>CM052547.1:55911312-55928670 GCA_028533065.1 Trachops cirrhosus | reverse complement strand
GCATTGAATGTGTAAGTTGGTTTGGGTAGTATGGACATTTTGATGATGTTAATTCTTCTAATCCATGAACACGGTATTTGTTTCGATTTGTTTGTGTCTTCCTTGATTTTTTTCTTCAGTGTTATGTAGTTTTCTGCATACAGGTCTTTTACCTCCTTGGTTAGATTTATTCCTAGGTATTTTATTTTTCTTTTTGCTATATTGAATGGGATTTTTTTCTTGATATTTGCTTCTGCTATTTCATTGTTGGTGTACAAAAATGCCTTTGATTTCTGAATATTGACACTGTATCCTGCTGTTTTGCCAAATTCATTTATTAGGTTAAGCAGTTTTTTTTGGCCGAGTCTATAGGATTTTCTACATACACTATCATGTCATTTGCAAGCAGTGACAGTTTTGGTTCCTTTTTTCTGATTTGGATGCCTTTTATTTCCTTCTCTTGTCTGATCGCTGTGGCTAAAACTTCCAATAATATATTGAATAGAAGTGGTGAAAGTGGAAAAACTTGTCTTGTTCCTGATCTTAGTGGAAAAGATTTTAGTTTTTGCCCATTGAGTATGATGTTGGCTGTAGGTCTCAAATATGGCCTTTTTATGTGGAGGAATTCTCCCTCTATTGCCACTTTGCTGAGTGTTTTTATCATAAATGGGCGCTGTACCTTATCAAATGCTTTTTCTGCATCTATTGATATGATCATGTGATTTTTGTCTTTGCTTTTGTTTATGTGATGTATTACATTTATTCATTTGTGAATATTGAAGTATCCTTGCATCCCTGGGATGAATGCCATTTGGTCATGGTGTATGATGTTTTTAATGTATTGTTGAATGCAGTTTGCCAATATTTTGTTGAGGATTTTAGCATCTATGTTCATCAGTGATATGGTCCTGAAGTTTTCTTCCTTTGTTATGTCTTTATCTCGTTTTGGGATTAGGATGATTGTAGCTTCATAAAAAGAGTTAGGGAGGCTTCCATCATTTTGGATTTTTTTGGAATAGTCTGTGAATGATTGGGGTTAGCTCTTCTTTAAATGCTTTATAGAATTTTCCTGTGAAACCATCCAGTCCAGGACTTTTGTGTGTCGGGATTTTTTTTGACTATTGCCTCAATTTCATTCACTGTTATTGGTCTGTTCAGGCTTTCTGTTTCTTCTTCATTGAGTTTTGGAAGATTATATTTTTCTAGAAATTTCTCCATTTCACTTAGGTTTTCAAATTTCTTGGCATACAGTTCTTTGTAGTAATTTCTGACAAGCTTTTGTATTTCTGTGGTATCAGTTGTCATCTCTCCTCTTTCATTTCTGATTGTGTTTATTTGGGTCTTCTCTCTTTTTTTCTTGATGAGTCTGCTTAAAGGTTTGTCGATTTTGTTTATCTTTTCAAAGAACCAGCTCTTGGATTCATAGGATTTAGGTAGGCCTGTATGGCTATGAACTTCCCTCTCAGGACTGCTTTCACTGTGTCCCATAAGTTTCGATTGTTGTGAGTTCATTTTCATTTGTTTCCAGGAACTTTTTAATTTCTTCCCTAATCTCATTCTTGACCCATTCATTGTTTAATAGCATGCTATTCAATGTCTATGATTTTGAGTGTTTCGGGTTTTTTCACTTGGGATTAGTTTCTAGTTTCAGTCCCTTGTGGTCAGAGAAAATGCTTGATATGATTTTAGTTTTCTTGAATTTGTTGAGACTTTCTTTGTGTCCTATTATGTAGTCTATCTTTGAAAATATTCCATGTGCATTTGAGAGAATATGTATTTAGCTTCTTTGTGATGAAGGGATCTATATATGTCAGTTAAGTCCATTTCATCTAGGGCATTGTTCAATGCCACAATATCTTTGTTGATATTTTGTTTGGAAGATCTGTCCATTTTTGACAGTGGGGTGTTAAAATCCCCTACTATAATTGTGTGGCTGTCAATATCTTTCTTAAAGTCCTCTATGATTTTCTTTATGTATTTGGGTGCTCCTAAGTTGGGTGCATATATATTTACAATTTTTATGTCTTCTTGTTGGTTTCTTCCCTTGAGTATTATGTAGTTATCTTGTGGGTCTGTCTTTATGGTCCTTTTTTTGAAGTCTATTTTGTCTGATATGAGTATTGCTATCCCGGGTTTTTTTCCTGTCTGTTCACTTGGAAAATTTGTTTCCATCCCTTCACTTTCAGTCTATGTAGATATTTTGTCCTGAGATGGGGCTCTTGTAGGCAGCATATATGTGGGCCATGCTTTCTTACCCACACAGCTATCTATGTCTTGTGATTGGATCATTTAATCCATTTACATTTAAGGTTATTATTGATAGGTACTTATTCATTGCTATTTACATACCTGTGTTTCTTTCTCTCTTTTCCTTCCTCTTCTTAAACCAGTCCCTTTAGCATCTCTTGTAGAGCTGGTTTGGTGGAGGTGTATTCTTTTAGACATCTTTTGTCTGGGAAGCTTCTTATTTGGCTTTTTATCTTGATTGAGAGCCTTGCTGGGTAAAGTGCCTTGGTTGCAGACCTCTGGTTTTCATTACTTGGAATATTTCTTGGAATTCTCTTCTGGCTTGGAGTATTTCCATTGAGAGGTCAGCTGCTAGTCTTATTGGTGGCTCCCTTGTATGTTACTTCCTGTTTCTCCCTTGCTGCCTTTAAAAATATTTCTTTGTCTTGGAATTTTGCCATTTTAATTATGATGTGCCTTGAGGAGGGCTTGTTTTGGTTCCTCTTGATTGGGACTCTCTGTGTTTCCTGGATTTGTGTCACTTTTTCTCTCATTAAATTAGGGAAGTTTTCCATCATTACGTTTTCAATTGGGTTTTCTGTTCCTTGCTTTTCTTCTTCTCTTTCTGGTGTCCCTATTATATGGATATTATTATGTTTCATGTTGTCCTGCATTTCCCTTAGCCCCTCTTTATTCTTCCTGAGCCTCTATTCCTTTTCTAACCCTTTCTGGGTGTTTTTTTCTACCTTGTCCTCCAGCTCTCTGATGTGATCTTCTGCTTCATCCATCCCACTTTTGATTCCTTCCAGTGTGTTCTTCAGTTCAGAAATTGCATTTTTCATTTCCTCTTGGGCCTTGTTGATAGTTTCTATTTCCTTTTTCATGTTGATATAGTTTGCAGTGAGTTCATTATAGTTTCCCTGTAGTTTCTTGTAGCTCACTGTGAGCTCATTGAGCTTACTGATAATCATTGCTTTGAATTTGATATGTGATCATTGAGTTGCCTCTATTTCATTTAGCATTCTTTCTGAGGCTTCCTCCTTTCCCTTCACTTGGGGATTGTTTCTTTGTCTTCCCATAGATTGTGAGACTGTTCTTGTTAGACTCTGCTACTTAAATTGATCTCTTCTGCCTCCCAGGGATTATGGTGTGAACTTCTGTAGTAGAATTCCTGTGAGATTCATTGGTGCAGTCTACTTCGGGTATCCTGGTATTCAGAGCTTCCTCCTACTCTTTTTTGTGATCAGTTGGACAGGTAAGGGAAAATGGTTTAAGACAGCAAGAGAGTATTTTATGATATTTACAGTAGCAGCTGGTAGAGAAGAGATAGGAGATCCTTTGACTATGTATAGTGTTAACCGTGATCTTCTACTCAACTAGCCACTTTTTGGAAAGGATGGAGAGACAATAAGACTCTTTTTGGGGATGAAGGATTGCGAGTTGGATCCAGAAAGCTGTGAGGATGTGGGAGGCCAGATTCTGAGGTAGGGTGAGAGTAAAGGATAGTAAATAGGTGTAGTGTGTGAGAGAATGGAGTTAACCACTACAGTAATAGAGTTCAGGAAACTGTGAAGTGGGCTAAGATCTGGGAGGGGTGTTGTGTAGTATTTACAATTGTATGGAATAGCTACTATTGACAGCAATATTAGAGCAACAGTCATATGGCAGAATCTATAAGATCTAGATAACATGAAGAGAGAGTAGAGAATCTTGAGTAGTGTACTAATGGAACACAAATGAAGTGAAGACAGTAAATTAGCAATACACTATGAATGAGATAACAGGGGAAACCTGTCAAATGATACAATATAACCAGCCAATCAAAGAAGACTATGCAGAAAGAAGAGGAATACCAAAATAGTATTAAAATAAAAAATGTACAAATAATGAACAAATAATAATAGAAATATGCAATAACTTGCACGTTCTCTGTAATACCAAAGTGAAATTTGTCTCACTGTCTCAGCTGTTGGGTCCAACTCTGATTGAATTTCATTTTTCTAGTTGTTTTCTTTTTGTGTCACTTGAGGGTATTTAAAAAGAAAATAGAAAAAGGAAGGAAGAAGAGATAAAATTGGAAAGAAGGAAGGAACAATACTAGAAAGAAAGGAAGAGAAGGAAAAGGAATTGAGAGATATAAAAATAATAGGAATTAAAAAAATAAAAACTTACTTTAAAAAGAAACAAAATCAAGCAAACAATCAGACAAAAACCTCTTGTTGGTTTCAATCTGGCCAAACCGGTTTTTCTGGTCTTGCTGGCTGCAGCATGCCAATGGGTAATTGATATTGGTTTTCTCCCTTCCCCTTCCACACTCAGTCAACCTCCAGGGTACTCTCCCCAGGGCTAGCCATGCACTCTCCCCAGAGCCAGTCTGATGCCTCTCCACAGGGTCGTGCATGTTGGATCCGGGCCCTCCTAAGCATGTTCTCCATCAGTTTACTGTGTGGGCTCAGGGCCTTTTGCGAAGCATGCTCGCCTTTCCCATGTTCATGGCCGTGGGCTCCAGGTCTTCCAAAAACCACACTCTCCCTGGCTTGCAGGCATGGGTATGTGGCCAGGCCGCCGTTGGTCATGCAGGCTTGGGCACACACTCTTCCCAGGGCTATGCGTGGGTGCTCACAGTCCCTGTGTGTCTGCCACTCAGTCCTCGTATATGTATTATATATATAAATGTACAAGTACAAATAAATGTACATATAAAATATAATGTTTATAAATTATTATTATTACTATTTTTTTACAAAGGATATTTATTAACAGAAACAATACCAATATGACACTTTAGAGTACACAGAGTCCTCTTTTCTACAATTGAAAAGAACTTCAAATTGTTCATCTTTTGTTTCTCTCAAATATTAGTAGTTTGGTTATATTTGTGCAAGTGATTGGAGACTAGTGGTCACCTGTAGTTTTCTCTGGGTGTAGTTAACTGGACCTTTGGTACCCAGAGCACACTTAATGACCATGCTATGTTGGAATATTGCTGGAGTTGGAAGCAGGTTAAGAGAGGTGGAGACTCTTTTTTAAGAGGCTCTGGGCAATGCAGGAGATTCTGCTGAGGTATCATTTTTTGCCAAGGAGAAGAAGGAAAAGCTCCAGCAGGCCCCATTCACAGAAGTTTGCCTAGGGAACTTCTAGGAGCAGTGAGATGGTGTTTTCTAATGTCTATCTACACTGGTGGCATTCAAAGTGAACCAAGTAGAGGAACCTAGATTTCCCTCTTTCTATTGTGCCAGATTATGTCACATAGATTCTTACTAAACTCCAGGACATCTGAATGAGTTTAATGTAACGTAATGCTATATACTTGACTCTTACAAGGTTAGTAAGAGCTTGAAATACTTATTGCTTCTGTTGTGATATATATGAGGTGAACTGAAAGATCCTACCCCAAGGTTGACATGACATTTAAATGACCAAAGATCTCTAAGATCTCTTACATTTAAGACTGTAATCTCTCATAAACATAGGTTTATAAAGTATGTTGATCCATATTTTGAAGTTATGAACAGTTTTATGCACCTGGTATTTGATTCAAGTACAATCAGATGAGACATCTCTATGACTCCATGGTTTTTGTGATAGAATCCCATGGATTAATGTTGACTAAAACCCTTGAAGCTAATTGAGTCTTCTTTATTCATTCTTTTATTGACACTATACTCCTCTCCATGTTCTAGAACCAGAAAGATACATGTTGCTTGATAACTTGATATTCCTACTCCTAAAAATATCAGCAAGAGATAATGAGGTGGAGGGAACCTCTTTCTTGGAGCTCTAACCCTTGCCAGGGATACTTCTAGACTCAAGTTCTCCCAACATTTCTCAAAACATGGAGAAGTTATCTCAGCTCTGCTTACCGTAAAGCTTTCCCAGTTAAAGCATGGTGCCCACAATCTTCCTTCATCTCTGCTCTGATTCCATTTGAGGATGTCTGTGGTTGATTACTTTGCTGCCAATGAAGTCACAGTAGAAGGAAGGCTGGCCACTCTCATGAATGTTCCTGTCCAGAGAGCTCTTTCCCGTATGTTCCAAAGAGGTTGGTCCTACTGTTCTTGACACTGCCTCTCACTGCTGCTAATATGCATGCTACCACCCAAGTTATTCATTTATTTATTCAGTAAGTAGTTGTAACCATTGAAAATATCCTTTATACTGGCATCTGTGCTAGGCACCATGGATTCAATGACTGGTTCTGACCCTGCCCTTATGGGGTTTAGACTCTGATGTTAGATGTACTCACAAAATAAATAATGTAAACAAATAAGGCTCTTTGGACTGTGGCTGATTGGAAAGATAGATAAGCGGCCCCACCAGACTCCTGAGCTCTGTTGTAGATTTTAGTCTTTATTCCAAAAACAGTAGAAACCTTTGAAAAGTTTTAATCTCAGAGATAAGATGATCACTTTGGGATTTTGAGCAACACTATGACTCAGAGTGGAATTGCAGGTTTTGAGAAGAGCAAATGGCAGTGGGGAGAGCAGTTGGTAGGCTGTTGTTAGCATGCAGGAGACATAGTGGTACCTGGACTGAGACATGGCCATAGTGGAGATTTGTAAGGCCACCACAGCCTAGGTCCTCCTGTGCAGTAGCCACTGCTGCTTCTCTGGAGCCCATGCTGACCAAGCACCAAAAGCCATATTTATTTTGTACAAATCCAAGGGGATTCTCTCTCTTTTCCTATGGTGCCAGTCTGAGGTCTCAGCCCCAAAGGAACATTGACCTACCCTCCCAAAGTGTGCCTGCCAGGTGAGGCTTACCACTCTCCAGATGTGCCCAGGAATGTTGGAATACAGAGATGAACACAGCTTGGGCATTAGCAGTTACTTATATGTGGGCTGTTCAAACTTACGGTATTAGCTATGTATTAGATTGCAGCTGTTAAGAAAAATAAGCCACGTTTCGAAGGCACAAGAAAATTTGGGACTCACCATTTGGTAACATTTCTATGATATGTAACTAGACAGGTAAGCAGAAACATTTCAACACATTATAAGTAGTGTGGTGGTCCACAGTTTCTACATGGAAGCAGTCCTTTGGATGGAAATGGTAGTGGTTGACGTGGGAGCATTGAAAGTGTAATTGCATAACATCTTAGAAAAAGACCCATGGACAAAGACAATGGGGAATGGGGAGGATTAAATATAAGAGGTGGGGGTGGGTATGTCAGGGGAGAGTAATGGGAGGAAAATGGGCACAACTGTAATGGAACAGCAATAAAAATAAATAAATACAAAGTTTAAGGAAATGCCACTTGCCATGTTTTTAAAAATATGGGTAGCTGTTGGAAATTGGGTGGCACACATATGCACACACCTTCCCAATGCCCAAGTGTCCTGTTTGGAGCCTCTATTATGGTAAATAATAAGACAGTGCTGGGAACAGTTACTTTAAAAGCATGGGAAACTAATTTCCTGGGACAGTCAATTAAAAGGCAGATATTTTCTGAAAATATTCATTCTTTCCCATTTGGGGAAGAGTCAAAGCTGATTAATGGTTAGATAGTAGAAGGCATTTTCATGTTCTTCATTCTCTTCTACTTATTTCTACCAAAATACCAGTTTCCTTAGACCTAGTTCCTCAAGAGCTGTTATAAATAAAGCCAGCAGAGAGCGCCCAAGTGCAGTCACTGAGGATGTAGAAACCCTGCTGACAATTCTCCAATTGACCACAATTCTCTTCTGTCTTTGCAAGATAAATTCTGGAGGGAATGACAGTGGTATTTGGCTGTACATGGACTAAGAGATGTGCTGATCCTAAAAACCAATGCAAGTTATTTTTACTGTTGGAATTAAAGAAAATTATATAACATCTCTTCAGTTCTCTTTGATGTCTCCTGAGACATTTTGTCAAAAGAATTTCATTGATGAGTTTATAGCACACCCATGGGCATAATGGGGAAGGATAAATAATATGCTTTGTTATAATCCCACTGCCAAACAGGAGAAGCAGTTGTAATTGTTTTTTGGTTTGAATATGGTTATATTTAGATTTTCAGGATAGGAAATAAAATACAAAATAAAAAAAATTCTTAATTGCTTTTAAAACTAAGAAAACAACTAAAGTTTCCAGAACCATTATTTTACAAATTGACCAGAAACAGAAATTTATAAAAGAAGAAGGAGAAAGAAAAGAAAAACAAGAAAGAAGAAAGAAAGAAAGAAAGAAAGAAAGAAAGAAAGAAAGAAAGAAAGCAAGCACTTGCTAAGGCTCCCAGCTCATTCAAAAAACACATATTTGGGAGAAATGATAAAATAATTGTAAATACCAGATTTATTTCTGAAAGCAAAAGGCATTGAAAGAGATGAAGGCAGAAATGACACTTAAGCAATAAACACATTCAAGTCATGTATCTCTTTCCATACACACTCCATTCCCATTGGCATCTGAGCATGGGTCTCCATTCAAGAGGTTTAACCTACTCCAGGGAAAATGAATAAAGAAGAATGAAGCTCAGTGTATGAAGATCTTCACATATATAGACTGGTGTGAACTCTCTACCCCACATACTATAATTTAGGTGCTTTTCCTTCAAAACTACTGAGGCATCTTCATGGAACCAGGATAATTCTCAGCAGCACTAGTAGTGTGCTCAATGTTACTATAAGTGAGAAAAATGATAGCAAACTTGTCTGAGCAAATGCAGCTAATAGCAGAGACACAGACACATAATATGGCAAGAACAGAAAAGTTCAACAGCAGAAAACAGAAGCCACAGAATCATTATGAGAATGTTAATGTGTGGTCACTGAATGAATGGTGTGTATGTCTGATCAGTTTTGCCTACATCTCCATCTCCAGTGCAGCCAAATTCTTCAAAAGGTCAGAGTCACAAATTAGTCAAAGAGAACCCCTCTTGGGTTTCAGGTCTTCATTTCCATAAAATCCCAAGAAATTTCTAGTAGAGGAATAAGGACAAAGTCTTTGAATTATAGAGCACTTAATGAGATCAGAAGAATGAGTCTCTAGTGTCCACCCACATTAAAGGGAAATGACATCTATTTCAGCCTCAGTTCTTATAGGCTAAAAAAAACTAAAACAATTAGATGTGGCTTACAGTAGTGCCTCTTCTATTTAGTTTGCCCCCTCCTCACCACCAATGTAGTTGATATTATGCATTTTCTCCTTATCTACACTTGTAAGAGAAACCTCTGGAAAACTCGGCTCACCACTCCCTTGAGAGAGTTCTTAAAGAGGAGGGAAAAGATGGAGGCAGCATAGTTTAGGCAAATGTTTTAATCTTTGATATAGAAATATAATGGAAAGGAGGGAAAATAAGCATTAAAAAACAGAGTCACCATCTTTTGGCCTCTAGTTCTCAAAATTTTAAGATTGTGCCTTAAAATGACCTGACAGAAATGAGTCCAAACAAGGCTTTTGTGTGGGCAGCCGCTGGCTGGGTTTTGTTGGGCACCAGAATCCTGACTGACATCGTCGTGATGGTTAGTTCAGTCCCGGTGGCTATGTACAACATCCTTTCATGAGGTTTATTAACTTGAAATCTTTATGAAGATGACAAATAGACTTGTAAATGGTTAGACCCACACCCAGAGAATTAAAACCACACAGAAATGAATCTGGAAATATAATCAACTAAAATATTTTGATATAAATTACTAGTTCCTCTTTACAAAGGAACTGGTAAAATTTCAGAGGCTTGGAGGAATTCCTCTTCTGTTGTCTTCTCAGGGCCCATGATGTTCTCACCTGTCCTGTCTGCACAGTTGCCTTTCTGCTCTACTTGAAACCCTAAGGAAGGGCAGTCCTGATTTTGGCAGCCTGATTTCTCTTACCTTTTAACCTGGGCCCTGAGTATTTGTCTGTGTTCCCTGGTTGACTCTGCAGCATTTTCTGAATCACCTCAATGGTGGGATGGTCATTTCAAATTTCTTAGGGGAGAAATAAACTTTTTCCTGATGAGATTTTAAGGTGAAAATGGCTTTCTTCCCTGAAACCACAACATTTCCTAGAATTGACCATTGAAATTCTCTTCTGCTCAAGCCCTTACTAGACCAGTTCTAGGGTTGGAGTGTGGAGGACATTGTTGTTGATAATTTCATGTTCAATAGGCTAGGACTTCCCAAAAGTTGACTCGAGTACAAATGTTTGGTTACTCTAGGGACTCACCTCTGCACATTCTGGTTCAGGTCTAGAAGAAGCCCTGGAAAACTCATTGAAGGAGCTTACAGGTGATTCTGATCATGAGACAGTTTAGAAAGCCACTAGAATTCTCCATGTCCCCTATAAGGGTTCTGGACTGCAGCTCTGGAAATTATTCCACTTGGAGACCAGATGCCAGAACACAAATGATATCATGAAATGCTTAGCTGACTTGATTCTAGTTAGATATTATAAATAACATGGAACCAAAACAATAACTTCTGAAAAAACTTTGTGAATCCCAAGATTCTTTCTGGGATGTTTCCCCACTTTTCTGCTGAGATTGGTTTTGAATGGGGCAGGGGGACACTTTATGGAGCATGATAGCACAGGAAAATGGAAATCAGAAGTGGACTAGCATATGGAAGCAGAAAGAAGGCAGGGAAGAAGCAGTTTATTAGAGATACAGCTGGTAGAATACAGGTTTTTTCCTGGCAAACTCCTGACCCTGTGTGTGGCTTTGCATCAACTGTGTTGATTTAACCAAGGCGGTGGCTACTAGTCTTGTATTGCTATTGAAATTTAAGTTAATTACAATGAGAGAAAAATACAAATTTTGTTGCTCAGTCCCACAAAACATATTTCAAGTGCTCTAAGAACAACATGTGGCTAGTGGTTACTGCACTGTCCTTTCTGTAGATGGAAAGGACATTTCTATTATCGCAGAAAGTTCTCTTGCACAGTGCTGGTCTAGATGCAACCACTGGGAGGAGTAAGTGGTACCACAAGCAATTTGACCATCACTAAGGTAATGTTGTTTTCTCATATTGGTGGAGCTTGCGGAATAACATGTCAGGATAGAATTGCTCACTGTTTTAAACTGAAGCTGCCAGATCTTGATTAAGAGACAAAAAAAGAAATGTGCATTGTGGGGATACCTCATTCCTGGCCTGAGCCAATATCTTCTTAGATTACTCAATTTTTAACTTCACAACTCTTTGAAACTTGTCAATACTTTTAATATGGTCATAGAAATGTGTGAATCCTTGAGTCTTTATTTTTGTTTTCTTTTTTTTAAAGAACTGTTATTGGAGCTTCATCTCTGACTCAGATATTGAGTGTCTGTGACATTGTCTAGAAAGACCCTTGAAAGAGACCTGCTTTTTAGCAGAGAAGGGCAGAATGCTTCCTTCTTCCAGTCATCTTCTGATACCTGGAGGAAGCGGAGAGTTTGAGATTGGCCTTAAGAATCAGGGTGTTTTATGGGGAGAGAGGTAGCAGGTTGTGGGTGGAAAAAATGAAAAAGAAAATCCATACAAGGTTGTTGTAGGCTGTGTTGTTTGATCCTCTACACAAAAAGGGTTGGGTGCTGAGGTGCATTTTGCATTATTTCCTGAAGGTGGAGATGTTGGAGCTTGGATGGGTTTTGTGGCTGCGAGCAAGAGAGACCCAGGCTTTCCATGAATTGTTCGCCAGTTAAAGATAGAAAGATCCTGTGTTTGCAGGCTGGATCATGAAATAATGATAGGTAAAAATTATTTTAAAAATTCATTCAAATTCTTACAAAGAAATAAATGGGATTCCAAAGTGACCACACAAATATTTCTTTGAGAGGAAGAATTGTCAAGAAACTATTGAGCAAAAATATATTTTAGAAACTATTTACTACTGATACATTGCATTAGAAAGCCATGAGTTATTTATAGCCAAAATTTCTTTTGGCATCTGTTTAAATGATCTAGCTCTTCCAATTTGCCTCTGGGGTTCTAGTTCATCCCATCAATTAATTAATACCTATTAACTGAATGTCTTTTGCATGCAAACGAAACTGTTTCTCAGCTCAGCATGCTCCTTGGCATATAATTTCTGATATCCTGAATTATAATTTTTACTAGCACTTAGAAAAGCTAGTCTCAGTCTCCTCTCCTTTTTCCTTTGTAGCCTCTGGTTCCTAGTTCAAGAGCATGGTGTCTAGCATATGAGTATTTTTTAAATGAGTGAATGAATTAGAAAATCACACTTTAATCAGAATGTCCTAGGTTAGTCAGTAAAATGTACTTGGAGTATGGTGGTGAAGATGTTATGGAGTGTCAGCCTTCTTCATAATAATGCCCTATATTTGGATAGTGTTCTTCACTCTTGCAAAACTCTTTCACACCTATAATTTTATTTGATTTGCTGTTAAACCTTAGATAATGTTATTAGCCTTCATATGCCTTCATTTTTCACCCATGGCAAAAAAAAAGATCCCCAATAGATAGACCATTATCTTTTCATCAAGATGCTGTAAGAGTTATTATTAATTCCCTAGAATACTGTTAGAAGTCAATCTGAATATAAAAGGGAGCATCATCACTTTTGAAGTTTATAAAACCTATTTATTATGGTATAAATGGGAAAAACTGCTCCAATAAATTAGTACAATTCTAATATGAATGCCAAGTTATCTCTGACTGGGAGTTGGCAGAATGTGAGAAATTGGGGCTTTAAAATCCTGCTGACATTATTCTGGAAAGCAAGCCTTATAACAGACCTCATTATTTTGTAGCCTACTAATTTTCTATACCTCCAGGCCTTCCTCTAAGTGTTTTCTCAGGTAGTTTTCACAGCCAGCCTTTGTGAACGTGAGTTTTATTCCCCAAGCTGTATATACATTTCTTCAGGGCAGAGGTTTTGTGAGGCCCAGTGGTCAAGGGCATGGATTCAAACCCCAGGTCTACCACTTACCAGCTGGGGGAGCTTGGCAATTCACTCACCTCTCTTATTCTAAGCTTCCTTGTGTCTTAAATGGAAATTATTATACTTCCTTCCCAGAAGAGGGATGAGAATCAAATCATTGTCTTCCATATAATAAATACTCAATAAATGGTAACTATGATTATATTCTTGTTAAATTTTCTTTCTCATTCACTTTTCTGTATCTATAGAAATGTTAGGAACTTGGAAGATAACAAGTAATGCTTCCCAATTTAAGTAGAATATTGTTTACATAGTGTTAATCATCTTGATTTTTCTTTCATTGATCTTAGTGTCCATTTCCATTTCTGAGTCAGGACATATTGTCTATTAAAATAAGATGACGGAAGTTCAGTGTAGAATAAAAACATGTAGTTTTCTTTAGTAGGTTGGGAAGATTCTTGGTAAATTAAGTATTAAATTTTGTTCTTTTATTGCAAAACAGTCACAGGAATGTATAGTACAGCTTAGGGAATATAGTTAATAATATTGTAATTATTATATATGTTTTCAGGTGGGTACTAGACTTAACAGAGGGATCACAATTATATTAATGTCTAAGCACCAGGATGTGCACCTGAAACTAATATAAAATAATAAATAATTAATGCCAACTGTTAATTGAATTTTTAAAAAAATTATAAAAATAAACTTTCCTCTTTTAGAAACTGTTATTAACATCACAAAGTCAAAATAAAGACAACTGAGGTAGCATGTTGATTTAAGACTCCTCAGTTTTATTGGTTGTTTTCCAAAACTAAGCCTAATTTAATCAGTATAAAAAACAATAGAAATGTCTCAACTGCTTTATTTTGGCAAATATAGATAATTTTGAAAAATGAAATTCTTACTCTAAAAATCCAGATGGGAAACCTTTCTCTGGTAGCATTGTACAGAGATCACCTTGCCTCTTGGGGAGAATTCCAGGATTCCCAAGTTAGATTTCCACCTGATACTAGCCTTTTTACAGGAAAAACTATGAGCCAGACCACATTTGGGGAAAGGGAAACTCTAGGCTTCTCTGAAAGTTATATTTCCACATTGTCAGTTAACCGTTTGATGACAATGGTATTTTGCATCTCTGTAAGATGGTCATTCTGTTGTGGTACTCCCAGCCCTCACAATAGTAAACAATTTGAAGAGTAAAAATAATTTACTGTCAATTGGCAACAGTGTTGTCAATGATGAGGGTATGCATCCCACTATTTATCCATTGATGGTTTAATGTTATATGCCCCCATACTCTGGCCCTCATGGATTGAGACCCTTTCTTGAGGTAGCCACTGCCTGAGTATGAACAGGAGAAAGGACTGAGCACTCTTTTCTGGGTCTGTATTGCTAGTTTTGATGCCAGTGCTTTGAGCTGAAGTTTCTGGACAAAGACTGCCAGGGATGGTCCAAGCTGATGGACCATTATATTTGGGTGAATTTGTTGTTTCATTTAAAGAAGAACTATGAATAGATGGCTAGTTTTAACAAAGTTGAGTTAGTGATGCAAGAATAAGAGTTTATTGAGTGACCTTTGCCCACAGACATTGATATCTTTGCCTTCTACTTTCTGCCCCACACTAACTGCCACTCTATATACCAGTTTCAGATATAAAGATGATAACAGCATCTGCCTGCTATGGTTTTTGTGAACTATAAATGTGGTCATTCATGTGACTGGCAGATAGTATGAGAGGGGAATTTTCTTCTGGTGGGTGGGCCCTTGGTAGTACAGGCTTCACCCCATTGGTGAGTGTTGTAGGAACTCATGTGTATCAGTGTACTCGCTGGTGTTGTTGTGAGAGGCTGCATTTTCTTTCAGTGAATTTTTTTGAAGATTCTTTTAAAAAATTATTGTTCAATTGTAGTTGTCCCAATTTTTCCTTCATTGCTCTCTCCTGCCCCACCCATCCCCACTCTCACAGTCAAACTCCACCCTGTTGTCCATGCCCATGGGTCCTTTATGCATGTTCCTTGACTATACTATTTCAATGCATTTGCCCATTTCATGATGAGTGATTTACGAGCCCACCTGCCAACACTGCTCTGTGTGTTCAGCAGTTTTTGACTAAAAACAGCATGACCCCCATGCCTCACCCTCCCTATTCACCTGCTCTTGCCCCCAGCAACTCTTTCTTCCCCCCTTGGCTTGAAAAAGACCTCAAAAGGAAACATTTTGTGGATGTGGAAACAGTGAAACAAAAAAAATGGCAGAAGCACTAAAAGACATCAAAATTGATGAGTTCAAACACTGTTCTGAGCAGTGGAAAAAAAATGTCTGGATAGGTGCATGGCATCAAATGGAGAGTACTTTGATGGTGACTGAAGTTTAAACATGTAAGAATAAATACACAATTTTTTATAATAAATTCTGTTTTGGGGGGTCCTCCCTCATAAGTAAATGTTCAATAAATGTTGATTGTTATAATTATGATTTATTTAAAGATGTTTGATACTTAAATACCATTGGAGGAAAAAGCATCCTTTTTGAAGGAGGTGTTTTTTTGTTGCTCATTTTATAGATGATATTTTTACATTTAAATTCTTCCCATTTGACCCAAATTTCCTAAACCAACCTGGGAAACAGCAAGAGCAGCTCCTCTCACTTTTGCTTTCTTACCAGCATCCAACTTTTTAGGTTATATTTTAATCATTGGCTAAAATTGATAGCAAACCTGAATTTTAAAAAAATGAGAGAATTTAACATAGTGGTCTGCATTTAAATTGACTGCTCTTATGGCTATGAAGCAATGTTTAAAGGAATCTATTTTATAAGACTAAAAATAAAAAGGAGGAAAGCACAGAAATTCATATAGCACTCTTTGTTATTTGAATCAATAGTATTGTTCACATGAAGAGCTGAATAATTACATTTTTGGTGGTGGAAACCCCAATTTATCTCCTTGTGATATGTTTTTTTTTTGGATATCAATAGAATATTTTTGTTTTTTAACAGTTTCTTGCTCTGATTCCTTCCTTCCCTCTATATTTGGAATTTTTTTTTCTGTCCCAGAAACTTAGCATTTATTCCATGCTGGGAAATTGGCATGTGCTATAAAAATATGTTTTTCAAACAAACATTTTAATAAGAAATCTCAAGAATAGAGCACAGCATTTTTCTGGTGAGAAAATTGACATCTGTACCATTCCTAGAAGGAGCCACATTCCAAAAAAGAGAGATGGAAGGAATGTTTGTATTTAGAAAGAGTTAGACAGCATTTGGTTGACTGACCATAAGTTTAAAGCAGTGTTCTAAGTGTCTGCATACCTCTGACCTCTTCATTTTGTCCTCACAATGCTACTATGGGATATGTGCTATCATTTAATATTATTTCTATGAGAACTGAAACTCGATGAGGTTAAATTTGAACCTAGATCTGTTTGACCCCAAAGATAATTTCTTCCATGTTACATCACCTCTCAAGACAGTCCAATTTCATTATTTCCTTAATGACATTAATTAAAATATTTTTGAGTAAAATAAATTTTTGAGAAGAAAATATTCTTTCTTTTTCAGAAACTTCCCAGTCAAGAAGACTTCTGTCAGAGTTTCTATCAAGAACTGAGAAATTACAGAATTTCCAGGCTCAACAGTTATTCCAGAAGGAATTATATGTGTGAATAGTGGTTTTTTTACTCTGTTGCCATGGTGAAATGATCAAACTTTTCAGAGAGTTCCAGTTGGTAAGAGTACTATGATGTAGAGAAGTGTCTCAGCCTCTGATCAGACAGCATTGCCCATTATGGGAAGGTCAGTGCTTCCACAATAGCCTCCCTGAGCTTTAGTCAGAGGGATTTGGGCCTGTGTTGTAGAACAAGTAGGCAGTCAGTACCTTCCTTTTAAAAAGGCAGAGCCTTCTCAAAATTGCAGCAGCTATTCGGGGTCATTTATAATTCCATATAAATTTTTGAAGTGTTTGTTCTATGTCTGTGAAATATGCCACTGGTACTTCAAAAGGTATTGCATTGAATGTGTAAATTGCTTTGGGTAGTATGGACATTTTGATGATGTTAATTCATCCAATCCATGAACATGGTATATGTTTCCATTTATTTGTGTCCTTGATTTCTTTCTTCAATGTTATGTAGTTTTCTGAATACAGGTCTTTTACCTCTTTGGTTAGGTTTATTCCTAGATATTTTTTTGCTATGTCAAATGGGATGTTTTTCTTGATTTCTGCTTCTGCTGTTTCATTGTTGGTGTACAAAAATGCCTTTGATTTCTGGATATTGACACTGTATCCTGTTGTTTTGCCAAATTCATTTATTAGGTCCAGCAGTTTTTTGGCCGAGTCTATAGGATTTTCTATGTACACTATCATGTCA
>CM052547.1:55895501-55910812 GCA_028533065.1 Trachops cirrhosus | reverse complement strand
GATGGGATGTCAGTTACCAGAGGGAAGAGGGGAGGGAATTTCAGGGGAGAAGGGAAGGGTTTACAGGAACAAATATAAAGGACACATGGACAAAACTAGGGGAGTTGGAAAAGGGAGAGAGGAGGGGAGGAATGGGTGGGGGGGCTGGAATGGGAATAAAGGATGGAAACTGTACTGACTAAAAAAAATAATAAAAAGAAAAATAAAACAAAAACAGAAACAAAAAAGAATGGTACATTTACACAATGGAATACTATGCAGCCGAAAGAAAGAAGTTGCTCATACCCTTTGCAATACCATGGATGGAGCTAGAAAGCATTATGCTAAGTGAAATAATCCAGGCAATGAAAGACAAATACCATATGATCTCGCCTTTAACAGGAACCTAAACAACAAAACAAAGGAACAAGTAAAATATAACAAAAGACACTGAAATAGAGGACAGGTTGTCAGTGACCAGAGGGGAGAGGGGAGGGAATTTCAGGGGAGAAGGGAAGGGTTTACAGGAACAAATATAGAGGACACATGAACAAAACTTGGGGGGTTGGAAAGGGGAGGAGGGGATGAATGGGTGGGCGGGCTGGAATGGGAATAAAGGATAGAAACTGTACTGAATAAACTAAAATAAAAAAATTAAAAAGAAAAGGCAGAGCCTCAACACAGGAAATGTTGGTTTATAAAAATGACATTGGTTCTTTATCTGAAGTCTATGGACCTCCAAAATGTCTATGGTTGGTATTCAGAGGGTCTGTGAACTTGAATAAGAAAATAATTATATCATTTCTACTAACCTCTAAATGAAATATGATATTTACTTTAATTTTGAGTGTAGACAACAAACCACAATAGTATCTATAGTACCTGTGACTTTGTCATCAGTAGAAATCAGCTATATTCAAATCATGTTACAGTTGTTACAGAAGTATCATAATCTCTCAGAGTTATTACAAAGGGATTACTAGACTCACCCCTAGATCCTATCACTTAATACTCTAATAAAGAAGTATGCATATTTCTATGTTACATATTTGTTTTTAAAATATTTTGATAACTGTGTATCAAGTTGTGTCTGTTTATAATTCTCCATATTTTATTTTATGCATTTAAAATATTATTCTGAGGGTGTTCCTAATAAAAAGAGGTTGAGAGCTGTGTTTAACAAACAGGTAACAAAAATACATGTTTAAAATTATAACTCCGCTGACACAATATTTTTGGTGATCTTTGGATTTTATTCAGTGTAACTCAATATTTCCTCAAGTTCTGTTCATGTACCAGTTTTAAGTAAAATTTGTAACACATTTCAGAATCTGTATTCATCAAATTTTTAAAATCACCTATTTATATTGGGCTGATTAAATAAACTGCATCTGAAATTTGCATATATCTTACAAAGAAAGTTTGTCATCAATTTTCTGCATCTCCAGGTATTCTGGAGATGGAGGTGGGGGTGGAGATGCATTTGAAAGACAGAGTCTTCCTGCACTTGTTGTCAAGTGCTTTTGCAGTTCCAGCCTTCCTTGAAGAGCTGGCAGCCTTTCTTAGGATTCTTTAAACTGTAATAGCAAATGACCTCTTGCCCCCAATATCTTCCTCACCAGCCTGACATAGTGCCTAAAATCTCCACCACTAATCTGAGTTGGGATTAAGGTATTGTAGTTTTAGAGCTTCTGCTCTAAAATAAGGCAGGTTACATGCATTGTTTGTCATATTTTCATACATTATAAATGTCCCTTTAATTCCCTCTTCCTGTGTAAACCCCTTCGCATGATACCCACTGAATAACACAGGATCCTGTGGAAGAGGTCAACCAATTTTGTTGTGAAAAGCAAGAAAATGAAAACATCATAGCTTCTCAGTTCTTGTGAAAACATCATGATATGTATTTTTTTTCCTTTTGTTAAAACTTTGATTATGTGGGTCAGTCCCACCTTGGCCTCTGAACTTCTAGTGGTGCTGGTAGCTGCTTTCATGGGTCATTCTTTAATTTTTTTCATTAGGTAAGTGTCAATGTCACTCTCAAAACAAAACATAGATGTTTGTTGGCTTGTTTTACCAGCATTTTCCAGCCCCACACACAAAAAAAAAATCCCTGGGCTAAGGTGTAATTACTAGGAAGCCTGGATTATAATGGAGATATCTTTCCCCAGAGAAAAAAATGCATTGAGAGTTGCTGGCCTCTTTTTGACAGAATGACCCTACACTGCATATCTTGTAGTCTCAGACTACCTCGATGTTCCAGTCATTGGAAATAACTGTCATGTAGGCGATGTGAGGGTGATGGTAGTTTAGTTTATGTGTGGAGGAAAGAACCAGGGAAGAGTGGACTATAATTAGGAATATCACTAATTAGAAGACATTGGTAAAAACACCAGGTGCCCCTGGTGGGGGTGACACAAGTGAGCATAAAGAATGAAATAAAGGAGAAGGGGCTGAGACTGAGACTGTACTGACTCCCTTATGTGTTCTCTGACTTCCAGGACATCTTTATGATTGAAATGCGGAAATCTGGATTTTAAAACCTCCTCTATGTCAGAGCCATATTTGTAAACCTTCATTTGTGGGCAGGCTTTGAAGTGACTTGACACCATCTTACTCACAGGAGATGGTAGAGCCCTTCAATTCAATATATTTGTTTCTGTCATTCTTCCCTCTGTTCTATTTCCAATCCTGAAATCCACATCTGTGTAGCTCATGGAAACCTAGCGGTGTATTGGTGCTGCTTGTTCACTAAAAAGAAACCCCCAGACCATGCATCACCAAGGAGAATGAAAAACTGAAGCCATCATTGGTTCAGTAATCCACACTTATTGTTACTTTGTATTTTGAGCATCACCTTTTCCACTTACAAACAGTTATATTATTAAAAAGATATTTTCTGAAGATAGTAACCTTGGCAGTAGTTGTCAAGGCTAATAGTTTGACATTTCAGATCACCCACAACTAATCAACTGAACATGGCAACACATTTGAAAAACCCATTATAGGCGAAAGGCCCTGAAGTAATATGTCAACGCTCGCACTAACAGCTGTTATGTAAACGGGCTGATTTTTCTCTGCTGAATGGTCACATGGTTGAGGGAGAGTGGCTTTGAAGGACGCGTGCATGTAGCTGGGAAAGAAGATTGTGTTATTGAATGCCACATATTTATGGGGGAAAAGTCTCTATCACTGATGATAAAAACACTCAGTCATCTCTCACAAATGCTTTTAGGGACTTTTTTTCTCTTCTAAACATAACACTCCCTGAAGGGCATGGAGAGCTGTTACACTATTATTGCCTTCCTATTGGGGAAATGATCTTCAGGACTTCACATCACAGAGCTGTTCTCCAAGATTTCCCTGAATGATAAGAGAACAAATAAGCCACAGCTCCAGGTTTCAAAAACTCCCAAGTGCAGATGGACAAATTAAGGAAACTAATTTTGTTTCTGCAGTTCCTATAGATTTTAAAATTATTTTAAGTATTTGAAGAACCTCATTTTTTAATACTCTGAGCTTTGTGCCAGATTTATTACTGAGTGGTCTTAAAACTCTTTTGTAAAACAAATTAGTACAAGATTTCTCATAAACTGCTATAAAAAAGACACAGAAAGTTTGCAAATAAAAATCTGGGAAAAGATATCCCAGGTAAATACTAAGCCAAAGAGAGCTAGTAGTTATATTCATAGCAGACAAAAATGGAATTTAGTGTAAAAATATGAATATGGGAAAAGATAGACATGAGAGGTTTTTAAAAAGGAAATATTCCTAAGTATGATAAAACATTCATAAACCTAACAATTTCACCTTGAATATATAAAGCAAAGGTTAACCAGGAAGCACAGATAAATAAATCTATAGCTTAGTAGGGGATTGTAACCTCTCAGAAACAGAGAGATTAAAGAAAACTGAAAATTGTTAAGGATAACTCAAATAAACAATGCAAATACACTTGATCTAAGACATGTACAAAGACATCTCAACCTTCTAGAAAATACATTTCCTTTTTAAAACATACATATTTAAATGAATAAATTTTCAACAAACTTTAAAGAATTGATAGATTAGAAGCCTGTTCACTCACTAAAATGAAACTCAATTAGAAATTAAAACTTAAAACTGAAGACAGCCAAAACCTTTTAGAAATTAAAAACATCCATCTGAAAAATTACTGGGTTAAAGAAGAAAAATAGCAAATGTTTCAAAAAAATTTAAACCTGAATAACAAAAACACTACAGATCAAAATATGTCTGACAGAGCTGAAGTTATACTGAAAAAATGTTAAGAGCTAAAGTTATAGTGAAAAAATTTTAATCTTCAATACACTCATTAGAAAATAAGGAAGTAAGTGAGGACACAGCTAGAAGGCACTGGCTATGAACTAGGGAAAGGGCCTCACCAGATTATGACCATGCTGGTGTCTTCATCTTGGAATTCCTAGCCTCCTGAAATGTGAGAAATAAATGTTTGTTGTTTATAAATAAGAAAAAGAGAGAAAGAAAGAATGAAAGAAAGAAAGAACATCTTAAGTTGTAAGAGAAAGAATAGCAAAAAAGGAAAGAATCACAATAGAAACAGGAATTAAAAAATAGAAAACTAGTCCTTTTATATTTCTCTGAAAATTTTTGTTAATGACTTATGAATTATTTGGAAGTTTATTAAAATCATGTATTCAAACTACTGTCAGTGAATGTTTTCAAAATGGACAGCATTTCAGTTTGTTTAATCAGGAATACATTGTATTGCACAAGAGAGTTTTAGCTGGATGACATCTCACCTGTTCACATAAAGGGTCTCTCAGAAAAAGGTGGAGGGAGGATAGGCTTTTGCAGCTCTGGCACTATCACTATGTCTGCACTTAGGTCCTGATGAAAGTGCATGTTGACTTGCATTTGGTGGCTTTGGAATGTGGCAGCTCTTTCAACAACTGGAATCAGGTAGTTCCTTGTTCATTGTTTAACAGTCTTCCATGTCAGTAAGATACTTAGCCCAATCAAGACGATGTCTCACAATGTTCTGGTCACAAGAAATATATGTATTTAAAGCCATAGATTCCATGTGAGGATTTTCTTGATGCTGTTGAGTCAAAGTTGGAAGTCCCATACCACTCCATTCATTTTGCTGCTCTTTTGCTTATTCTGGCCAGCACCCATGCTAAATCTGAGCGCCTGAATTTTGTGCCCAATTAAACATGGGATTAAAGGCTCAGAAAGGCACATTCATTATCAAAATTTGGCCTTTTCACACTGTATACTCACTTGGAAAGCCTTTCCTTGCTAACTAATAAACCTCAGCTGGTTGTCATTCCAGCAGTGTGCTGTGCTGCCATTTGCAGTGAAAGGTTTACAAGTCTGAACAGAGTCCAGATTAGCTCAGTTCCTATGAACTAATTGAAAACCAGGTGGTTAGGACTAATTTTCCGAATTAATAGCATTTCTTACAGCTTTGGAAACGTCTGTAAGTCAGGTCAAAAGTGGCTCTTAATTTGGGAGAAGAGAACAAGCCAGGACACAAAGGTGGAATAGAATCCTGTCCGATGCCACTATTTTTTCTTTGTTGCCATTTTTCACATTAAATATATTATATTTATATAACGTAGAATACAGAGAGAGATGTATTGAACTTTCACACTTGGCCACAATAAAAAATTTGTTCCTTTATAAATCAAGCTAAAAAAGTTGTAAAGCTCAAAGACAGGCGCCAGCTAGCAAATACAAATAAACTAGCTATTATTTTTGCAAACACTATAAAGCAGATCTGATTGCATTACAGGCAAGTTAAGGTCTGAAGAGACAATTTCATCCATACCAGAAGAGTAAGAATTGTATATGTTTGGGTATGGAGACTGAGAAAATTTAGACCCTTGTACTTATGAAGAAAGTTCTAATTTACTTGAGGTATGCCACAGGCATCTCTGTCCCCTCTTCTCAAACTCAGTCAGCTTTATGAAGTATTTCATATTTGACATTTTGATGGAGGATTGAGGTGAGTGATAAGAAGCAGCAAAGTATAGAAATGTCCTGGTCTCTGAAGTCCAGGCCTAGAAAACTGAAGGGTACCCAGCGAATCATGCCACCATGTCCCTTTGTAAGTTAAGACTGATCTCTTCCTAAACTCAAACAAGGAAATTCAAGCTCATTGCCATATTGGAAAGCTGAGATTATGGGTCTCTCATAGTCAAATAAATGTGTAATTAGGGATCCTGAGAATTTGAGCCATTCTATATCATTTTTTCTTAGCCATTCCAGAAGTTTCTTAAAAGTAGATTCTATTAAGATCCACCATGGAACAATACAAAGAAAAGGCAACCTGTTTAGTGCCTAACATGGATATATATCTGCCAATTAAGAATTGTTGCTGAGAATCACTTTGAACAATAAAATTATTGCTTAGTCTATCAGTCTCATGGCTCCTTTGGACAAGACATTGGGCTTGAAAAGCCTGGGAGTCAGGAACTATGGTTGTCAGATGTGGTTCTAACACTAATTAGCTGTATGTCCTCTCTCAACCATAATTTTCTCACCTGTAAAGTAGCAAGGTTCAGTGAATGTCTCTCCAAAATTTCTTTCCTATCTGACAAGTTATATATTACTGCTCTCTGAAATTCACTGTGGTATGTGTTAAAACTTCTCATCCATTTGCAGGCTAATCTTTTAGGAAACACTACATGGCAACAAAGAAAAACCCTTGACTGTGAACTTAAACACAAATTTGATTCCTGCTGTGTGACCTTGGTCAAATTACTGTGGAACTCTGTGCTTCAGTTTTTTCATCTTTAAGAAAGAGACAATAATATCTACCTCACAGGTTATTCAATAATAAAAATGTATGTAGAAATCAGCACCTGGTATCTAATAAACACTCAGAAAATTATAGGTGTTATTGCTATTATTTTCTTTGTTAAGACTTGAGATTGCCTTTTGCCCTAACAGTATAAATTTTATATAAAAACATTAGTGAGGCTGACTCCAAGCTCATTAAGCCAGTCTTCTCTTCTTCCTGGGCACAATTCTATAACATTTTCCAACACTCTTGCAGGTATATGTACACAAATGACTGGAAACCCCTCACTTGTAAACAGCCATGCTGATTCAGATAAGTTTGGAAGCCACACGAGGAAGACAGCAGGGCCAAGAATGCAAGGATCCAGGGCTCTAGAATCATTTTTTTCAGACTCTGTGCACAAGATAAAAACTTTCTACAGTCTTTGAGCCATTTTAAACCTTTATATTCATTTATTATATCAGCTAGCTTTGTCTAATTTGTCTAGAAAGAAGCTACAGTTAAAAATACTGAAAAATACATATGAAAAGAATAGATCCTTTTTATTAAACTAGAATTTGAAAGAAGCTTTGCTCTGTCAAATTCAATTTAACTGACATTTATTGATTGTTTCTGATGTTCCAGGGAGGGAGATCTCCATGGAGGATAAAGAGTAGAACCTATCATGTTTGAGAGTTCAGGGTAGGTTGCTGAAGAACCATTTGCCCTAAATTCCCATTTTATAAGGCTTTAGATTTAGCCTCTCCAAATGGGGCTGTACACATAATCACAAAATTGACCCAACAAGATTAAAAGAAGACATTCATTATACAACAACTAAAATATTTTGAAATATTTTATTGGCATTCTCTATTTTTTTCATTTTCAGCATACTCAGAATACCCTGAAATGGAGCAGTACTGATTCTTTCATAACAACACCTGCTTTCAAGAAGTATCCAGTAGTGAACAAACACAGTTGGATAGCCACAATGAACATAAACAGCAGATATAGAAGGAATAGAGAGAATGAGAGAGATTTACTCCACTGGAGGAAAGTAGTGGGGCAGGCGTCCCAGAAAAGGGTGTTCTGAACCAATTGATAAAGGATAACAAGGAATGCCCAAGTGGAAAACTTTAAGTGGGAAGTGAGTTGGGAAGTGGCATTCCTGACAAAGAATGACACTCTGGCATGGGACAGTTGTCAGGGGAGCCGTCAAAGAGTTTGAGTCAGAGAATAACCTAAGATTCGTAATTGAGAGCCATCATTTGAACAAAAGTATTAAATACAAACAGGAAAGCAAATATGTCATTGGCTAAAAGGACTGTTAGGGAGTGACCATGATAATCTAGAACAAAATGTGGTGCACTGATCCAAAAAAGTAGCTGTGGGGGTATAAATGATGGTGTAGAATCAAGAGATCTAGTTCAAGTCCCAGTGTCTAGTAGGCTTTGGGGTTGAATGAGAAGATATGTTGGATCACTCTGCAATTCTAGCTTCAGTGGCTGGCTAGCTAGTAACCCTCACAAAGTCAGTCCAGTACACATCTGATCAGTAAAGGTAAAGCTCAGATCTTCTCAGATTATCTTGCACTTGCTCTCATTCCATGGCAGTTTTTATTCAAAAGCCCCTTGGATTATAGGAAATAGTTACTTAGAATAAATCATGGACCAGGTTTATTTGGGTCTTTGCATTTATGTGCATTTATATATGTTTTCATTCCTAGCAGGCTTAATTGCAGTAACATTTATATCATATAATATAATGAACTGAGATGGTAATTTTCCTATCATCTAAATTGCAGGCTGAAATTGTGTTAAGGAAGGACTGTAGAGAATGAATTACTGCTTTCAAAATGACTACTTTTAAATGACAATGTGACTGGCAAATTAATGCCAGAGATGGAAGGACATTTTGTATTTAATGTTAGCCATACTGTAGGACTTTTTAAAAAATTATTTATTTTTAGAGAGAGAGGAAGGCAGGGAGAAAGAGAGGGAGAGAAGCATCTATGTGTGAGAGTAACAGCCATCTGGTGCCTCTTGCACACCCCCAATCAAGGGCTTGGCCCACAAGCTAGGCATGTGCCCTGACCAGGGATCAAACTAGTGACATTTCCATTTGTGAGATGATGCCCAACTCACTGAGCCATACCAATCAGGGCTCACCAGGACTTTTTAAGTGTTGCTAAGTCACACCATTTGCATTTTAAATTTATAACTGTCACCTGGTCTACCTAGAAAATCATTTTTTCTACTTGATATTTTATTACATGTGGAAAACACATAACAGTTACTTTTGAAGATGTTATGTAGATAGTTCAACCCATTGATTTTTTTAGATTCTCCTGCTGAGTGAGCCCGAGTTTGTTCATAACAACCCAGATCTAGGGTGTGAAATGGCAGGGACACAAATGACTTCCTGCAAGTAGTGAAATTAGCAAATGAAAATTCAGCATCTCAAACCCATCAGATATATATTTTTTTAAAACATGGTCAGTGAGAAACTGGTCTGACCAGGGAGGAGAGTGCTGTGTTCAAATCCTGTTCTACTACTTATGTTACCATCAACGGGATAAACTCAGAAAGTAATGGAACCTGTCCAAACCTCAGTTTTTTCACCTGCAAAGTGAATATAATAATGATAAAGCAAACCATATGGAGTTCTGGGAAGATGAAAGAGGCAGTGTCTATAGTGTCTAGCCAGGCTGAGTCTTGAGGGAAGGTTAGATACTTTCAGTACTTTCGTTGTTCTGGATGAGTTTAGTTTGGAGGAAACCCTGAAAATAAGATTCTGACCTATGAGAGCAATCCAAGTAACAAAATGAACCCCAAATCATAATATGTCAAGAAGCCTTCATTGTCCAAGCTTCTGTAGACTTCTAGGCCTAAAGGATCAGAGTGATATGACACACCAGAAAGCATGGGGAGACCCAGTGCCTGCAAAAATGAAGGTTTCCTGTTACAGATATCTTCATAGGCAATGTCTCAGTGTACACATCCTTCTAGCCCAGAGCCTGGGGGCCCATGTGTTTTTTCTGACTGGTACAATGGTGTAAGTAAAACTGTAGAGATCAGCTGAGGCCAGAAAATTAAAAATGCTGGCTATGACCAACTGGATGCTACATAGACACTGCAGGAAACAGTTGTCAGGTCAGAGCCACTGACCTAGACATTCCTTTCCCATGAACAGCCGGTCATCTGAACTTGGCTTTTAGTCAGCAGTCCTGGACATGAACTCAGACTTGAGTAGGAACAGCCGCCCTGTGGTACAGGCAGAGCTCACAGGCTCTTTGAGAGTCAGGCTAATCATTCAGGACTTGTTTGAGGTAAGAAACATTGAGGAGAAACAGGTAGTCTTCCCTTCCTGCTCCTTCCTTCCTTCCTTTCCTTACACCTCCTCACTCCCAAGGATCTTTTTAAAGAATGGGACTTTTAATCAGTGATGCTCTGACAACTGAATAGTGTAGAAAAATAAAACTAGATCCACAAGAATAATATCCAGAGGAATTAAATATCTGAATGTAAAAAAAACCCTATACAAGCATTTGGAGAAAATGCAATGAATTCCTGTATAACTTGGAGTCAAGGAAAAGCTCTGTAACTTTGCCTCAAAATCCAGAGGCAATAGTAGAATAATATTGATGCATGTGACTACATAAAAGGAATTTTGAAGTTTGTCTGACATAATATACCATAATCAAAATCAAAAGGCAAGTTACACTGGGAGAAAATATTTTCAACATATATCACAGATGAAAGGCTAATAGGCTAATATCTCCAGTATAAGGTGATTTCTTAATATCTAAAGGAAAATGAGCAAAAATTGTATATAAAAATAGACAAAAAACATGAATAGATAATTCACAACAAGGAGACATAAAATGGCCCTTAAATATATGAAACGATGTTTAGCCTTATTGATATTAGAGAAATACAAATTAAAATTATTCTGAGACAGCTCCCCCTCCACCCCAGACTTTCTGTGGCCCACACATGCTCCACCTCTAACTGGCCAGCCAAAGACACTAGCACATGCAATATACAAAAGAGTAGCTCCTACACAAAGCTACTCCTTCAAGACCAAGAGAGGGTGCAGTTTCTCCCAATTTCTAGAAATAAACATAGAGAGATAACCAAAATGAAGAGACAGAGAAATATATCCTAAATGAAAGACTAGGACAAAACCTCAGAAAAAGAACTAAATGAAACAGAGATAAACAATCTATCAAATAAAGAGTTCAGAACACTGGTTATAAGGATGCTCAATGACCTCAGTGAGAACTTCAACAAAGAGAGAGGAAATATAACAAAGGAAATAGAAAACATAAAAAGAACAAATCAGAAGCAAAGACTACAATAACTGAAATGAAAAATACATTAGATGCACTCAGTGACAAATTAGATGAAGCAGATGATCCAATTAGTGATTTGAAAGACAAGGTAGTGAAAAAAATACCATTTGGAACAGAAAAAAAAAGAATGAAAAAATAAGGATAGTTTAAGGGATCTCTGGGACAATATCAAGCATATCAATATTTGAATAATAGTGATTCCAGAAGGTGAAAAGAAAGAGAAAGGGACAAAAATTCCATTTACAGAAATAGTGGCTGAAAACATCTCCAACTTGGTGAAGGAAGCAGGTATTTAGTTCCAGGAAGTGTAGACAGCCCCAAATAGGATGAATGTAAAGAGGTTAACACCAAAACACATCATAATTAAAATGCCAAAAGTTAAATCAACAAGGATTTTTTTTCACCTTCAAAGTTGGAAGCAAACAGAAACAAATAAACTTAACTATATACCAAATGGGTGACAATCATATTAAAGAGAAGTAGGAAAGAAAGTATTCAAGTAACTTTTAGCTACAGTGCTTTCACTTTGTCTAAAGGACTGAAAAAAAAAAAAACCCAAAAAACAAAACACTGCAAAGAAGCTTAACTTTGACTTAATAGGTTAGAAGATTTATTGTTAATAGTGGTGTGGGTACAGTAATTCTGAAACAAGTTATGTGTAGTGTAGAATTGAGCAAAAGAGTAAATACATTAATTTTATTGGGAACCAGATTTCTCATGGTTAGAGAAAGGAGCTACAGATACAAAATGGTAAAAGGCAAGAATAGTATGAAATGGTTATTTTCCCTAGTCTGTCCACGGAAAGGACATCAACAATGGCACCTCAGTGGCAATGAGCACACCTGGCTTCCAATCTTGGGTTACAAGGTATTGTTACATGGTGCAGCCAAGAGGGGGGCCCCAGATAGGGATGTGGAATGGGGCCCAGAACTCGAGGTGCCCAGGAAATATTAGGATGTCCTGATCCTCCCCCACAGGTGTGCGCTGGGGGAAGGGGCAAAAGGAGCAGGGCCACTAAGAGCTGTTTTGCATAGCAACAGCTTTGCAGCTAACCTCTGGTGTGGTCATTTAACAAATCTATAACCTTTAACTGGTTACATAGATATGTTAAATAGCTGTGGCCCTGCTCTGAGCCAGGGGAATGGAAGTAACTCCCCCCCACCAAGACACAATGGGGCGGGGGTGGGGGGAAAGGTCCTCCGAGTTACAGCGCCTGCGTGAGAGCTTGGTGATGAGTGGCTCCAGGACACTCAGCAAGTGTAGCCGATTGTGGGAGGAGTCGGAAATGGGGCTGCAGAGGAAGACTGGCGTGAGGATTTAAATGGAGAATGGGCAGCCATTGAGGGGAGAACCACGCGGCTTCGGCAATGTGGTGACCCCCGCTCCTTGCAGCCATTGTGGTAAGAGCCCCCCTCGCAGCTTTGCCGGGGAGAACCATGTGGCTTTGCCAGAGTGGGGAATCCTGCAGCCATTGTGCAGAGAGGACCGTGAAGCTGTGGCAATAGAAGGGAGAACCACACGGCTTTGCCAGAGTGGGGACCCCTGCAGCTTTAGAAGTGGGGACCACCACCCAGCTTTAGCAGAGATCCTGGCAACACAGCTGATGGTCCCGGGAACGGAGGGAGGTCTACCAGCCGAGACGGATTGCTGGGAAGAACCGGGGACTGCCTGAGTCACAGACTTCTATTTCTTTTCCTGAGATATGGTACCCCAGACTGGGCAAAGGGGCAAGGAAGGACTATGTGTATTTGTAGGTGTTTTTTAAGGGACTTTGGGATTTTGATGAAGACATGAAGTCACTACTTTAAGTCTGTACAGCATTAAATAAACATTCCCTTTCCTTTTCACGAATCTCTGGCATTGAGAGATGTCTTTCCTATAAGGCAGCGGACATAACGAACCTGGGGGGCTCCTTTTGGTAATAGTATATTGCCCTTTGGCCCCTCCTTAGCCCCTTGTGTTTGGTAACAATATTACTCTTTGCTAAAAAGAATCAGCGGTCCTTATCAAAATGGCTGAGACTCCCTGGCCACAGCTGGGAGAGTAAACCTGGACCATCTTGTGCCAGGAATAAGAACATGCTCAAAGAATAACAGGAACAGAAGGCAGCTTGAAGGGGCTCCCACTGGCCAAATCTGGAACAATCTGAGCATCAAAATAAATAATGATAGTAATGGATTTTAACCCATTGAATAAAATCAAAATCCATGGATCCATACTGATAGGAGTAAATAAAAAAGGAAGAACAAAAGATCCTTTCAGTAAAATGTTAACTAATAAATACAGAAGAAAGGGTAGAGTTTAAAAATCACTATCTGGCAATCATTATAGTAATCTGATTCAGGCAAAAGCCATCAATGTTCTATGAGGAACAGAACATTCACATAGCTTCAGATAATCTCCACACAGTTTATTTATTCATTACAAAGAGGAAAATAGTAATTTTACAGTAGATAAACATGTAGGATATATCCAGGACTTGGTGATCGAAGTTAATATCACCAATAGGGAAACAAGTCACGATTGCCTGCCATTGGTAGTATCAATGAGAAGAACAGTGTTACTTCTGGGGTGTTCCTGCCACCTATGCATAACTTGAATCTAATGAAGTGTCAGACAAACTCAAATCAAAGCACATTTAAAAAAATAACTGGCCCCATCTCTTCAAAATGTCAAAGCTAAGAGGGCAAAGAAAGACTAAGAATGATCCAGGTGGAGAAAGACTAAATAGGCATGACAACTGAAATATAACAGTTGATTTTGGATTGGATCCTGGTCCTGAAAAATTCTTACTACAGAGGACAAGTAGGACAATTTATGAAATTTGAATAAAGTCTGTGGGCTGGAAAAATTACTCTGAAACATCATTTCTTATCTGAGATTGAAAATCATTACAAAAGCTCCACAATACACCCTGTTAATGAGGCTGTGGGAAAAATAAATGTTTTCACACACACTAGTGACAATCCGACTTGGCAAAGCTAACAAAACTACTTAGGCACTTGTTGACCAAGAAATATCAATTCTAGGAATTTACTCTAAACACACATTTTTAACATTCCAAAAATACGTGTACAGAAGGTTATTCATTGCAGCATTATTATAATTGCAAAATAATAATAATTGAAAGCTACTTAGAAGCCCAACCATAAGAGAGTATTTGAATAAACTACAGCTCATCTATCCAGTGGAATAGTAGGCAGCTGTAAAAAAAATATTGAGAAAGATTACTGAGAACTGCTGTGGAATGATTTCCAGGATATGCTATTCAGTGAATAAGCAAGTACAGAAGAGTATCTATACTCTGCCTTATTTGGTGAAAGAAAGAGTGAAAAATAAGAAAATATGCATTTATTTGCAATTTTGTTTTAGAAACTAATACAGGGAGAATAAACCAGAAGCTAACAAGATTAGTTACCTATAGGAATGGGTTGTAACTGGTGGAAGAGACAGTGGGGACAGACTGGAGTAGGAGAGGTGGGGGAGGATGGTGGTGGGAAGGGAGTGGATGCCATGGGAGGTGGAAGTACCAGTTTTCTTAGAATACCTTTCAATATAGATTTGACTTTTGAAACATGTTAATTTTTAATGCTCAGAAAAAAATTAGTAAGCAACAGTGTGCAAAAGCCCTAAAATGAAATGTAAACAGAAGCGCATCTAACTATATTTTAAAATGAATAGCATAACCACAGTGGAGGGAAGAACTGGTTGATCCAAATCTATAATGGCCTGATGTGCTTTATTTCCTTACAAGCCTACTTTAGCATGGGATATGGTACTTTCATACAAAAAAGTACTGAAGAAGAGGAGGGAAAACTTGGTAGAATGAGATTTTTAAATGACCCTTCAAAGCTCCTATAACACTTTTTTATAGGTCTTCAGTGTAGGAGCAATTTGAAGTGGGTTTGGTTGTATGGATAACAAGAATGAGAGTAAAGGTCACAGCAGACAGACTCCATGGGGGCAAACCCAGAGGACCAATTTGCTTGATGCTACCATAAAAATATAATTTTGAAAAAGAAGCAAGAAGTATCCAAATGGACTCCTGAAAACATCAAATGGCTTTTCTTTAATTCTCCAACAAATATTTATTGAGTACCTACTTTGTGCCAGGCATTTTTTATTGTTGTTTTTCTGGGAGTTTAAGAGACAAAGCCCTCACAAATACAGTCAGCGAACAAAAAGGCAATCAGCTATAACAAATTTTTTTTT
>CM052547.1:55870105-55895001 GCA_028533065.1 Trachops cirrhosus | reverse complement strand
GGGGGTGTGGGAGAGGGTGTTCAGGGAGGAGGGGAACGAAGGGTGGATAGTAGGACAAATGTAATAGCATTATCAATAAAATATGTTTTAAAAAAAGAGACTTATCTAAGAAAAAGAAGATAAAAAACATGTATAGTAAAATGACAGTAAACTCACAATTCTTAACAACCACACCTAAAATAAAAACAAAAAGAAACTAAGCAAACAACTAGAACAGGAACAGAACCACAGAAATGGAGATCACATGGAGGGTTAGCAACAGGGGAGTGGGAGGAGGAGAGAGGGGGGAAAGGTACAGAGAATAAGTAGCATAGATGGTAGCTATAAAATGGACAGGGGGAGGGCAAGAATAGTATGGGAAATGTAGAAGCTAAAGAACTTATGACACATGGATATGAACTAGAGGGGACAATGTGGGTGGGAGAGGGTGTGCAGGATGCAGAGGGATGGAGGGGGATGGAGGGGGGTCAATGGGACAGCTGTAATAGCATAATCAATAAAATATTAAAAAACATTAAAATGAAAAAAATGAAAATTAAAGGAAGTATGTTACAACCTCAAAAAAAATCTCTCTTCAACTCAGTGCTATTCCTTTTTTAATTTGTAAACTCAACTGTATTAATTCCTTTCATTCTGCTTCTCCAGAGCCCTCACTGGAAAATATTAATTCATCAAATGTAAGAATGGGATCAATGTGTATTTTTAAAAGAGAATGGTGGAAGTTCAAAAGGAAAAAGGAGTATAATCTGCAGCCTCTCCTACATGAAAGCCTTTTGTTCACAAAGTGTGGGGTGAACTTGAGGGTTTGAAAATACCTATATGTAACTAAACCATCATTTTGATGCCATTAAATTGATGGGATAATAGTTGTGTCAATCAGTCAACATCTATTGAGCACCAGCAACATCCCAGGCTATGGATACCAGGGCAAGTAGGACAGATAACATCCGTTCTATGCTCCCACATAGCTTTCTGGCATGTCAATAATACTTTCTTACTAAGGTTTTTACCCTGGGGAATTCAGAGGTCAGTAACCATCTGGAATTACAAGTTTGTGTGTGAATACAGGGAGATATTATCCATTAAGTACTGTACTGCCTGTACTGATGATTACTGAAATACTTCCAGTCTGACTGGCATAAAAGTAACTAGATTTGGCCATAGGAATAAGTAATAGAATGTGGGAATACAGCTAGTGTGGAGGTGGGTGGTCACTGGCAACTCTGTGCAGACCACAGTGAGCTGGCTGAAGAGCAGTAGCTCCTGGGCAGTGCCTGTACATTTACCTGGGGCAGGCCTGAATGTTGGTAGCTGCAAAGCAACTGGATGGGTGGCCTTGCTCTCAGGAGCTGAGTATCTAGGTCCTGACCATGTGAGATATGCAGACTGTGGTGCAATGCCCCTTCCAGCTGCAAAAATGACCCAAGAGTTGGGGGCCAAATGACCACCAATGTAATGAGAGTTTGATGAGCTTTTCTGTGTTAAATTGTGAAGGCAAAGATATCATTTAGTTAGTGACTATTGAGTTAAACAAAAGGCCAAACTAATAATTTCTAAAATCAATAAAAAATTATTAGAATGACTTGATTATCTATGATTGTATTATTTGATTAAAATTTTAAGAGAATATGTTATATAATTTAATATATAAAATACAACACATATTTTACATATTACAATTATATTATATTATAAATATAATATATAAAATATATTGTATAGCAAAAATATTATACATCATATATAATGTTTTATATATTATAATATAGAAAATATATTATATTACATATAAATATAATATATGAATATACGTTATATTTTCCAAAATATATTTATATATTATACTGCATATATCATGAGATATATAACATATACCAAGAGGTCTGTCCAGAAAGCATCCACTCATGCAATACAAAAAATGGACACATTTAGTGAAGAAGATACAAGATACAAGAAACATTGTACATAGCCCTGGCTGGTGTAGCTTAGTGGATTAAGCGCGGGCCTGTGAACCAAGAGATCATGGTTCGATTCCCAGTCAGGGCACCTGCCTGGGTTGCAGGCCATGCACAGGAAGCAGCCATACATTGATATTTCTCTCCCTTTCTCCTTCCCTTCCCCTCTGAAGATAAATAAATAAATAAAATCTTTAAAAAAAAAAGAAACATTGTACATAGGACAATGACACCTCAGTCCCCTTCAAAGTAGGTATCTTGGAACCTCGCACAGTTCTCCTAGCATCTCTTCCACTGTTCAAAACATTCTGCAAAATATTTTGTTGGAATCACCATCAACTGTCCCATTGTATTTCCCTGAATCTCATTGATGCCCTAAAATCTTCTCCCTTTTAAGGGTGATTTTAATTTTACAAAAAGCCAGAATTCACAGTGTGCCAAATCTGGGCTGTAGGGGGGTTGAGTCACCTGGATGATTTGATGTTTCCCCAAAAAACTCTCACAAGACATGAATGGGTGCATTGTTGTGATAAAACTGCCAATCACCAGTTGCCCATAGCTGTGGATATTTACATTGCATCACATCTCTCAAGTGATGAAGAACATTGAGGTAGCACCCCTTAATTGTCTGGCCTGGAGGGGTTTACTTGTGATGGACAACACCTTCCCAATCAAAAAATACAGTTAACATGGCCTTGGTCTTGCTGCGACTTTGTTGTGCTTTCTTTGGGTGTGGAGAACCAGGCAACTTCCATTGGAATGACTGGGTCTTCATTAATGGGTCATAGCCATAGACAGTGATTCATCTCCTGTTATGATTTTCTTGAAGAAGTCTGGTTCATTGGTAATGGTTTGAATCAAGTCATTAGCAACTTCAGTATGATGTCCCTTCTGTTCTGGTAGCAGAAGCTGCAGAACGAATTTTGTCACAAAACATTTCATGCCAAGATCCTTGGTCAAAATCTTGGACACTGTAGTTTTTGGAATCCCCAGATCAGCTTCTAGTTCTCACACTGTCAGTCACTGATCTTTGTTGATTACAGCCCTTAACATTCGCAGGTATTCTGCTTGTTGCAGGCCTTCCAGTTTGTGAATCACTTTCAACAGATTCTTGACTATCTTTGCATCATTCCTGAAAGCCTTCTAAATCAACCAGATAGTTTCCACAGAGGAATGGTCAAGCTTAACACAAAATTTGATACAGATTCATAACCCTACCTGCTCAGTCATTTTGAATGGGATGTACACACAGTACACATGCTTACTCAATGGTGTCTACCGCCCCCACTGACTACTATGAAGTTGTCACTGTTCACACATGTGCATTCCAGTCCACTCTCCTCGGCTGCCAGGTTACATCAATGTCGTGCAAATCGTTCTCAGTATATTAACAATGGCTAGATTTTCTAGGTAGACCTTGTATATCTTATTTAGAAATTTGTTGTTGATTTATATATTAATTTGTTACTTGCCAGTTCTTAAAATTCTTAAATCCTTTGAATGTTATCTTCTGTCTATGTATGGATTTTCAGGAAAGTACAACCATGGCTTCCATTAAATTTTCAAGTGGTTCTAACATTGGCAGGGTCTAGCACAAGGTACACATGGAGTCTCCTATAACAAATGTCTAAATATTTAAAACATCCATCAAACTTTTGATAAAACATGTTTATTCTCCTACTTGAAAAGTATTCCTTTGCAAAATGACCTGGAAAATCAGGTTTGCAATTAGGATTCTTGGACTCCTGTGAGTTCCAACCTCAGGTGGTGACTCAGGGGAAGCTGGTCCCCAATCCTCAGCCAATTGCCACATCTCCTTCTCTTTCTGCCCCTAGCAACCTCCTTCACTGTGAAATGCCTGGACGTGGAAACCTATTCATACCCAGCTGCAGGCTTGGAGTTGTATAGAGAGAGTACTGGGATCCTGGCTATTCTGAGTGAGCACAGTCCAGGGAAGAAAGTTCTAAGTGGCTATGTTTCGAACCTAGCACTGAGAGGTAATAATTCAGGCTTGTTCCTGTGAGATGTGGGGCTCCTTTCAGAGGTAAATTTGGCTCAAGGATTACCTTGGTTCTGGTTGTGACTTCCTGACAACTGTGTTGCAGTCTGAGGCTTTCCCAGCTCACCCTTCTCCTTTGCCTTCTCCTTCACAGGTTAGGTCTGTATCATCATTTGAATGTTTTATGCACCTCCTGTGCTGCCTCCCCTTTATTCTTTACAGGCATTCTCCCCAACTCTCCTGCACACCTAATCTCCTCTTGGTATCCGCTTCTTGGAGGGCCTGAACCATAGTTATTGTGAATACAAATATCTGAATTGTCCGGGATGGTTTAGATTTAAATGTTTAGTCGCATTATCCTTTTAAAAAATTAATCCCAAGGAATCTTATCCAGATCCACACTTTTTTAAAAGGAATTTTTATTTTGAAATAATTATAGTCACCAGCAATTGCAAAAAATAGTAGCAAGTCCCACATATGTATCCCTTACCTTGCTTTCTCCAATGGTGACATCTTATATAGCTTCAGTAAAATATTACCCCATGGATCCTAAAACCAACTACATGTTGATGACTCCCCATTTTATTTCTAACCCAGACCTTTCTCCCCTGAGCTTTAGATGCTTCTATTCTTACCTACTCATCTACTCTGTATTTTCACGTGAATGTCTAACATTAGTTTCAGGTTTAACATGTCTAAATAGAACACTTGATCCCTGGCTTCCCTCATTTGAGTCTTCTTTATCTTAATAAATGGCACTAACTTTTAAATTTAAAGAATATTGCTTATTATGAATAGTATTCCTATTGTTATTTATTCCTAATAAGTCATACTTTTCATGATAATTAAACATTCATCTAAATAGTAAACAAATTAGATATTTGTTTACTATTTTACTTCAGTCTTTATTTCCAAACTGTAAATCCAAGTACAGGAATCAGCATTTGAACAGGAACAAGTGTGGGACCTCACATTCAGTTAATACATATTCAATAAATTAATAAGCAAACTGCAGAGAGTGAGTGGAACCATGAATACATATATGCAATGAGCTTGCGTCAGTTTTGAGGTCAAATCCACACAAAACCTTCAACACTTTATGTCTAACCCATAGAAGCCTTATTTAAAGATACAAATACTTTTCAATATCAAGGTGACATAATATACACTTATTATAAGCCTGGCTAAACCCTTCAGTGCATTTAATTCACCATTACTTACTCTTTCTTTACTACCTCCATATGCATTGTGTGAGTTTCGGTATGTACATTTATATACATTCTTATTATTGAGGTTCATAAAATATCCTTTTTTTAAAAAAATATTTTATTTATTTATCTTTTAGAGGGAAAGGGAAGGAGAGAGGGAGAGAAATATCAGTGTATGGTTGCTTCCTGTGCATTCCCGACTGGGAACTGGCCTGCAACCCAGGCATGTGCCCTGACTGGGAATCGAACCGTGATCTCTTGGTTCACAGGCCCGCGCTTAATCCACTAAGCTACACCAGCCAGGGCCATAAAATATCCTTGATAAGAGGAGCTGTATATGACTGACCCATATGCACAAGAAGAAATGCTTCATTTCTCAAGAAGAGCCTTCTGTGCATTCTGTCACCTCCCTGTTGCATGCAGTTTACCCATGGGACCTAGTGGTAATAAAAATTGGAATAACCTTGGCTCATAATTTGTTGACCTACTGTGTGCATAACAAGTGGGATTTAACCATAACATTCTGGGCTATTTTTGTTAAAACCAGATTTTGAATCCTTCACTTGAAAGCTTCTAGAGTCTTTTTCTTTTTTTAAAATTGTTTTATTGTTGTTCAATTACAGTTGTCTGCATTTCCACTCCCCTACTTGGCTCCCAACCCCAGCTGACCCACCTCCCTCCCTTGCTTCACACTCCCCCTTGGTTTTCTCCATGTGTTCTTTATAGTAGTTCCTGAAAACCCTTCCTTCTATTGTCCCCTCCTCCCCCTCCAGTTATTCTTAGATTGTTCTTAATTTCAATGTCACTGGTTATATTTTGTTTGCTTTTTTCTTTTCTTGATTATGTTCCACTTAAAGGTGAGCTCAGCCCTGGCTGGTGTAGCTCAGTGGATTGAGTGCCGGCTGCGAACTAAAGGGTCGCCAGTTCGATTCCCAGTCAGGGCACATGCCTGGGTTGCGGGCCCGGTCCCCAGTATGGGTCACGTGAGAGGCAACCACACATTGATATGCCTCTCCCTCTCTTTCTCCTTCTCTTCCCCTCTCTCTAAAAATGAATAAATAAAATTAAAAAAATAATAATAATATAAAGGTGAGATCATATGGTATTTGTCCCTCACCGCCTGGCTTATTTCGCTTAGCATAATGCTCTCCAGGTCTATCCAAGCTGTCACAAAGGGTAGGAGCTCCTTCTTTATCACTGCTTTGTAGTGTTCCATTGTATAAATGTACCATAGTTTTTTGATCTACTCATTTACTGATGGGCACTTAGGTTGCTTCTAGCACTTGGTTAATGTAAATTGTGCTGCTATGAACATTGGGGTGCATAGGTTCTTTTGGATTGGTGTTTCAGGGCTCTTAGGATATAATCCCAGTAGTGGTATTATTGCTGGGTCAAAAGGCAGTTCTGTTTTTAGATTTTGGAGGAAATTCCATACTGTTTTCCACAGTGGTTGCACCAGTCTGCATTCCCACCAACAGTGCACTAGGCTTACCTTTTCTCCACATCCTCTCCAACACTTGTTGTTTGTTGCTTTGTTTATGATGGCCATTCTGACTGGTGTGAAGTGGTATCTCATTGTGGTTTTAATTTGCATCTCTCTGATAGCTAGCAATACTGAGCATCTTATCATATGTGGATCATTTGTATGTCCTCCTTGGAGAAATGTCTGTTCAAGTCCTTTGCCCATTTAAAAATTTTTTTTAATCTTCCTGGAGTGGAGTAATATGAGTTCTTTATATATTTTGGAGATCAAACCCTTGTATGAGGTATCATTGGCAAATATGTTTTCAGATACGGTTGGTTTTGTTTTCATTTTAATGCTGTTTTCTTTAGCCATGCAGAAGTTTTTAATACAATGAGGTCCCATTTGTTTATTTCTTCCTTTATGTTCCTTGATCTGGGAGACATATCAGTAAAGATGTTGCTGTGTGGATGTCTGAGATTTTCCTTTAGGACATTTATGGTGTCATGACTTATATTTAAGTTTTTTATCCACCTTGAATTTGTTTTTGTGTATGGTGTAAGTTGGTGATCAAGTTTCATTTTTTTGCATGTAGCTGTCCAGATCTCCCAACACCATTTATTGAAGAGGTTATTTTTACTCCATTTTATGCTGCTGCTGCCTTTGTCAAATATTAATTGACCATAGAGACTTGGGTTTATTTCTGGGCTTCTGTTCTGTTCCATTGGCCTATGTGTCTGCTCTTATGCCAGTACCAGGCTGTTTTGACTACAGTAGCCTTGTAATACAGTTTGATATCAGGTATAGTGATCTTTCCTACTTTGTTCTTCTTTCTCAAAATTGCTATAGCTATTCGCGGTCATTTATGGTTCCATATAAATTTCTGAAATGTTTGTTCTATATATGTGAAATATGTCATTGGTACTTTAATAGGTATTGTATTGGATTGATAAATTGTTTTGTGTAGTATGGACATTTTGATGATGTTAATTCTTCCGATCCATGACCATGGTATATGCTTCCATTTGTTTGTGTCTTCCTTAATTTCTTTTATTAGTGTTGTGTAGATTTCTGAGTACAGGTCTTTTACCTTCTTAGTTAGGTTTATTCTTAGGTACTTTATTTTTCTTGTTGCTACATCAAACGGGATTTTTTTCCTGATTTCTGTTTCTGGTATTTCATTGTTGGTGGACAAAAATGCCTTTGATTTCTGAATACTGACTTTGTATCCTGCTGTTTTGCCCAATTCACTTACCAGGTGGAGTAGTTTGTTGCTGGAGTCTGTAGGATTTACTACGTACGCTATCATGTCATCTGCAAGCAATGACAGTTTTGTTTCCTCATTTCCAATTTGGATGCCTTGTATTTCTTCTTTTTTGTCTGATTGCTGTGGCTAGGACTTCCAATACTATATTGAATAGGAGTGGTGAAAGCGGGCATCCTTGTCTTATTGGGAAAGCTCTTAGTTTTTGCCCATTGAGTATACTGTTGGCAGTAGGTCTTTCATATATGGTCTTTATTATGTTGAAGAATGTTCCCTGTATTCCTACTTTGCTAAGTGTTTTTTCTAATAAGTGGGTGCTTACCTCATTAAATCCTTATTCGACATCTACTACTATGAACATGTGATTTTTGTCTTTCATTTTGTTTGTGATGTATTATGTTTATTGCTTTGTGAATATGTACCATCCTTGCATCCCTGGGATGAGTCCCACTTCGTCATGGTGTATGATCTGTTAAATGTATTGCTGGGTGCAGTTTGCCAATATGTTGTTGAGGATTTTAGCATCTATGTTTATCAGCAATATTGTCCTGAACTTTTCTTTCTTTGTTGTGTCTTTATCTGGTTTTGGAATTAGAATGATGCTGGCTTCATAAATAGAGTTTGGGAGTCTTCCATCTTCTTGAAGATTTTGGAATAATCTGTGAAGAATACAGTTTAGCTTCTCCTTAAATGTTTTGTAGAATTCTTCTGTGAAACCATCTGGTCCAGGGTTTTTATGTGTTGGAAGCTTTTTGATTACTGCTTCAATTTCATCAGATGGTGTTGGTCTGTTCAGGCTTTCTGTTTCTTCTTCATTGAGTTTTGGAAGATTATATTTTTCTAGAAATTTCTCCATTTCACCCTGGTTTTCAAATTTCTTGGCATACAGTTTTTCATAGCAATTTCTTATAATCCTTTGCATTTCTGTGGTATCAGTTGCAATCTCTCCTCTTTCATTTCTGATTGTGTTTATTTGGGTCTTCTCTCTTTTTTTCTTGATGAGTCTGCTTAAAGGCTTGTCGGTTTTGTTTATCTTTTCAAAGAGCCAGCTCCTGGATTCATTGATCCTTAGAATTGTGCTTTTAGTCTCTATGTCATTTAATTCTGCTCTGATCTTGGTTATTTCCTTCCTTCTGCTTGCTCTGGGCTGTCTTTGTTGTTGTTCCTCAAGTTCTTGTAGGCATGGGGTCAGGTTGTTTATTTGAAATGTTTCTATCTTTTTTAGGCAAGTCTGTATCACTATGAACTTCCCTCTGAGGACTGCCTTCACTGTGTCCCATAAGTTTTGGGTTGTTGTGAGTTCATTTTCATTTGTTTCGAGAACCTTTTTGATTTCTTCCTTAATCTCATTCTTGACCCATTCATTGTTTAATAGCATACTATTCAATCTCCATGAGTTTGAGTGTTTTTGAATTTTTTTCCTTGAGGTTGGTTTCTAGTTTCAGTCCATTGTGGTTGGAGAAAATGCTTAATATGATTTTAATTTTCTTGAATTTGTTGAGGCTTGTTTTGTGGTATCATGTGGCCTATCTTTGAAAATGTTCCATGTGCATTTGAAAGAATGTGTGTTTTGCTTCTGTGGGATGAAAGGCTCTATATATTTCAGTTAATCCCAATTGATCTTGGGCATTGTTCAATGCCACAATATCTGTGTTGATATTTTGTTTGGAAGAGATATGCATTTTGGATAGTGCTGTGTTGCAATCCCCTACTATAATACTCTTGCTGTCAATATCTTTCTTGAAGTCCTCAAAGATTTTCTTTATGTATTTGGGTGCTCTTATGTTAGGTGCATATATATTTACAATGTTTATGTCTTCTTGATGGATTGTCCCTTTGAGTATTATGAAGTGACCTTCTAGGTCTCTTTTTATGGCCCTTTTTTTGAAGTCTATTCTGTCTGATATCAGTATTGCTACCCCAGCTTTTTTTCCTGTCCATTTGCTTGGCATATTTTTTCCTAACCCTTCATTTTCAGTCTGTGTAGTTCTTGTGTTCTGAGGTGAGTTTCTTGTAGGCAGCATATGTGTGGGTCATGCTTTCTTATCCATTCAGCTATTCTATGTCTTTTGATTGGTGCATTTAATCCATTTATGTTTAAGGTTATTATTGATAGGTACTTATTCATTGCCATTTTTTGTACCTGTGTTCCTCTCTCTCTCACTGTTTTTCTTCCCGTTCTTAAAGCAGACCCTTTAACATCTCTTGCAAAATTGGTTTGGAAGAGGTGTGTTCTTTGAGGCTTCTTTTATCCGGGAAGCTCCCTATCTGGCCTTCCATTTTCATTGAGAGTCTTGCTGGATATTGCAGTCTTGGTTGCAGGTCTCTGGTTTTCATCACTCAGGATATTCCTTGCCATTCCCTTCTGGCTGGGAGCATTTCCATTGAGAAGTCAGCTGCTAGTCTTATCAGGGCTCCCTTGTATGTTACTTCCTGTTTCTCCCTTGCTACCTTTAAGATTCTCTCTTTGTCTTGGAATTTTGCCATTTTAATTATGATGTGCCTTGAAGTGGGCCTCTTTGGGTTCCTCTTGATTGGGACTGTCTGTGTTTCCTGCTTTGTGTGACTTTTTTCTCATCAAATTAGGGAACTTTTTCATCATTAGTTTTTCAAACAAGTTTTCTATCCCTTGCTCTTCCCTTGTTTCTGGTATGCCTGTTATATGGACATTATTGCATTTCATGTTGTCCTGTATTTCTCTTAACCCCTCTTCATTCTTTCTGAGCCTCTTTTCCTTTTCTTGCTCTTTCTGGGTGTTTTTTTTCCCTACCTTGTCCTCCAGCTCACTGATCTGATCTTCTGCTTCATTGAGCCTGCTTTTGATTCCTTCTACTGTCTTCTTCAGTTCAGAAATTGTATTCTGCATTTCCTCTTGGCCCTTGTTGATAGTTTCTATTTCCTTTTCCATGTTTCATGATATAGTTTATAGTTACTTAATGGTAGTTTCTATGTAGTCTTTGGCAATTCTCTGTGAGCTCAATGAGCTTCCTTATAACCATTATTTTGACCTCAATATCTGATAGTTGACTTGCTTCTATTTCATTTGGCATTCATTCTGAGGCTTCCTCTTTTCCTTTCATTTGGGGATTGTTTCTTTGTCTTACCATTGTTTGTGAGACTCTTCTTGTTAGCCTCTGCTTCTTAAATTGATCTGTTCTGATTCCCTGGGTTTATGGTGTGAACTTCTATGGTAGAAGACCTATGAGATTTAGTGGTGCAGTCTCCTTGATCTCCTGAGATCACTGGTCTTGGGCTGTCATTTATGTTGGCTCTCTGTATGTCTTTGGGTTTTGAATGTTGTTGGGTCTTTTTTTGGTGGGTCCTTCCCTCCAGCTGATTAACTGAGGGTCACTCCATCCACCACAGCTTATATTCTGTTTTGCAGGTGTGGACAGGTTGTGTTGAATCTGATTCTTCTGTGTGTACAAGGTTTCAAAGTTTCTCTCTTGCTCTTTTTCAGTTGTCTTTTTCTGGGTAATTTCTCCACCATTTAGTTGTATTTCCACACTGGTCTTGGATTGAGGCAAGTTTGGTTTCCACTCACTCCTTCACCTTCTTCTGTTGTTATCTGTTGGTGGTTCCTTTGTTGGTGGGTTTCCCTACTTTCAGCAGGTATACTGGTGTTCACCACTCCCACCTTGCAAGTTCTCTGGAGTAGCAAAGTGAAATTTTTCTCACTGTGTCTGTCATTAGGATGACCCTTGCTTGGTCTAACTCTGGCCTTTCACAGCTCCAGATTTTATTGTCTCACTTGTGGGAATTAAAAAAAAAGGAAGGAAGGAAGAAGGAATAAAAAAGGAAAGGAAGCAAGGAAGAAGAAATTAGAAAGAACTAAGGAAAGAAAGGAAGAAGGAATCCTTCACTTTTTTCCATTGTTACCTGTTGGTGGTTCCTTTGCTGGTGGGTTTCCTCTTCCCACAGGTATATTGGTGTTTTCAGCTCCCACCTACCCTTTGTTGTGATCTATCGGAGGGGGAAGGAAAAATGGTTTAGGGCAACGGGAATGCATTCTATGGTATTTAAAATACCAACCAATAGAGAAGAGATAGGAGATACTTTTGATATGTATAGTGTTAACCATGATATCCCATCCAACTAGCCACTTTTTAGAAAGTGTGGAAAAAAAATAAGACTCTTGTTAGGGGGGAGGAAGGATTGTGAGTTGGATCTAGAAAGCAATGAGCTTGTGGGAGGTCGGATTATGAGGTAAAGTAAGAGTAAAGGATAGAAAATAGGTGTAGTGTGCAGGAGAGTAGAGTTAACCACCACAGTTAAAGTTCAGGAAACAGTGAAGTGAGCTAAGATGTGGGAGGGGTGCTATGTAGTATTTACAATTGCATGAAACAGCAATTATTTATAATAGTAATGAAGCCCAATCATATGGCAGAATCTATGTGATCTGAATAACAAGAATAGGAAGTACAAGACCTATTGTAATGTGCTGTTGGAACACAAGTGAAGTGAAAGCTGGAAAATTAAAAATTAAAAATTAAATTAAAAATCAAATTAAAATTAGATTAAAAATCTGTGAAAGAGAATACAAGGGAAACCAGTCAAACAATGTAATTTAACAAACCAAGTGAAGAAGACTAAACAGAAAGAAGAGAAATAAAAAAATACTAATAAAATAAAAGATGTAGGAATAATGAAAAAATAATAGTAATATAAATATACAATAACTTGCAAGTTCTCTGGAATAGCAACGTGAAATTTGTCTCACTGTCTCAGTTGTTGGGATGACCCCTCTTTGGGTCTAATTCGGGTCCTTTCACAGCTCCAGGTTTTATTGTCTCACTTGTGGGAATTAAAAAAAAAAAAGGAAGGAAGGAAGAAGGAATAAAAAAGGAAAGGAAGCAAGGGAGAAGGAATTAAAAAAGAACTAAGGAAAGAAAGGAAGAAGAAATTTTAAAAATAGAAAAAAAAACCTTCTGTTGGTTCTAAACCACCAAGCCAGTTCTCCTGGTCTTCCTGGCTGCAGCAGGCTGAGGAAGGAGTGGTTTTGCTTTTCTCCCTTCCTGAGCTGCACTGTTAGCAGTTGACCAACCTCCAGCCCAGTTCCTGAGTTCACTGTCGGACTGCAGTGCCCTTCTGAGCCCACCCTACACCTTCAGTCCACCACTTGCATTGTCTTTGAGGTGCACCAATTACGGGAAAATCACATACCACCTTCTTTCTCTTTGCTGTTCTAGGGAACTCTCAGAGTCTCTTCAGCATAGTTCAGCCTCCACATTGAGTTAAGCCTTTCTGGGGATTGCTGACTCTCTGAGCCCTGCAGCTCTCCTCTGTGAGGGTGTCTTCGCCTTCCTCTTAGAAAGCCAGTTGGCCCTGGGGGCTCTGCAAGCATGCGGCTTCTGGCTTTGTGCCAGTGTGGTGTGCTGGGATTGGTTGTGATGTGCCTCTGAGCAGTGAGCTCAGGCATATTCTGCCCCTGGGGCTGTGGGTGTGAGCACTTGGCCTCTGCTCCTTCAGTAGGAGTCAACTGCTGTGGCTGGGGGTTAGGGGCTCTAGAGGTGGGGTGGCTCCAAATAGTCACTAAGTGCTCCCCCTTTTTTCTTTTTCTTTTTGAAAAATTCCTCCTATTCAAGCCTGCTGCTCCAAACAAGTGCCTGGCCTCTTGAACAGTCCAACTCTCCAAACAGACCAGGGACTATCCAGGTCAGGGTCCGTCACTGCCCAACTCTTCCCAGCCAGCCTCCACAGTCTCAGTGGGTGCACACTGCTCCTGTGTGTTTGGCACTTTGTCCTTATTCCCCCCCTGTGACTTCAAGCATCCAGGTCCATCCTGGTGCTGCTCAAACCTTGTTTGGCAGGGAAGCTGTTGACTGGGCTCTCTCCCAAGAATCCTGCAGCAGACCCGGTGGGCTCCAGGCCTGGGGCTGTAGCTGTCCTGGTCCCTGTGCTGGTCCCAGGGACCTTATTGTTCTGAAGCACTCTCATTGTCTGATTTTTCAATGTCCTCTACAATTTTTGGTCTCCAATCTTCATATATGCTGGGATACTGTTGGCTGTTCACTCTGTTCCTCAGAAGATCGGCTAGGTGTTTCACCCATGCACAAGGGGAAGTGGACTCTGCTCCCACCTATCTTACTGCCATTTTCCCTCCTAGAGTGTTTTTCTAATGCTCATGTTAGTGTGTGTCTGTGTGTGTGTACCTGTTTGCCTATCTATCTGTGTACAAGAAGAGAGGAATAAGGGTAGAAGCTCAAATAAGTGTGTTTTGTATTCTTTATTAATCACAAACATGTTTTCTTTTTTAGCAAAGCCAGGCTGGTTTATCCAACACTTGTCTGAAAAAGAGTTGCTGTTTATATTAAAACCCAACTGCAAGGTCAAAAAAAGCCTGAACTAACAATAACTATGTTCACAAAGAAAAGACCACTGAAGACTGGGCAAGGAGGAATGTGTTAGCTCTGTTGCACAAATACAATTAGCACATACTCTTTATACCATTTAAAAACAAATATTAAGTGTTTTAATTAAATCATTATTAATCTGAAAAGATTAATGTTTGGGGGAATGTGACAGTGCTCTTCCCACAGCCTCTCTTGGGGTCTGTAAACAACAAGCTATAAAAGTGGTTGCTAACTGTGATGTGGGTTAAGGACTCCTTAGAAATCTAATGTAAGCTATAAACCCAAACCTTCTCCCCAGTAGGGGAAAAAGATCACCTCCACAATTTGCATATGATTTCCACACCTTCACTGACCATCTGAAAAGCCACGTGTGAGCCTCAGATTAAGAACCCCATTTCTAAAGGAAATATAACATGTAACCATGATTGAAAGAAAAATAAAACATAGACATTTAACTCTTTAAAGGTACTAGAAATAACTTAGTATATACTCTTATTTTCTAGATATGGACAGAGGTGTGGAGAGAGTATGACTTACTAAAATTCACACCAGTCTGTGACAGAGATAGGAATTTGTGTTATATTTTCATTCTGTTTCATAGAAGCAGATCCTGAAACAATAATTGGTGGGAAAGTGATTTATTAAGGAGGTGCTTCTCAGGAGAGACTGGCAAGGGGGTGGAGGGGGCAGTACAGAGAAAAAGAGGAGGTCAAGAAAGGGTGCCATCTCAGGTAAACACTTGCAGAGGGGGTCCCTTTGGAAATTAGAGTATAAGTCAAACCAAAGACATGGGTGGGCTTTCATACCTGCACACCTTTCACCACTGGTTAAGAGACAGATAGAAATGAACTCCCAGGAACAAGTAGTCCACAGGCAGCAGTACTCTAAAAGAAGAACTGCACACGTCAGAGCTCAGAAATGGTAAAAGGAATTCTAAAGCTGCCAGGTGGGAGACAGTTGATGTGACAGATCCAAGCTTTGTAGACCTCATGCTGCTGTTTCCAAAAGAGATGCATGTTGACTTTTTGGTGAGTGACTCAATGCTTGCTCTCACAAGATTAAAGATTAATAGATGCATACTATTTATTTAAAATTCTTGTTTTAAAGCATGATGGATATTCCCAGACCCTAAATGAAAGCCTTGTGCAGAGTAACACCAACAACAGAAACTGCTATGTAGCATGTTCCTTCTGAAGGTTCCACTATGCATCCTGGAAATTCTACTCCCCATTCTGCAAAGCTGTCATAAACTTTGCTCTGAATGGTACCCTCACCCTCCACTTTACATATGCCTTAAGCAAGGGCCAGATAGGTTTGCTTTGTTTCTGCAGAGCACTTGCAGGGTTGAAATCCCCCCTTTTCTCCTGAGCATTGTGGAAAGACATATACACATGTGCTTCTTAGTCTTAAAAAGTCTCCCCTGATCCAACAGAAATAAATTTTTTTTAAATTACATAATAAAACCCTGAAGACTAAAACCACAACATTGGTGATCCTGCTCCAGATTTACAAACTGCTGTAGGGAAAAAAGATCAACATTCCAATAGAAATATGTATAGGCAACAGTAATGAAAAAGCAATTGAGAAACTGGATATATTAATTGCCAGATCAGACATAAAAGTGGAACTCTAATCCACAGTCTGCAGCAACCTGTCCAGGAAGTCAAACCACAACTGCTATGGCCATTGGTCTAAAACAGCCAGGACATAATCACTAACTGACATTTTCCCTAATTTATTCTGCAGCATCAAACTTGGGACCAACCAGAGAAGGCCACAAATGATCTACTACCCTATCATATATGATGCTGGCTGCTAGTTAGCCTGCCTCCTACTTCCCCAGGCCAACAGACTCCAATCAATGTCCAAGAAAACTGAAGCCTTTCTTTTTCCCCTATAAAGTGTTCCCAGTTCTCCTGCCTTTGAGTCTCTGCCAAATGCTAGTGGTGGTGGCTGACTTCCTTTCTCTGTCAAGTTCTGAATAGTCTTTAATTGTCATTTGGCTAGTTGTTATTTATTTCCACATAGTCTATAGATAAAATACAAACAGCCAATAAATGTGTGTGTGTGGGAAGCTTATTGTAGCTAATTTTTTTAAACAATGTAACAAGCTGGTAGAGGCATGGAGATGGTGGCTGCAACTTCTGGGCTGGAATGAACTACATTCTTAGTGGAGGCAGGGGAGCTAAGCCAGAGCCATGGTCAGCACAGTGGTAGCAGTTGGACTGACCATTGGCTGCTGCACAATTTGCAGGCTGTTATGTTCTGCAAGCCATGAAGCATATGGGGCCTCAAGTCAAACAAGTTTTTCAAAGTCTACCAAAATCTATAAGACTTCCTAAACATTTCTACCAATTCTTTGCTCCCTGTATATGAACCCTAGAACTACACTTGAAGAGGGCCTTCAGTGGTGGCTATTACAGAGTGGATTCAAACTCAAAATGATGAAAAGAGAAGCAGTGTTAATATGAGGTGTAAGACTTACCACCAGTAAAGTAAGAATAAGAGATGCTCATTGATGAATTATGCTTTTAAATTACCCAGACAAGGGAGGATCTCCTTATACAGTAGCCAAAAATCAATGAAGTTAAAGATTTACTAGAAGATTAAGATAAAAAGTGAAGTAAATGTACGACCAGTTTTAAGTTTTTGTTAGTTATGTATTCAAGTAACAGCTTTTTATAAAATGTCCTGAAGCTACAAATTTTAAAAGTGATTTAGCACAAACTAAGCCAAAGCCTTGGTACAAGTTTGTTTAAATTTGAGGATTTTAAGTCAGATTATGGAATATTTGAGGTGCTCAATAATTATGGATAAATACATACCATTTAAATAGAAATACTATTTATTACTGTGGGGTAACTCAGGACATGGCCCCCCACCTCAGAGAACAGATGGCTGCCTGGCCAGCAGCCATACGGAATGAGGAAAACAGTCTCTCAAGGCCCCTGTGTTCATCACAAACCTGTAGCATTTTCATGCTATTGCATCTTCTTGCCTGCTGCCACTGCTACCTCCCAACCCTATAAGAAGCACCAAGGCTGAAGGTGGGGCAGGTGCCACCTCTCCTGCCCCACTTACCGCCATAGGGCAACCCCCTATAATATGAATGATAAATGGCATGTCCACAGCATGTTCATATCTGCTGGTCCTCCATGTGATTTTTTTAGAACATTACTGTTGTGAGTGTATGTTCCTGATAAAATCTTTCCTATAACTCAACCTGGCAACTGCTTGGCTTGTTGCTTGCTGAATAACCTGGCACCAAGGAAGAGACAAGAGTAACACTCAATAGCTATGCCATTCACTCACTCAGCTTTTATTGAATGCAGGTTCACTCAAAGTAGAACATCAACATACATTAATATCCTACTCACACTCTAACAATCTAAGAGAAATATAACACACACACATACACAGAGCAATCAGTAGGGGTCAACAAACCCGAGTCCCAAACTCTTAGTCTGCGGGACCAAGAGACAGCATGGTGGGCAAAGGAGTCATCAGCATCTTGCAAGGAAGGATCTCCAGACCCAGGTGGGCAGCAGGGCAGACGAAGTCCTCAGTAAAGCAGGGCAGAGCCTCCAGCAGTTGATGCCAAGGGAGATCAGCATGGCGTGGAGCAGCACTCTGGTGTGTGGAGCTTGGCTCTCTCAGCAGTAGCTTGAAGCCTGCCTGAGTTACACCCTTGAGAGTGGTGTACTCCACCCTTCTGGGTCTCTTGATAATGTCTTGGCATCCCTGATGGCAAGAGTGGAATTTGCTCAGGAGCTTATCTATTGATAGCCTTGCTCTGCAGACATGGCTGTTCTGGTCACATGTGCAGATATTTTAGGTATATCTCCTTGCCAGATGTGTCTAGCTTGGCTTAGGTCATTTCCCTCTTGACCCAAAGTGTCATGACTGACTGACAACCATTTTGGTTGACATAAGTGACCCCACTTTGTTTTATACACTTTATACTACCTGACTAGACCAATGACATTTTATTGATCCTGCTCTCCACAGTCATGAACACTTAAGCAGTTCCCTGGTTTTGAGCTCCTGTGTTATAATTACTCATTTAACAAATAATTTGGTACTTACTTTAAGGCAAAGTGAACATGAAAGTCTCTAATCTCAAGGAACCACAATCTAATGGGAGACTGATAAACTGGTAATTAAAATACAATGTGATAAATATTATGATGGAATTAGCATAAGTTGTTATAGTAGACTCATTTCATTGGGAAGAGTTTGTGAAGGTACGGAGAGCTGGCTCAGCTGCTTGGAACTGTGAATTTAAAAGTGAATTTAGCCACAACTTTGACCTAAAAAATTGATACAGGTATGTGTATATCACTGAGAGAATTCAGATTTCATACATTATAAACTTAATAAAAATGCAAATTAAAAAAATGAAACATTTATTTTTGATTGTTGTTCAAGCACAGTTGTCTCCATTTTTCTGTGACCATATTCCCCTGCCCCACCCACCCCCACCCCCTACCCTCAACCTTACCACCCTTTGGCTTTGTCCATGGGTCCTTTGTATATGTTCTTCGATGATCCTTATTCTTCTTTCCCCTGTTATCCCTCTCCTCCCTCCTCTCTGGTTACTGTCAGTTTGTTCTTTATTTCAGTGTCTCTGGTTGTATTTTGCTTGCTTCTTTGTTTTGGTTGATTAGGTTCCACTTATATGTGAGATCATATGCTATTTATCTTTCACCAACTGGTTTATTTCACTTAGCATAATGCTCTCCAGTTCCATCCATGCTGTTGCAAACAGTAGGAACTCCTTCTTTCTTTCTGCTCTATGGTACTCCATTGTGTAAATATACCATAGTTTTTTGATCCATTCATTTACTGATGGGCACTGAGGTTTCTTCCAGTATTTGTAAATTGTGCTGCTATGAACATTGGGGTGCATAGAGGTTCTTTTGAATTGGTGTTTCAGGATCCTTAGGGTATAATCCCAGCAGTGGTATTGCTGGGTCAAAAGGCAGTTCCATTTTTAGTTTTCTGAGGAAATTCCATACTGTTTTCCATAGTGGTTGCACCAGTCTGCATTCTCCCCAACAGTGCACTAGGGTCCCTTTTCCCCACAAACTCTCCAACACTTGCTGTTTGTTGATTTGTTTATGATGGTCATTCTGACTGGTGTGAAGTGGTATCTCATTGTGGTTTTAATTTGCATCTCTCTGATGGCTAGTGATGCTGAGCATCCTTTCATATGTCTCTGGACGCTCTGTATGTCCTCCTTGGAGAAGCATCTGTTCAGGTCCTTTGCCCATTTTTTAATTGGATTGTTTGTCTTCCTGGAGTGGAATCATATGAATTCTTTATATATTCTGGAGATCAAACTCTTGTCTGAGTTATCATTTGCACATATATTTACCCATATGGTTGGTTCGCTTTTTATTTTGTTGATGTAAAACAATGAAACTTTTTTTTTGCCTGATTTAGAGGGCTGTTTGAAAGCATTCAGCAAAAGGTAAAAATGTGCATGCCCTTAAACATCATTCCAATTCTATCAATTCATTTTTCAGGAATTGTCTCATAAATGCACAAAGTTAAGTACAAAGATGTTTACTCTTTAAATATTTGTATGGAATAGGCATGCAAAAAGGAATGGATAAAATACTATAAATCTTGCAATGGAATTCTGTGAGATCATCCAAAAAATAAAATGTTGGTAATAAAGAGATGGCAGGAATAGATGGTAGAGCCAAAAAGGCAAAACAATGTGTTTTAGTACCATTTTGTAAGTAAATGTGTATGTGCATGGGCACATCTCTCTGTTTTCATCCCAAAAGTGGGGCTGGAGAATGAGAGAGGTGCTTTTACTTTATACATTTCTCATTGTTCATGGTTTTATGAAGATCATGTATTACCTTGGTAATAAAAAATTTAAAATGAAAAGAATCAGCTGTGAAATGAGTGGTTTGCATGAAATGTGGTTCTGAGCACATGTTATTCACTCTATCACCTATTTTCTCACTTCTCTGAATATTGTGGCTGAGTTATGTAGAATAAGGTATGGGCAGTGATAATAGCTTTGATTCCTGGAACAATAGCCAAGACAATTAGAAACCCATTTTACTGACAATGTCCAGCCACACCTGTTGGAGAAAAGATAAGCATCGGTGCAGGTGCAGGGACAATCACCTCTCATTTATCTGCCATTGTCCACATATAAGCCAATTTACTCTGGTGAACTTTCCAAAATAATAGAAGCTTACCATCTGTTTAAAGTGCCAACTTAAAAAAAAATTAACCATTTTTTGAGGAAATTCTTTCCTAAATGAATTTTGCAACTCTTACTTTTGCAGAAAAAAAAGTATAATGATCACAATATGAGCAATTCCTGATAATTTGTGGAATAGTTCTGACACTGAGCCCTGGAATGTGAGATTTCAGGGCCCCATCTAGAAAAACCTGAAATGAATGGGGAAGCTGGCCTCTACTTTCAATCATCCATATTATTTTCAATTTCTTTCTATTTTGAAGTTTTCTGCCTCTTCTCTCACTTTCAGCTATCCGTATAAGAAAATATACATATTGAATCTTGCCCTGTCTGGGGGAGATCCCAACTATTGTTCAGACCTCATTTCATTTGATGTTTCATCCCAAAGTGGCACCAGAGTACAGTTTTGGGTAAACATAGTTCCCTGCGAGATGATCCTAAGAAGCACCATGAAGATATGAGGGAGGGAGGAAAGGAAAGGCAGCCAGCAAAGGTGTTAGTGAGCAAGTTGTGTGGGCAACAGGAACTAAAAATCTCACTGGGGACCTTTGGAGACACAGTGGAAACATATCTTATTATTGTCCAACTGAGAAGTGAGGAAACTGGAGTATATTTATTCACCAACTACTATCCTTTTTTGCCTCTCTTGTTTGTGAATTTTTGGGATTGAGAGTGGGGGAAAATCAGATCTTTAGTACTTTGGGTCTGCATTTTGGCTGGGCCAGGGAATGACCTCAGACAGAAAGACACAAGAACAGGCTAAGATGACAGAAGAACAGCACCAAAAGAGTTAGCCACACCCTCCCACAACTCCAGGAAGTCAACAATATAATCCCATTTTTCAGAGTTGTTAAATGAGGCTAAGAAAGTTTAAGCTACTAGCCCAGGGTCACATAACCAGTGATGTAGCTAGGATCCTAACCTAGTTTTAACTGGCTCCAAAGTCTTCTTCTTTGTGACTGGCTGTCACAAATAGCTGCTGTGCATCCAGGGGCCTCTTGGAACCCTTCTAAATTTTCATCACCTGAGAAATCAGCTGACTCAGATTATTAGGCCTGTAACTCTACCTTGTTTCCTGAAGTATCTTGTGCCTAGAACAGTACCTAGCATGGCATGTAATAGGCACTCATGAATAAATGAGGCTGAAGGAAATTCTGAAAATGTCTTCAGTGGTCTCAGTGCAGGAATTGATCAGGCCTGGGGACATTATAGCTCATTGTCTAGAGGTGAAGCTGCTCACTGCTAGATGCACAATTCATTCATTCAGCTAATATTTATTGAGTACCTTCTATATACAAAGCACCATGCAAATGCCAAGTTTCCAGTTGAGAGGAAAACATACATGAGCCCACCTCCATGGAATGCACAGTCTTGAGGAGGGGACAGGCATTCATCAAAAGAATCATACAAACCACATCTGAAAAAGCCTCCTGTTCACCTTTAATTTATAGGAAAATGAGGACAAAGGAACATGTTAGATGAAACCAGAGAATGATCAGCAATATCCAGACTACGGGAAACCCTATAGGACAAACAATCTACCTCCTCAACAAATAAACTGTAATAACAGAAGATAAAGAGATATGGAAAAAGAGATCTATATATTAAGAGAAATTTAAAAGCATATCAGTTAATTGCAATATATGACTCATTTAAGCCTTCATTCAAACAAACTGTAAAAATTATAACATCTGTGACATTTGGAACTAACTGCATATTTGCTATTAAAGGATTATTGTTCTTATTTTAGGTGTGATGAATTCTAGTTATGTTTAGAAAAAGAGAATTTATTGGTAAGAGATACATACTGAAATATTTACAGATAAAATATGATGACTTGAATTTGCTTCGAAAAAAAAAGGTAGTGAACAGAGGCTATGGGTAAAACAAGAATACTCATGAGTTGATAAAATGAAAAACTGCAACAGGTGGGCCCAATAAATGAGGAGGACAAAGAAGCTTCCCCTGATTAGAAAGGGCAGTATTTACTTTTTCAAATTGTTCTTTTTATTTAAAAATACCATTTTTGGCAATACATTGCTAAAGCCATTTTTCTTTTTCTTTTATTGTAGAAAACTGTACAAAGTATATAATACTAAGCAAGGATATTTTTCTTTTACCTCTAGATGTGCTTATCTTCTTTTCTAACTTGAAATTTGTTAGTTTGAGTGAGAAACATAGGTGGATACAAGGATGTCATTGTCCTAATAAAATCTGTGTCCAAATATCCATCCCACTGTTAAACAATTACTAAGATACCTTGTGAAAAGAAGGTGAAGAGATTTTAGATTATATCTGTAAATTCTTTGAAGATCATCCTATCTAAAGGTGTAGACTGTGTCCCCTACCCTTGAATCCAGATAAGCCTGTGGCTGATTCTATCTAAAGGGTACCATGAATGAGATGATGTATGACTTCTAAGGTCAGAAAAGTCCAAGCAGCTTCACCTGTTCCTCTTGGACCATTCACTTTGGGCATCCTGCAGCTTTTATGCTGTGAGGAAGCCCTAGCTATGTGGGAAGCCCAAATGTAGGTGCTCTGATTGACAGCCCCAGCTGAAGTTCCAACCTAGTGAGCATCAACTACCAAACCTGTGATAAAGATTCCTTAAATGATCCAGCCCCCAGTTGTTAAGCCACCCTTGGTAATCAAGTCTTTGTAGCTAGAACTCCATACATCATGAAACAGAGACGAGGCATGCAAATTGTGTCTTATTTGTGAGCATAATAAAATTATTTCATGCCACTAAGTTTGGGGATGGTTTGTTATACCGCAATAGCAACCAGAAGAGAGGGCCAGCAGGAGAACTGATAAACAGATATTCTTAGAAGTAATGAGAGGGCTAGGGATAAACCTGGAGTTGAGGGAGGTGAGGGCATTATTAACAGCAAACTAATTGATTCCACAGGGAATCAAAGAATATCCAGATATAAACCATGGTTCTGTTATTCTGTTACAACCCCATTCCTTCCCTGGGCCACTTCCAATGCTGGACAACACTCTAAGTATTTCAAAAGAAAAGACATGTAATAAGGAACATTCATGCTCATAAAATCTGTGAAGAGCAGGATATTGGGAGTCACAGGCTGCTGCGGGACCACACACCACTGCAGCAGCAGGCCAGAAAATTATGTCTGCTGCTGCTCTCACAAGTGTCAACAGCACTATCCCCTACACACATCACTGCAAACATGGACATCAGAGGCTGCTCATGAGCCACCATCTCTGCAGAAAGGTGGTCTCCACATCCCTCTCACCACCCAAATTTTACAAGAACAGTTCTCACCATCAAAACCTGAATCTAGAATTCTAGCTGCAAAGGAACCTGGAAAGGCTAGGGAGTCTAGTTTTTAAATGTCTAGTTTAGAAGACCAACTGACAGTGCCCCCTTGATCACATGGCTCATCAGGTAGTTGAATGTGAGCCATATGGTCAAGGGGGCACCCTCAGCTGGCTTATAACTCACCATGGCAGTAAGTGATATTTAATGAAGTTGTTCTGATCACCTTCCAAACTTCTAGCTCTTAAAAAAGCAAGAATACTCTTTTCTTAATCCTTACCCAAGAATATGATTATTGATTTTAGAGAGAGATGAAGGAAGAAAGAGAAAGAGACAGAAAACCATTGATGTGAAAGGGAAACATCAATTGGCTGCCTCCAGTATGTGCCCTGATCAGGAAATGAACGTGCAACTTAGGTATGTATCCTGACCAGGAATTGAACCCATAATATTTTGGTATATGAGTTGATGCTCCAACCAACTGAGCCAACCAGCCAGGGCAAAATCATGAATACTCTTTAGTTGCTGTTAACGTGCATATGATAATAATGTGGCTCATGGTGAGAACACATCAATGTCCTTCAAATGCTCACAGGTATATCCAACATCTTAGCATTTCTGGGCCACACTGGAAGAAGGAGAGTTGTCTTGGGCCACGCATTAAATACACAAATACTAACAAAAACTGATGAGCAAAAAAAAAAAAGTTGTTTTTTGCTTTTATTTTTTTAAAATATATTTTATTGATTACACTATTACAGTTGTCCCATTTCCCCCCTTTGACTCCCCTCCACCCTGCACACCCTCTCCCACCCACATTGCCCCACTTTCATGTCCATGTGTCATACGTTCTTTAGCTTCTACATTTCCCATACTATTCTTGCCCTCCCCCTGTCCATTTTATACCTACCATCTATGCTACTTATTCTCTGTACCTTTCCCTCCTCTCTCCTCCTCCCAGTCCCCTGTTGCTAACCCTCCATGTGATCTCCATTTCTGTGGTTTTGTTCCTGTTCTAGTTGTTTGCTTAGTTTCTTTCTGTTTTTGTTTTAGGTGTGGTTATTAAGAATTGTGTGTTTACTGTCATTTTACTATACATGTTTTTTATCTTCTTTTTCTTAGATAAGTTCCTTTAACATTTCATAAAAT
>CM052547.1:55836910-55862404 GCA_028533065.1 Trachops cirrhosus | reverse complement strand
TTCCTCCTTGAGTCCAACTTCTTTGGGACTCTCTGAGCTTCCTGGACTTCCTGGAAGTCTATTTCCTTTGCTAGATTGGGAAGTTCTCCTTTATTATTTGTTCAAATAAGTTTTCCACTTGTTGCTCTTCTTCTTCTCCTTCTGGTACCCCTATAATTCAGATGTTGGTACGTTTAAAGATGTCCTGGAGGTTCCTAAGCCTCTCCTCATTTTTTTTGAATTCTTGTTTCTTTATTCTTTTCTGTTTGGTTGTTTGTTTCTTCCTTCTGGTCCACTCCATTGATTTGAGCCCCAGTTTTCTTCCCATCACTGTTGGTCCCCAGTGAATTTTCCTTTATTTCACTTAGTATAGCCTTCATTTTCTCCTCTAATTTGCAGCTGAATCCAACCAATTCTGTGAGCATCCTGATCACCAGTGCTTTGAACTGTGCATCTGATAGGTTGTCTATCTCTTCATCGCTTAGTTGTATTTGCTGTGGAACTTTGGTCTGTTCTTCCCTTTGGGCCATTTTTTTGGGGGGTCTTTCCGAGCCTGTTATGTATGAGGGGTGGAGCCTTAGGTATTCACCAGGGCAGGGCAACCCAGTAGCTGGGTTGTGATGCTGTATGTGGGGGTGGGGTCCGAGGGGGACTCTCTGTTGGATTTCAGTCCCTTCCGTTGCTTCCCCCAAGCAAACTGGGCCTTTCTGGTGCTGATTCCTGTGTGGGTGAGCTTATGTATGTTCTAGAACCCTGTGGGTCTCTCAAACTAACTCTCCTGTGAGGCTGGGAGTCTCTCCCTGTGCCTCAACCTCCATACGTGTTTTCAATTGGTGTTTTGAGACTTTATTTCCTGGCGCCGGGACCTTGGGTTACATGGTCTGTCTCGCTCCCCAGTTTTACCTTGTTTATTTGTGCATGAATGTGGAACCTCCTGGTCAGCCAGCCACCCCACGCATAGTGCGTTGCTTCACAATCGCTGCCTCGCTCTGGGTCTGCCAGCCACCCCTTTTATTCCCCCAACCCCTCTCCACCCAGCTGCCCAACTCCACCCCACCTACCGGTTTGGATGAATGTGTCTATTTTAACTCCTTGTTTGTTGGACTTCCATACAGTTCAATTTTTTTTGCCAGTTCTGGTTGTTATTTTGTTTCTAAATTATTGTTGTCCTTATTTTGGTTTTGCAAGGAGGCACAGTATGTCTACCTATCCCTCTATCTTGGCTGGAAGTCCCCAGCCAGGTTTTAAGTAAAATTATATTTTGTGTTGGGCTGCATTCATAGACATCCTGGGCCACATGTGGCCCACAGGCTGTGGGTTGGACACCCCAGGAAGATAAAGACTTTCTCTTTGCATGGCAGGGTTATTACATAAGATCAGCATACCTTCCACTTCTGCTTCATGAAATAACCCCTGCAAGCTCTAATAAGATGCACTCCTCCTCTAGCAAGATTTTAGTGACTTTATGAGGCAGAGCTCAATCTTGGTTACCTGAGTTCTCTCCAAACTCAGTCCCATACTAAAATATGGGCAACACCTTCAAACAGAGTTGTGTCTGAGCAGAGGGATAATTACAATTTCTTTCTCCCCACCACAGTTCTCAATGTCTTCAGTAACTTTGAGTGAAACCATTTATCAAGTTGTTTGGTTTGAGTTCTTCTAAAAGCTAACCCTGAGACAAGAACTTCAGAGCAAGTAATTATTTATTTGGGAGATGATTCCAGGAAATACTGTGAGGAAGCAAAAAAGTGAGGGAAGGGAAAGAACCAATACAGGGTATTGATGAGCAGACCAATGCTGTGAACAACTGGGATTAAATCCTGCTAGGACTTCTGGGAGACTGTTTCAAACACACCTCAGGGTTGTCCCACACAAGGAAATCTGGGACATTTGTTCATCAACCCTCATCTATAATTTGTTGAGGGATGCTCATGGGAACATTCACAATCCAGCACTTCCTACTCTTAGGTCAAGAGTGTCCTATGACCATAGTAAGACATTTGAGTGTTTGAGGTAAAAAGCCATCAGCCTATATAAGAAGAGTTTAATTAAGCTACAGTGACTTCTATTGTAGGTCCATGGGATGTGGGCAGAGCATTAACATCATCTGTGACCAACACCACTCATCATGTACAAAGGATACTCAATAAAATTATCAGCTGATTTCTCACCAGAAACCATGAAGACTAGAAGGCTGTAGTATTGGTGGAACTCAAGAGTTGGAAAAGTTTAGTTTTAAGTAATAGTTAATAAGCTTAGTAATTAATATATGTAAAAAGCTAGTGTTTCAGGAACTAAGAGTATGACCTACCCTGACTCCAGGAGACCAAAAAGGAATTCCACCTTTGTGGCCCAGAAGGACTATAAACAATCAAGATGGTATCTGAGCCACTGTGCTCCTGGGAGAGATGTTCACCACCCAGGACATGGATAAAGAATCACTGGTCAACAGATGAAAGAATGCTGGAGCTTTTAGCTGAATAACCTTTTCCCTGAATTCCAAACAACTTACCTACACTTTTCTTCTCCTTACAAAAAGTGTCAGTTTGAAATGAAATGTAAGATGGTCTTTTAGGGTACATAACCCACCATCTTCACAGATCACCAGCTATCTAAAGGCTAAATAAGGCACCTGTAAAGATTCAATCCATGTCTCTGCTTATTGGTTCTGTGGTGACAGGCAGCATGAATGAATGCTGACTTTTCTAGTTTCACATTCTGGTGACTCCATTCCAGGAGAGATTTTGGACTCTCCAATAAGTCTGGATATTTGGTGGGGGTCCCAATTGATGCCTGCCCTGAGATGCAGATTTGGAGACTCTCTAGCAGCTGCCAAACGATTTCACTTGGGGACTCTCTTTCTCTGATTCTCAGCACCCACCATCACCTTTACTTTCAATTGAATCACAACACCAGAGGTTCAGGATTTCAGTCCTGGGTTAGTTAAGGTGCCTTCTGATTTACAGAGCTCTGTCTGATAAAAAGGTGTGGTCTGGTTTAATTAAGGTGCCTTCTGGTTTGTGTGATATTAGAGAGCTCTGTATGATAGGATAGGGGGAAAAATCTTCCATTCTAGAAAACAACCCTTTGGGGCCAGTTTTGGCTGGTTGGTCAACCTATGCTTTTAAAGCTATGACTAAAAGAAAAATTTTTTTATTGTAATACTGTTTGGCTTATGTATAAGCTGGACTTGAGAGAACACTGGCCACTAAATAGGTCTTTGTTTTATTTTATTCTTTTTGAATGGGTGTTTAAATTATTATACTATACTGCAATTAGAGTTGTTTTATCAAGGAACTGGAACAAAATGCCTTACATATAAGCTTTTATTAAATACATAATAAAAAGTCAGGATTAAAAGGAAGTAGGTTAATGGTCCAAAGGAAAGGAATTTACCTGTTGCAGATAGCAAAAGCTCAGAGGTAAGGTACCAGGAAGATCTAGATATTAAGGCTGCTGTAAGCATGGTCAAGGTTCCCACAGCCCCTCCATCCCTGGGGGATCTTCTTCCTTATTCAGCTGAGGAAGCTGGAGGAAGTTAGCCTGAACTGGTTTCTCTTCCCTGAACCTGTTAGGGAATGAAATTTGGTGGAGGACAATCCCCTACCAGGGCAGGGCAATAAATACCCTTTGTGAAGACTTCCAGTGCTTTTCCAGATGCAGTATATGTTCAAAGTGCTTAAGAAAAAATTGTCAGTGAGGAATTCTATATCTGGCAAAATTATTCTTCCAAACTGAAGGAGAAATTAAGACATTCCCAGTTAAACAAGACTGAAGGAGTTCATTGCTAGCAGATCGGTCTTACAAGAAATTCTAAAGTGAGGTCTTCAGATTTCAGTGAAAGGAAGGACAAGCCCAGCTAAGGTAATTACAAAGATAAACAACCTAAGTGTCCATTGAAAGATGAATGGATAAATATATAAAAAGATAAAATATTGCCATTTGAACCAACATGGATGTATCCTGAGGGTATTATGCTACATAAAATAAATCAGACTGAAAAAGGCAAAAACCATATGATTTAACTCATATGTGTAATATAAAACAAAAAAGAAACAAATGAGCAAATAAAACAAAACAAACTTGTAGATGTAGACAACAAGCTGATGGTTACCAGAGGTGAAGTGGGGGGCTGGGAGAGAAAAATGGGTAAAGTGGGTCAGATATATGGTGATGGACAGACTAGACCTTTGGTGGTAAGCTTGCTATAGTGTTACAGAGAGTGAATTATAATGTTGTACATTGGAAATATATTATATAAGGTTATTAATCAATGTTACCTCAATTAAATAAATAAATAACCATCAGCAAAGGTAATTACATAGGTAAATATAAGACAGTATAAATATATTTTTGTTTGTAACTCCCTTTATACTATCTGATTTAAAAGACAACTCTATAACACAATAATAATTGTAAGTTGATGGGCACACAATGTATAAAGATGTGATTTGTGACAATAACAGTACAAAAAGAGGGGAGTGATGAAACTTTATAGGAGTAGTTTTGTAAGACGGTGCAGCCAGGGGGGGCCCAAAGAAGGATTTGTAATGGGGTCCAGAACTCAGGGTTTCCAGGAAATATTAAAAATATGGGATGTCCTCACCCTCACAAGTCTGAACTGGGGGATGGGACACGTAGAGCAGGGCCATTGAGATTTGTTTTGCATAGCAACAGTTTTGCAAATAACCTCTAGGCCAGTCATTTAACATATCTATAACTTTTGACTGGTTTCATGGATATGTTAAATAACTGTGGCCATGCTTTGAGCCAGGGAGATGGGCGTGACTTCCACCCAGGATGTAACTGGGAGGCAACTCCCCCTGGTTACAGCACCTGTGTAAGGGTTTGGAGATAACTGGCTCTGTGCCACAGGACCACACCTGCCCTAACTTACTATGGTAGCCCAGTAAAGCTGGAAAAATACAGTAATGCTGGCAGGTGTAGCCAATGGTGGGAGAGGTCAGAAATGGGGATGCAGAGGAAGATTGACACTGGGATTTAAACCCAGACACAGCAGCCATGACAAGAAGAATCACACGGCTTTGGCAGGGGAGAAGCACACAACTTTGGGGATCCTCTTGCCATGCAGTTTAAGAAACTGGAAAGCAAGATGTAGCAGCAATGCAGAGCTCTCTCTCAGCAGTTTGGAAGAATACAGGAGAGACACTGCGGGAAGGAAAGGGATGAAAGGACTCTGGCTGGTGGGCCATGAGAAGGTGCCATGTGGTTCTGGATTAAGAACTGGAGGTCCTGGTGACACAGCTGTTGGGGCTGGGAACTGAAGGAGTCCTGCCAGCCAAGCACAGATTACTGGGAAGAACTGGGGGCTACCTGAGCCATGGACCTCTATTTCTTTTCCTGAGATATGGTACCCCGGACCAGGTGAGGGGAAAAAGAAGGACTATGTGTGTTTGTGGGTGTTTTAAGGGACTTTGAGATTTTAATAAAGTCATTGAGTCATTACTCTTAGGTCTATATAAGTTTTGAATAAATAATTCCTTTCCTTTTCACCAATCTCTGACATTGAGAGCTATGGTGGTAGGCAAGGTGAACCTAGTACAGGGGGGCCCCAGGAGAAGAGGGGGTCCATTCGGTAATATTGTGTGATCCTTTCTCTGGTGGCCAATCATGGAAAATTATGGGAGACCACATGTGCAGTAGCTTTAAAGTAATACAATTACTTGTACATGCACAATAAAGCCTGCCAAAACTAGCCAGGAGGGATCCACCCTATAAGAATAGAATCCCTCCAGCCCATGAGGTCAGTCTCTGCTTGGAGTTGGCCTGCTCCCATGTTCTCTGCTATGAACTCTGTGATTTTAGTTCAATTCTTTGTCCTAATCACCAAGAATCTGGTTACCTGTGTCCACCTGTGACTGTTTTATATAATGAAATTAAGTTGCTATTAATCCAAACTAGGTGAATATAAATTAAGATGTTAATGGTAATTCCCAGGGCACTCAATAAGAAAATAACTTGGAAACATGTTGTAAAAGAAATAATAAAAGAATTAAAATGTTATACTAGAACATATCTATATAACAAAAAAGAAGGCAATAACAGAGGAAGTGAGAAACAGCAACAAATTCCCACCACATGAAACATATGGAAGACAAATAACAAATTGGCAGATGTAAGTCCTTCCATATCAGCAATGATAGTAAATTTAAATGAATTGATCTTTCCAATTAAATTAAAAGTCAGAGATTGGCAGGATGAATTTTTGAAAACAAAACATGATCCAAGTATATTATGCTATCCACAAGGGACATACTTTAGATTAAAATACCAAATAGGTTGAAATTAAAGGATGAAGAGGATGGGAAAAATGAAATGCATGAATGAGAGATTTTTCTTTAAGAGTGGGAAAAAGACAAGGATGTCCACTCTCACCATTTATAAGCAATATTGTACTGGAGGTTCAAGCCAGGGAAATTAGGCAAGAAAAGTAATAAAAGGCTTTCATATTGGAAAAGAAGAAGTATAGCTCTCTCTATTTGCACATGATATACTCTTATATAAAATCTTAAAGAATCCATAAAAAGTATATTAGCATTAGTAAGCAAATTCAACAAGATTATAGAATAGTTAAAAATATAAAAATCATTGTATTTCTATACACTAACAGTGAACAATCCAAGAAAAAAATTAAGAAAATAATAAGTAAAAATACACTCTTAACAATGAAAAAAAAGAAAATAATTCCATTTACATAGCATTACTAAGAACAAAATACTTTGGGAGCTTTGGTCAAGATAGTAAGCTATGCTTGCCTGCTCTCATGACCATGTCAAAATTACCAAAAATTAAAGAACAATCAACATGGAGAACCATCTAAAGACTAGCTGAACAGAAGTCCTATAACTAAGGATATAAAGAAAAAGCAATGTTGAAGGTGGTAGGAGGGGCTAAGACAGAAATGGGCTAGCACTATACCCACATCTGGTGGTTGAGAATCGGGATGGATATCTCAGCTGCAGAGGTCCCCCCTAAAGAATGAGAGCTGCCAACCCTATACTGGGATCCCCAGCCCTGAGAATCAGTGCCACAAAGAACCCTCACAATATCTGGCTGTGAAAATCAAATCAGTGGGGATTCCATACATCCAGGTGAGATGGAAAGCTACTGGAAATCCCTGTATCTTCTTAAAGGGACTCCACACAGACTCATTTGTTCACAGTCACTCACCCTGGGCTCCAGCAGAAAGACAGCAGTTTGAAGGATGCCAGAGACATACAGGGAGAAACTGAGTTTTGTGGTTTTAGGGGAAAGGCTGGAGGGACAACCACCATTCTCTCTGTGTTCAGCTCTCCTCCCATACAACCAGGAGGTGGGAGCCATCTTCTCTGTGTTGAGCTCTGCCCCCACAAGACCAAATCTAAATCTGCATTAGCCTGTTGAACACCACTTACCCCATCCTGATGATTCCTTGAGATCCCATCCCAACCAACTTACCCATGGAGGGGGATCATTTGGTGACAGGCAGCCAACCTCAGCCTCTGCTGCTGGAGCCTCTTTCAGCAGCAGGCAGCTGGTCTTGGCTTTTGCCTGACTTGAGGCTGTGGGCAGGCAGCCTTGTCCTGTACTGAAGTCTTTCCTAAAAACTATCAAAAGTTTGCTGGCTGATGTGCCCTGTGCCTCTTACTAAGAGGCCCCAAGCTGAGCATTGGCATTAAATCTGAATCTGTATTGACATTATTCTGGTAAACACCACTTGTCCCAACCTGGTGTCTTCCTGAGACCCCAATACATCCAACTTGTGCACTTCCTGAGGCTCTTTCAATGGCTGAGCTTTAAGAGCAGCCAGTAGGTGGTGGTAAGCCTTCAGGTGGCTTTGCCTTTGGCTGAGCAGCTCCAGGCCTGGAACTGATGGCAGCCAGCCTTGGTTCACAGTGTGGCCTCAGCCATTCACCTCTTGGCCTATCACAGGTGGCTACTAACCTCAGATAACTTTGTAGCTCCATCTGGGTAGCTCTGGGCCAGTCACAGGCAAGAGTCCAAATGAGGCCCAGACCAGAACCCCTCCTAAGAGGCCCCAAAACCAATACACACTGTGGCTAGCTTTGGACGACAACTGAGTTCTACCCAATTAGCTTTACAAGCAGTATACACAAAAAGTACTCTGGGAAGGCACCAGGGCCCTCCATGGGGTCAACCCTGGCATAGCAGTACATATTCTGGGGTCTTGACAAACACCCACAGCCTGTCAGCCTGAAGGTCAACCCTACCCACTGACAAGCCATGGCCAATCAAGGCTCAATTACAAGAGCAGGGCACACACAAACCACACAAAACACCACTTGAGCATATAGCTCAGGTAATCAGGGAGATTGTGTCACTGGACCCCACAGGTTACCTACTATGACCACCCTGCCAAGACTGGAAGACATAAAAGATCTACCATATACATAGAAGCAAACTAAGGAAGGCAACCAAAATGAACAAAAAAAGAAATATGTCTTAAATAAAAGAATAGGGGAAAACTCCAGAAAAAGAACTAAATGAAATGGAGACACACAATCTACCAGACACAGAGCTCAAAACAGTGGATTCTCAAAGAATTTAGTGAGAATGTCACTAGCATGTAAGAGGATAGAAACCATAAAAAACAACCAATCAGAAATGAAGAATACAGTAACTAGAATTCAGAACATACTAATTCAGAAGAAATCAACAGTAGGTTAAAGAAAACAGAAAATCAAATCAGTAACATGGAAGACAAAGTAGTGGAAAACATCCAATAGAAAAGTAAGTAAGTAAGTAAGTAAATAAATAAATAAATAAATAAATGGATAGTTTAAGGGACCTTTGAGACAACATCAAGTATAACAACAATTGCATGATCAGGGTACCTGAACAAGGTGAAGAGCAAGGGATTAAAAATTTCTATAACCTGATAGAGGAAATAGCTATACAAATCCAGGAGGCACAGAGAGTCCCAAACAAGAAGAACCCAAAGAGGCCCTCAACAGGATACATCATAATTAAAATGGCAAGAGTTAAAGAGAAGGAAAGAATTCTAAAATAAGAAAGAAAAAGGTGGATAGTTATCTAGAAGGGATCTCCCATAAGACTGTCAGCTAATTTCTCAACAGAAATTTTTCAAACCAGATGAAATTGGCACACAATATTAAGTATAAAGGACACATGGACAAAAACTAGGGGTGTGGAAATGGGAGGGAGGTAGGGAGTACTGAGGGGATGGTCTGGGATGGGAGTAAAAGACAGTAAACTGTACTTGAACAACAATTAAAATTTTTAAAAAAGACAGAAAAAAAGTGATGCAAAACAAGGATTACAACAAAGACTACTCAGCAAGGCTATCATTCAAAATTAAAGGACAGATAAAGATCTTCCTGGACAAAAAAAAATCCAAAGGAGTTTGTTCCCCCAAACTAGTATTACAAGACATGTTAAATGGACTTTAAGAAGAAAAAAAAAGAACATAAATATAAATAACTACACACCTATTAATATGTAAATGAATTAGCTGCTCCAATCAAAAGACATAGAGTATAGGGTAGTTGAATGGATAAGAAAGCAAAATCTATATATATGCTATCCATAAGAGATCTAGCTCAGGATAAAAGATACACACAGACTGAAAGTAAAGAGATGGAAAAAGATATTTTATGCAAATGGAAATAAAAGAAAGCTGAGGTAGCAATACTTGTATTATACAAATTATACTTTAAAACAAGGAATATAATGAGAGACAAAGAAGGGCTTTTCATAATGATAATGGAATCAATATAAGAAGAGAATATAACCCTGGAAAACATTTATGGACCCAATATATAAACAACTAAGTTTATAAAGCAAATACTGATGAACTTAAAGGGAAAGATTGATAATAATACAGTCACAGTAGAGGACTTTAACACCTCATTGACATTATTGGATAGATCTTCCAGACAGAAAATCAACAAAGAATAGCAGCTTTAAATGACACATTAGACTAAATTGATAATTTTAGAGTACTCATATTTCATCCCAAAGCAGCAAAATATACATTCCTTTCAAGTGCACATGGAATATTTTCTAGAATAGAATACATGGCAGGCTACAAAACAAGTCTCAATAAATTTAAGAAGATTGAATTCATATTAAGCATTTTCTTTGACCACAATATTATAAAATTAGAACTCAATTACAAGAAAAAAAATGGAAAACACACAAACACATCAATACTAAATAACATGTTAAAAAACGATGAATATATTAAGGAGAAGATCTAGAAAGAAATCAAAATATACCTTAAGACAAATGAAAATGAAATCTATGGGGCACAGCAAAATTAGTCCTAAGACAGAAATTCCTAGCAATACAAACTTACCTAAGAAGCATGAAAATTCTCAAATAAGAATTCTAAGCTTACACCTAATGGAACTAGAAAAAGAATAACAAAGAAAGCTGAAATTAGTAGAAGAAACAATAAAGAACAGTGAAAATAAATAAAACAGTCTAAAAAACACATAAGATCAGTAAAACTAAGAGCTGGTTCTTTGAAAAGATAAACAAGATTAATAAACCTTTAACTAGACTCATAAAGGAAAAAAAAGAAAGCACCCAAGTAAATAAAATCAGAAATGAGAAAAGTGACAATTGACACCACAGAATTATAAAGGATTATGAGAAAATGCTATGAGCAATTATATGGTAACAAATTGGACAATCTGGAAGAAATGGATAAATTCCTAGAAGCATAAAATCTTCTAGGACTGAATAAAGAAACAAAATTTGAACATATAAATTATTACCAATGAAATCAAATCAGTAATCAAAAACTCCTATAAAACAAAAGTCCTGGGGCAGATGGTTTTCCAGGTGAAATTTACTAAACATTCAAAGAATAACTAACACTTATCCTTCTCAAATTATTCCAAAAAATTCAAGAAAAGGAAAGGCTGCCAATCTCATTTTATGAGGCCAGTATTACCCTGATTCTAAAGCCACATGAAAACATTACAAAAATAATATTGGTAAGGATGTGGAGAAAAAAGGACCTTGTGCACTGTTGGTGGGAATGCAGATTCCCACCAGCCACTGTGGAAAACAGTATGGAGTTTCCTCAAAAAAAAAATTAAAAATGGGCCTTTCATTAATTCCTTCACATATGGATGACCCACAGACATGGACAAGAGTTTGGGGATTGAATATGGGAGTGGGGGGCAGGCTGGGTGGAGGGGGCAAAGGGAGAAAATTGTGGCAGCTGTAATACCATAAACGATAAAATATTTTTTAAAAATTAAAAATGCCCTGGCTGGTATAGCTCAGTGAATTGAGCACTGGCCTGCAAACCAAAGGGTCACTGGTTCAATCCCCAGTCAGAGCACATACCTGGGTTGTGGGCCAAGTCCCTAGTAGGTGGTACACTAGAGGCAACCACACATTGATGTTTCTCTCCCTCTCTTTCTCCTTCTATTCCCCTCTCTAAAAATAATAAATAAATAAAAATCTTTAAAAAATTTAAAAATTAAAAAGGTAACTGCCTATGGCCAGTGATTCTACTTCTAAAAATGTATCCCCCAAATCCCCAAAACACTAATTTGAAAGACTATATGAACCCCTATGTTCACTGAAGTGCTATTTAATATAGCCAAGATTTGGAAGCAGCCCAAGTGCCCAAGATGAATGCATAAAAATACATCTACACAATGGCATACGACTCAGAAACACAAAAGAAGAATATATTACTTTTTGTGACAGCATGGGTGGACCTGGAAAGTATTATGCTAAGTGATATAAACCAGTCAGAGACAGAAAAATGCCACATCATTTCACTTATATGTGGAATCTAGTAAAAAATAAATTAACAAAAAAAAGTAGAAACAGACTCATAGATACAGAGAACAGACTGACAGCTGTTAGAGGGGAGGAGGTTTGGAGGTTTGGGTGCAAAAGGTAAAGGGATTAAGGGAAAAAAAAACCAAACTCATGGAGACAGATAACAGTATGGTGACTGCCAGAGGGAAAGGGAGGTGTGAGGAGGTAGAAGTGGGTAAAGAGGGGATAAATGCTTACAAAAGGAAACTTGACTTTGGGTGCTGAACACAGAATACGATATACAGATGATGTATTATATAATTGTACACTTGAAATCTATATGATTTTATTAGCCAATGTTACCACAAATTTAATAAAAATATTAGAAATAAAAAAAATAAAATTATAGGCCTATGTCCCTGAACATAGATGCAAAAATCCTCAACAAAGTATTAGCAAACTGAATTCAGCAATTAATGTGATACAGCATCTAAACAAAATAAAAGATAAAAATCATATCAATAGTTGCAGAAAAAGCACTTGACAAAATCTTGCACCCATTTATTATAAAAACTCTTAGCAAAGTGGGAATAGAGGAAACATACATCAACATAATAAAGGCTGTATATGACAAACCAACAGCTAAGATCAAGTCAATGGGGGGAAAGCTAAAAGTGTTTTCCTTAAGATCAGGAACAAGACAAGAATTTCCACTTTCACCACTTTTATTTAACATGTTGTTGAAAGTTCTAGCCATGGCAATCAGACAAGGAAAAAGTGCATCTAAATTGGAAAGGAAGAAGTAGAACTGTCATATTTACAGCTGACATGATACTATCCATAGAGAACCATAAAGATTCCACCAAAAAACTACTAGGACTGATAAATTCAGTAAAGTAGCAGGATGCAAAATGAATATTCAGAAATTGGTTGCACTTTTATAAACCAATAACAAACTATCAGAAAGAGGTATTAAGAAAAATATCCCATTTACAATTATATCAAAAAATACCTAGGAATAAATTTAACCAAGGAAGTAAAAGACTTGTACTCAGAAAATAATGTCATTGAATAAAGCATATTCCATACTCATGGACAGGAGGAATTAACATAGTTAAAGTATCTGTACTATTTAATGCAATCCTGTCAAAATACCAATGCTATTTTACACAGAACTAAAACAAATAATTGTAAAATTTATATGGAACCACAAAAGATCCCAAATTGCCACAGCAATCTTGAGAAAAAGGAACAAAGTTAGAGGAATCATGCTACCTGATACAAGGACTAAAGTAATCAAAACAGCATGGTTCTGGTACAAAAACAGACACATAGATCAATGGAACAGAATAGAGAGCCCACATATAAACCCATAGCTATATAGTCAATTATATTGACAAAAGAGGCAAGAATATACAATGGGGTAAACACAGTGTATTCAATAAATGGTGTTGAAAAAACTAGACATATACGTGTAAAGAACATGAAACTAGATCAACTTCTTATAACTATAAACAAGAAAAACTCAAAGTGGATTAAAGACTTAAGTGTAAGACCTGAATCTGTAAAACTTTTATAACAACACCTGTCATTAAACTTTCTGTCATTGCTTTTAGCAATATTTTTTTTTCTGATATATCTTCTCAGGGAAGGGAAATGAAAGAAAAAAATAAACAAATGGGACTGCATCAAACTAAAAAGTTCTTGCACGGCAAAGAAAACCATCAACAAAATGCAAATACAACCTACTAATTGAAAGAGTATATTTCCCAATGATACATATAGTAGGGATTAATATCCAAAATTTATGAAGAAGTAATACAACTTAACACCTAAAATACAAACAATTTAATTAAAATATAAGCAGTGGACCTGAATAGACACTTCTCCAAAGAGGACATACAATTGGCCAAGAGATATATGAAAAGATGCTCAACATCACTAGTCATTAGATAAATGCAAATTAACATATGAAAAGATGCTCAGTATCATTAGCCATCAGAGAGATGCAAATTAAAACCAAAATGAGAGAGATACAGCAAGATGGCAGTGAAGTAGATGGGAGCAGCACCCAGTTCTCCCTGTGCCCAGCTGGAACACCTAGGTGATCTTCCAAGGAACAGAGTGAACAGAAAAAGGAATCCCAGCTTACATGAAGTTTGGAGACCAAAAATTGTAGAGGACATTGAAAAACAGATGGTGAGGAGATTGCGCTGGGATGGTAAGGTCCCTGGGATACCTAAGCCTCTGTGGCCCCCTCCCTGTGCCTGCTGCAGGATATGGGGAGGAAAGTTAGATCACCAGCTCCCTCTTCTACCAGAGCAGGGAGGGCAGCCCAGCACTAGATGGGACCTGGATGTTGGAAGTTGCTGTGGGGCATAGAGATGAAGTGGGAGACAGAGGTGGTGTACATCCTCTGGGACTGTGGACACAGATTGGAAAGTTGGGCTGTGTGAAAAGCCATGCACTTGTTAAGAACAGCAGACAACTGCTTTGTAAGAAACTCTTGAGCAGCATCTGGCTCGCCCTGAGGGTGATTTGAGCTGTGCACAACCAGAGACTGAGTGGCTAAGTGGAACCACAAGCCTGAGCTTGACTTGCACTGTGCACCCAGAGACAGAGTGGCTGATTGGAGCCTGGCAGCATACAGAGTACCTGGACTGGAGGCTGGGGAAATGTGAATATTGCTGCCTAGACCTGGTTCCCAGCCTCTCAAAACCATAGGAAGGGAGAAAAGCAAAGCTCAGCCCCCCTCTTCCTGTAGCATCCAGGAAGACCAGCAGAACTCGTTGAACGGGTTTAAAGTCAGCACAAGGCTTATTTTTTTTCTTTCCTGTCTCTTTTTCCCCCTTTTTTTTTGATTCCCCCAAGTGAGACAATAAGGCATGGAGTTACAAAGGATCCAGAGACAGATCCAAAGGGGGAGCACAAAGTTAATCCCAAAAACTGAGAAAATGAGACAAATGTCAATTTGCTCTCCCATAGAACTGGCATTTTATTGTTTCTTGTGTATTATTATTGTCTTTTCATTATTTTTACCACTTTTATTTTATTGGTACTTTTTATTTTTCTTATGCTTAGTTTTCCTTGTTTTGTTTATCTGTTTAGTTGCATTGTTTGACTGGTTTTCCTTATGCTCTCTTTATTGTATTTTAATTTTCCTTCTTTCACTTCACTCATGCTCTAATAACACACTACTCTTGATTGTGTACTTTCTATTTCTGGTTATCCAAATCATATATTTCTTGTCATATTATTGTTGTTCCAGTAATATTGTAAATAATTGTTGTCCCATACAATTGTACATACTACACACCAACCCTCCCTGATCTTAGCCCACTTCACTTTATTCCTGAGCATTATTATTGTTGTGGTTAACGCTATTCTATCTCACACTATGCCTACTTTCTATCCTTTACTCTCACTATATCTCATCATCTAACCTTGCACAAGCACTCTGTTTTCTGGATTCAGCTCACAATCCTCCTCCCCTCTAACAAGAGTCTTATCTCTCTTTCACCCTTTATAAACAGTGGCCAGTTGGGTGAAATATCACAGTTAATGTTATACTTATCCAAAGAATCTCCTATCTTTTCTCTACTCACTGGTACTTTAATCCCATAAAACACTCCCCCACTGTCTTAATTCATTTTGCCTAGTCCCTGACACTGATCACATACAGGAATAGGTGGGAGTTGTGAACATCAGTATACCTGCTGGAGGAGAGAAACCACCAACAAAGGAACCACCAAAAGGTAAAAACCCAGGTACAACAAGAAAGCCCACACAAATGGAAGAAAGGCCAAAACTAGAGCATCCAGACAAGGAGATCAAAGAGACCACACCACTGAACCCCTCAGAATTTCTGCCATAGAAGTTTGCCCTACAAAGACAGTTACCAAAGCAAAACATTAGGAAATGCAGAAACAAACAAAAAGAGTCACCTAAAATGGGGAGACAAAAAAAGAACATGCAATCAAAAGGAATGGAAGACTCCCCACTAAAAGAGTGAAAAGAAATGGAGGTAAGCAAACTCTCAGATACAGAATTCAAAATAATGGTTATAAAGATGCTCAAGGAACTCACAGACAACTACAAAGGACTGAGTAAGAACTACAACAGTATGAAAAAGGAAATAGAAACTATAAACAAAAATGAGGAAGAAATAAATAATAAAATCGTGGAAATAAAAAACACATTAGAAGGAATTACAAGCAGGCTGGATGAAGCAGAGGATTCAATCAGTGAGTTGGAGGACAAGGTAGAAAAACCACAAAGAGCAGGAAAAAGAAAACAGATTTAGAAAGAATGAAGGGGAGGTAAGGGAACTGCAAGACAACATGAAACATAATAATATCTGTATAACAGGGATACAAGAAGGAGAAGGAGAAGGTGAAGAGCTAGGGATAGAAAACCTGTTTGAAAAAGTAATGATGGAAAACTTCCCTAATTTGATGAGAGAAAAAGTCACACAAATCCAAGAAACACAGGGAGTCCCAATCAAAAGGAACCCAAAGAGGCCCACTTCAAGACACATCATAATTAAAATGGCAAAAATTTCAAGACCCAGACAGAATCTTAAAGGCAGCAAGAGAGAAACAGGAAGTAACATACAAGGGAACCCCAATAAGCTTAGCAGATAACTTCTCACGGGAAACTCTAGAAGCCAGAAGGGAATGGCAAGGAATATCCCAAGTAATGAAAAATAAAGGCCTGCAGCCAAGGCCACTCTATTTGCCAATGCTCTCAATTAAAATGGAAGGCCCAATAAGGAGTTTCCCAGACAAAAGGAACCTCAAAGAATACACCTCCTCCAAACCAGCTCTGCAAGAGATGCTAAAGGGACTGCTTTAAGGAAAGGAAGAAAAAGAGTGAGAAAGAGGAACACAGGTACAAAAACATGGCAATGAATAAGTACCTATCAATAATAACCTTAAACGGAAATGTATTAAATGCTCCAATCAAAAGACATAGAATAGCTGAATGGGTAAGAAAGCATGATCCACACATATGCTGCCTACAAGAGACTCACCTCAGGACAAAAGACCTACACAGGCTGAAAGTGAAGGGCTAGAAAAAAATATTCCAAGCAAATGGATGGGGGAAAAAGTCGGGGTAGCAATACTCATATCAGACAAAATAGACTTCAAAAAAAGAGCCATAAAAAGAGACCCAAGAGGTCACTTCATAATACTCAAGGGGAGAATCCATCAAGAAGACATAAACATTGTAAATATATATGCACCCAACACAGGAGCACCCAAATACATAAAGAAAATCTTGGAGGACTTCAAGAAAGATATTGACAGCAACACAATTATAGTGGGGGATTTTAACACCCCACTGTCAAAAATGGACAGATCTTCCAAACAAAATATAAACAAAGATATTGTGGCATTTAACAATGCCCTAGATCAAATGAACTTAACTGATATATATAGAGAGCCTTTCATCCCAAAGAAGCACAATACACACTCTTTTCAAATGCACATGGAATATTTTCAAAGATAGACCACATGATAGGACACAAAACAAGCCTCAACAAATTCAAGAAAATTGAAATCATATCAAGCATTTTCTCTCACCACGAGGGACTGAAACTAGAAACCAACCTCAAGGAAAAAATTCAAAACTGCTCAAACTCATGGAGATTGAATAGCATGCTATTAAAGAATGAATGGGTCAAGAATGAGATTAGGGAGGAAATCAAAAAGTTTCTGGAAACAAATGAAAATGAGCCCACAACAACCGAAACTTATGGGACACAGCAAAGGTAGTCCTGAGAGGGAAGTTCATAGCAACACAGGCCTACCTAAAAGAGATAGAAACATTTCAATGACATATTCAAACCCTATGTCTACAAGAACTGGAGGCAAAACAGCAATCAAAGGTCAGGGTGAGTAGAAGGAAGGAAATAACCAAGATCAGAGCAGAATTAAATGACATAGAGACTAAAAACACAATTCTAAGAATCAATGAATCCAGGGGCTGGTTCTTTGAATAGATAAACAAAATCACAAGCCTTCAAGCAGAGTCACCAAGAAAAAGAGAGGGAGGACACAAATGAATAAAATTAGAAATGAAGGAGGAGAGATTACAACTGATACCACAGAAATAAAAAGGATTGTATGAAATTACTATGAAGTACTATATGCCAAGAAATGTGAAAACCTAGGTGAAATAGACAAATTTCCATAAAAATATAATCTTCCAAAACTCAGTGAAGAAGAAGCAGAAAGCCTAAGCAGATTGATAACAGCTGGTGAAATTTCAGCAATGATCCCAAAACTCCCAGCACATAAAAGCCCTGGATCAAGTGGTTTCATAGGAGAATTTTATAAAACATTTAAAGAAGAGCTAACCACTATCATTGTGACTATTACAAAAAATCCATAAAGAGGGATGACTCCCAAACTCTTTTTATGAGGTCAGCATCATCTTAATCCCAAACCAGATAAAGACACAACAAAGAAAGAAAACTACTGGCCAATATCACTGAGGAACATAGATGCTAAAATCCTCAACAAAATATTGGGAAACCGCATCCAACAATACATTAAAAAGATCATAAACCATGACCAAATGGGTTCATCCCATGAATGCAAAGATGGAACAACATTCACAAATCAACAATTCACAAATCAATATATGAAATATATCACTTAAACAAAATAAAAGAACAAAAATCACATGATTGTATCAATAGATGTGGAAAAAGCATTTGATAAGGTACAGCACCCATTTATGATAAAAACCCTCAGCAATGTGAGAGCAGAGGGAGCATACCACAACACACGGAAGGTCATATAAGAGAATCCTACAGCCAACATCATATTCAATCAGTAGAACTAAAAGCTGTCCCACTAAGATCAGGAATAAGACAATGATGTCCGCTTTCACCACTTCTATTCAACATAGGATTGGAAGTCTTAGCCTCAGCAATCAGACAAGAAGAAGAAATAAATGGCATCCAAGTTGGGAAGGAGGAAATAAAACCGTCATTGTTTGCAGAGGACATGATAGTGTACATAGAAAACCCAATAGACTCCACCAAGAAACTACTCAACCTAATAAGTGAATTTGGCAAAACAGCAGAATACAAAGTCAATATTCAGAAATCAATGGCGTTTTTGTACACCAACAATGAAATATATGAAACAGAAATCAGGAAAAAATCCAGTTTCCTATAACAAGAAAAATAAAGTACAGAGGAATAAACCTTAACCAAGGAGGTGAAACACGTGTATTCAGAAACCTTCAGAACACTGAAAAAAGAAATTACAGCAGATACAAATAAATGGAACCATATACTATGTTTATGGATTGGAAGAATTAGCATCATCAAAATGTCCATACCACCCAATACAATTTACAGATTCAACACAATCCTTATTAAAATACCAATGACATATTTCACATATATAGAACAAACATTTCAGAAGTTTATATGGAACCATAAATGACCCTGTAAAGCCTCAGCAACTTTGAGAAAGAAGGACAAAGTAGGAGGGATCACAATACCTGAGATCAAAATATATTAGAAGGCCATGGTAATCAAAACAGTCTGGTACTGTCATAAAAAACAGACACATAGATCAACAGAATACAATAGACAGCCTAGAAATAAACCCAAGAATCTATCATCAGTTAATATTTGACTAAGGAGGCAGGAGCATAAAATAGAATAAAAATAGCCTCTTCAACAAATGGTGTTTGGACATCTGGACAGCTACATGCAAAAAAATGAAACTCGACCACCAACTTACACCATATGCAAAGGCAAACTCAATGTGGATAAAACTTAAATATGTCATGACACCATAAAAGTCCTAGAGGAGAACATAGGCAGGAAAATTTCAGATATCCCATGCAGCAATATTTTCACCTATATGTCCTCTAATGCAAAGGATATAAAGGAAAGAATAGAGAAATAGGACTTCATCAAAATAAAAAGTTTCTGCATGGCTATAGAAAACATCAGCAAAATGAAAAGGGAACCAATTGTATAGGAAAATATATTTGCCAATGATACCTTAGACAAAGGTTTCATCTCCAAAACATATAAAGAACTCACATGACTCCACATCAGGAAGACAAACAATCCAATTAAAAAATGGGCAAAGGACCTGACCAGACACTTCTCCAAAGAGAACATACAGAGGGCCCAGAGACACATGAAAGGGTGCTTACCTTATTAGCCCCCAGAGATGCAAATTAAATCCACAATGAGGTAGTACTTCACACTGGTGAGAATGGCTATCATAACCAAATCAACAAACAAGAAGTGCTGGTGAGGTTGTGGAGTAAATGAAACCCTAGTACACTGTTGGTGGGAATGCAGTCTGGTGCAGCCACTATGGGAAACAGTATAAAATTTCCTCAAAAAACTAAAAATGAAACTGCCTTTTGACCTGGCAATTCCACTGCTGGGATTATACCCTAAGAATCCCGACACTCTAATTCAAAAGAGCCTATGCACCCCAATGTTCATAGCAGCACAATTTATAATAGCTACATGCTGGAAGCATGTAGTGCCCATCACTAAATGAGTGAATCAAAAAAGTGTGGTATATATACACAATGGAATATTATGCAAGAGAAAGAAAGACAGAGCCCCTACCCTTCACAACAGCATTGATGAACTGGAGAGCATTATGCTAATGAAATAAGCCAGGTGGTAAAAGATAAATACCATATAATCTCACCTATAAGTGGATTCTAATCAACAAAACATCAAGCAAGCAAAACATAATCGGAAACATGGGAGTAAAGTATGCCTGGCAGTGAGTCGAAGTAGGGGATAGAGGGGTAACAGGGGAAATAAGGGGAAGACTCAAGACAAGGAACATGTATAAAGACTCATGGACAAAGACAATGGGGGTAGTATTGAATGTGGGAGGGTGAGGTGGGTAGGGCAGGGGACAGTAATGGGAGAAACATGGGGACAACTATAATTGAACAACAATAAAAAAAGGCTATGAAAAAAGTGAAAGGGTGAACACCAAGAATGAGAAGAATTACTAATAATGTATCTGATAAGGTTCTAGTATCCAAAATATATAAAGACCAAATACATAACAGCTGCCAATTAACCTCATTTATCCTTTAGTTCTATGTTCAACAGCAAATCCTTGCCACAGTATGAGTTAGGTTCTTCCTGCCTACTATGTTTTCTGAAAATTTTTTCTTTTCTTCATAGTGCTTATAATAGAATATTACATATATTCACCAATTGTTTACCATCTAAATAGAGTTAGATTAATGCAGAAATAATTAACATTTATTTATGAATAAATATATAAATAGATTTATATAAGACTATATTTTATAACATTAAGGTCATGTTATGTGTACTGTTTTTGTGAACTTTTTTCTTGCATTTAAAATTTTTACACCAACAATATTTTTGAGTGAATTTGAGTTTCCTCAGGCAAGAAGTTTGCTTCCTAATGCTTACCTTTTTGTTTATGGCCTGACTATACAACTTGCCCTTTTTTTCAATTGTCCACCCCCATTTTTGATTGAGCTAGTTTAAGTTAGATGCTTTCCTTCTGGCCAATCATCTGTGATTTTCAATTCCTCTGAATCTGAAAATAAGGAAGAAATGCATGGCAAGGGAATCTCCTGAGGAAGGGAGGTGAGAAGATGGGTCCCTTGTATGTTGACTGATTTTCTTCACCAATGAGAAGACTACACATCTACAGAGATTGGGGAAAGAATCTAAGGAACCTAAATGGCTTTGGAAAGATCACTGTCAAGAAAGTGAATATAAATATTCACAGACCTTTTGAGACCTTGTTGTTCACTCCCCACACAGCATAGGGCAGTGCTGTAAAACCTCCTAGGTTGCTGTTGAGGTACTAAGAGGTACAATGGAGTTGAGGTACTAAGAGTCCCAACATGCCCTGCAAAGATGGAGCAGCAAATTCCATTGCTGCTATGTTCTGGTGGTTAGAAAATTCTTTCTTATAGCCAGCCACATGTGCCTTCCAAACCCACTGGTCCACTTTCACCCTTATGAGGACACCACAGATTAAACTGCAGAGGAGGGACTCTTCCTGAGGATAAGGAAGTCATTAGGAACAGTGTACTCAAGCTACAGATGACTTTTGAAATAGGCCAGTGGGCTAAAAATGAAGCATTGACAGCCTCTGTTACAGAAAGCAATAGTCAACATCAAAATAGGAACATTCACTTTACCTCCTATAGTGACCTTTCTGAATGGACAAAAATGGATGAAGGTACCTCAAAACTATATGGGGAATTTTGCTACAGCTCATGTTTTAGAGCCCATCTCCATGCCCAAGAGGACATCAGAATTACACAGCTGCTGCTGACATGTCCCTCTGGTCTGAACTATAAGGAATGAACAGGAAGCCCCTGAGTCAGCTGGCCTGGGCACTACTTACAGGTGGCGATGAAACATCCACTTCTGAACACCTGCTAACCTTCTGACACAAACCACCGCCCATTTTGTTCAACACCTTTGGACCAGCTAAATCTTTGTGTTTCATCCATAGTGTCTACAGCTACGTTAAGAAGATATCCATCTTCTCATATGATGCCTCATGCTTCCTAATCCCATACTCACTGCCCACTCACAACTTCCCTGACATTAATTTATGGTGGGCCCCTTGAATGTCCATTCAATTTTAAGGAAACTCTCCCTTAATCTTAGCCTCTCCCAGACCCTGCCCCCCAACCACTACATTCCGCACCCCACCACCTCATGCCTGAACAGATACTTGCTTTTCCACCAAAAATACTACATTCCACAAAACTTTCAACATTCCCATGCTGGGGCCTAGGGGATGGTGCAGGCTTTATCCAGTTTCCTTCTGCCATTTCCAGAAGGCTTTGCTTTTGCTCTTATGAAAACTTTTAGCAGATGATACTATTGTTTCCCTAAGAAAATTAAAAATAACACTCGAAAAACTACAAACAATACAAAATTTCAGCAACAGAGATACAAAATCAATCCATAGAAATCAGCAACATTTATAAACACAAGTAACCAGATCAAAGATTTAACAGAAGTGTCCTCTATATTTGTTCCTGTAAACCCTTCCCTTCTCCCCTGAAATTCCCTCCCCTCTCCCCTCTGGTCAGTGACAACCTGTCCTCTATTTCAGTGTCTTTTGTTATATTTTACTTGTTCCTTTGTTTTGTTGTTTAGGTTCCTGTTAAAGGCGAGATCATATGGTATTTGTCTTTCACTGCCTGGCTTATTTCACTTAGCATAATGCTTTCTAGCTCCATCCATGCTGTTGCAAAGGGTATGAGCTCCTTCTTTCTTTCAGCTGCATAGAATTCCATTGTGTAAATGTACCATAGTTTTTTGATCCATTCATTTACTGATGGGCACCTAGACAAAACTAGGGGGTTTGGAAAGGGGAGAGAGGAGGGGAGGAATGGGTGGGCGGGCTGGAATGGGAATAAAGGATAGAAACTGTACTGAATAAACTAAAATTAAAAAAGAAAGAAAAAAGAAAAATCATACTAACATAGTAAAAAAAAAAAAAAGATCTAACAGAAGGCCCTGTCTGTATAAACATTAGCATACAGAAAGCCTTACAAAGGAAATGAACACAGCCCATATGAAGAAAACTCTAAAATATCACTGTAGGGTAAAGAGAAAACTTAACAAATGGAAAGACATACCGTAACATTGGACAGGAAATGTCAATACTATAAAGATGTTTTTATTCAAATTTACCTAGAAATTTAACACAAAGTAAATAAAAATATTACGGTTTTAAAAACTGAATAATCCAGTTAATTCTTAAGTTCTTATGGAAAAAAAATTTTAAAAATAGTGAGGATCTTTAAAGTACTATATCAGTAAGGGGTCAGGGCATAAAATGTTAGCTACTTATTAAGCCTCAATAATTAAAATAGTGTGATACTGGTACACAGATCAATTGAACGGAATAGAAAACCCAATAACATACCCCAGAATATGAAAGAAGGTAGTATCTGATAAAGGAAGCATTTCAAATCAGTGGGGAATAAGTGAACTATTCAGTAGTTGGAACATCCAAGTAGCCATCTAAAAATAAATAAAGCTCAATCTCACCTTCCATACAGCAGAATAAATTCCAAATGGGTCAAAAATTTAAGTGTTATTAAAAATTGTTTGTACTTGAAATCACTAGAAAAAAACACATATAACCTTGTGTTAATGATTTTTAATAAGCTTGAAGGAGATGAGACTTTTCTACTGGTTACACAAAATCTAGCAGCTATAAAGGAAAAGGTTGAAATGAAAATAACAAAAAACATTTGTGTAACAAAGTAAGTCAAAAGGGAAAACATATTTGTGGCTCAAAACAGGGCTTAAAGTTTGAAGAGTACTCAGAAAAATGTGAAAAATGAAGATTAAACTTTTGTTGTCTGTGGAGCCATTACATAAAATATCTGGGAAGTATTCTTCTATCATTCAAAAACTGATATCTGATTCAGAAAGAAGTTGCTTATGTCGCTGATGAATCAGTAAAGTCTCAACATAGGTCTCCACTATTTCACTTTCACTTTAACTTAAATGAAAGTATTAACATCACTTGCCACCAACTGATTGTGGTACCAATGGCAATAGATCAGTATTGGCCCTAAGTCACAAATTGAGCAGGGGCAGTTGGAGTTTTTAAAAAGCACATATGAGACACATCTGGGAACCCCCAGAAATAACTGACCTTGGCAAAGAGTGGTGCAGTTAAGGAAAAGGGGCCTAATGAGCTAGCTTAATTGTCTAGCAATTTCAATGTGACCTCATTTGTGTCTACAGCCTAGTGACACCTAGGTACATCCAGGTTACAATTAATTTTGGTTTAAGGATGACATTTTACATCACAAATACCAAAACAACTTGGCAATGCATACCACTAAAAGGATGATGATATGTTTTCAGAGTGAATGAAATGAACTGACATACCTGTAGTCCAATACTGATGGTGAGGGTTACAGGCAAAGCAGTGTACTGTAAATATGAATCTGAAGAGATGGTTTCTACTCCCAACTACATAAATTACTAGCCTTATGAGTGGGGCAGTTAGTGAACTTGTGATTTGCTCTCAACAGGCTCATGTGCGAGATTATCTTGGTGTCCTGGGCCAGTACACCCATTCTCAAAGCTGTTGGAAGTGTGGGCTTCCAAGTGCTTACATGCCACGGGCCAGCCGCAGCAGAGTCCAGGGGGTCCCGATAGGTGGGTAAGGCGTTGGCGCGTGGAGATCAGGCAACTACACAGCTCAGAGGCAGGTGAAGCACTGATTCGTTTATTGCAAGTACAAGTGGAAATTTATATTTTCCTTTTTGGCAAGGATTAACATTTACAGGTGCACTGCCTGATCAGTTAAGCAGAAAACTTAATACAAAGGTAACCAGGAAGAGTACAAAAGTTTCCATGGATATAATTGTATTAAACAAAGATTGTTTTGACCAAAGTTTCTATAGATTCAGTTATAGTGAGCAAAGATTATTTTGACTAGGACAGTTATAAATCAGATGATTATAATTTTTCAGTAATTGTTCATAGGGCAAAAGTATACGGTAGATTGAGCAGAGGCAATAAGGCCTTTGTGACATCTAACTTAGCTATCTATCTTTTCTGTCTAAAACGTTTCTCTGTGTCCTATAAACTTGGACTTCACAGTGACTGTTTCTAAAACGTTTCTCTGTGTCTTATAAACTTTGACTTCACAGTGACTGTTTCTACATGCTTAATAGCTAACCAGCTTTTCTTAGTTC
>CM052547.1:55787711-55836410 GCA_028533065.1 Trachops cirrhosus | reverse complement strand
TATCTCTTGGTCACTTAAAAGAATGGGTTCTGCGGCTTTCAATTCTTCTTCTGTTTGAGCCATCTCTTTGCTGGGTTTTTTTTTTGTTTTGTTTTGTTTTGTTGAGCACCTGTAGTGAGGGGCGGGGTCTTAGGTGTTCACCAGGGCGGGGCACCCCAGTTGCTGAGTTGTGACGTGGGCAGGGTCTGAGAAGGAACAATGGCCCTTGCTCCACTTTCTGTAGGACCCCAGACCCCTCCACTGCTTTCCTGAGCCAACTGGGACCCTCTGGTGCCAATTCCCATGTGGGTGGTCCTGTGCACCCAGCGGGACCTTCCTCCTCAGTCAGTGACCCAAAGCTCTATTTCCCGGCACTGGGACCCTGAGTTGGGTGCGGTGCCTTGCTTCCCAATGGCCACCTCGCTGGGTCTGCCAATCACCAACCCCCGGCCAAGGTCTGCCAGCCACTGCCGCTTGTGCACCCAGGGTTTTCCCCCTGCAGTCTTGCAAGCCACCCTGTTTGCTCTGCTCTCCACTCTGCGTCCCTCGCCTGGCCTGACTCCGCTCCTCCTACGGGTCTGGATGAACAGGTCTAATTTTAAATCCTTGGGTGTCCGACTTCCATTCACTTCAATTTTCTGTAAGTTCTGGTTGTTATGTTGTTTCTGTATTGTTGTTGTCCCTATCTTGTTTGTGCGAGGAGGCACAGTACATCTACCTATGCCTCCATCTTAGCCGGAGTCTACAGCAGTTTTCTTAGAAGAGTATAACAAACTCAAGATGGACCAACCATTGTTTAAAAGAAGTTTATGGCTGACATTGACACTGGGTTAGCCAGTCTTAATGGCTTTAAAAAGGTGATCTTTGTAGCTCAAAATGCCAGGTTTTTTAAAGGTGAGATAAATTTACATATAGTAAAATATATAATTTTAAGTGAATAATTCAACAAACATTGACATATATATACTCTAATGCAACAAATATCTCAGTTAAAATATAAAATGTTTTCCATACCACAAAGAGTTCCCCCATTCCCCCTTTCGTCAATGGCAATCACAGACATGATTTCTATTACTTCGGATTAGTTTAGTCTGTTCTTGGACTTAATGTAAACATATTCATTGAATATGTAGCCCTTAGTGTCTAGCTCCTTTTGCTCAACATAATGTTTTTGAGATGTATCCATTTTGTTACATGTATCAATAGTTTGTTGCATTTAATGCTGAGTAGTATCTCATTGTTTGAATGTACCACAATTTGATTACCGATTTGTCTATTGATGAATATTTGTGTTCCTTATGTTTGGTGGCTATTATGAATAAAGCCGCTATGAACATTCATGTACAAGTCTTTGTGTGTATATAAGGGGATACACAATTTTATTTCTCCTGGGTTAATACCTAGGAGTGAATGACTGGTAGTTTAACTTTTAAAAGCTGTTTTCCAAAATGACTGTACCATTTTATATTCCCACAAATAGGTGTAGAAGAGTTCAAGTTGTTCTGCTTTCTTACCGATATTTTCATCTGTTTATTTCACCTTTTTATTTATAGTCATTCCCATCAATGTGGCCAAATTGTTCTTTAAAGAGAATGTAATGGTTTGGATTGTTGTTTAGGGTAAATGTTATAGACCTCCTCATGGCGAACAGTTCTATACTTCTCCATGCCATTTATATTGAACTTGACTACATGATTTGGTTTGGCCAATGGAAGATTAATGGACATGATAAGCAGAAGTGTGTAATGCCCTTGTGTAGTGAGCTTTGCCTTCTAACGCTTATGGCAATACCATCACAAGATGTCCCAGCTAATTCATTGATCCAATAAGAAGAGGAGATGTGGAGAAGAGCTAACTCCTAACTGCTGTTCTGAGCTAAACACAATTGATACCAGGCACCTTGATATTTTCTGAAAATAAATCATTGTTTTAGGCCAATGGGTGGTGGAATAATTTGCTATAGAGCATTACTATGGCAGTGATTGATTGCTGCAATAGAGACAGGTGTCCTTGTCAGTCTTGTCAAAACTACCTAGAAGCATAACTATGCCAATCTCAACTAAACTGACTGCTAAAGTCTGCATTTAGCTAACATAGTAAATAACTACATTCCAACTACTTCAGGCAACCATGAATTCCTTGCCTCTTAATATTCATGAAAGGCTTGATTAACACAAACAATATTTACAGAGGAATTCCTGAATGCTGTACCACTCATCCAATGTCTGAGTTCTCTAAATTGTCTCTCTGTTTTAATATCAGGTGGCAGAGAGCTATGCCCTAGAACTGAATTGTTTTCATTCTTCCAAAATAGCTTCTGTGAGGTTGTACTTTGGCATTACTCCATCTACGTACACTGGAGGAAATCCAAGGAAAACTTTCATGACAATTGTGCTTGTATCTGCTATAAGGAAATTGTTGGGATGTTCTCTGAAATGCCAGGGATAGGAAATTATTGCTAGTTTCAGTACCAGAGACCACTGGAATCTCTTAAAGAACTCTGATTGTGAATTGTGACTGGTCCAGTTTCTTTCTTTACATTGACCAGCACAAAATTCAGATCAAATCTGTGGTCCACTATTTAACCTTTGAGAATGCATTTTTTAATCCAAGCCTCCTGTAGGTCTCTTGAGAAAGTCATATAGTTTTAAAATTAAATTTATTGGGGTGACATTTGTTCATAGGGTCATATAGAATTCAGGTGTACAATTCTATGATACATGATCTGTGTATTGCATTGTGTACTCACCACCCAAAGTCAGATAATCTTTCTTAACTTTGCTCCTATATACTAATATTCTTACTCAAGTAATTTAAAATTGTATTTAGTCTTCATTTTTTTGTGTGGGGTTTGGTGGGGATTTGGTTGTTGAATGTGGTAGTAGTCATCTCTTGTTGTACCATTCACCCAGCTGCTTAGTTTCATCATAGGGTCCTCCCACATAGTTACTGTCATCAGTTCCACTTCTAAGTTCCATTACTTTGTCTTCTTTAGTTCAGAAAACATGCATTGAGCACACACAATGTGCCAACTCTGTTGCAGGCACTGACAAAAAAAGTATGAATGTGATTGATTCTTGCCCTCAAGGCATTTGTAATCTATTGAGGGGATTAGAGAGAACTTGGTTATCTACATATCTGTCCTCAACAATAAATTTAGAATAACAGGAGTACCTGTGTCATAGATTGTTGAGGGGGTCAAGTTAGAATGACATAACTAGGGTGGCCTTCAGTAAGTGCTTGGTGAGTTTTACTGTAATTAATATTGTTGTACTCTTATTTCTTGACTATTTTGGCATCATTAGTGTCTCTAATGTCTAATCAAACTGAATAGCCCCTGAATGCTTTCGATAGAGTAATCTTTAAAACATATCCTTTTTTAATCATATCCTTTTTTATTATAAATATCGATATGCATAAATATACTTAGGAACATACATAATACACAAACAAACATATGGGAGTAAATAAATAATTACTCCCTCTACTCTTTAACAGCTTGGTGAGTTTATCCCCAGATTTGCCCTTTCCCTGCACATACTTATGGTTCATTCAGAAAAGGAATATAGGCTCTGGGATATGATGCCAGACCGTTCAGATTAAAATTCCACTTCTACCACTTATCTTTAACAAAGTATTTCATCCTTCTCTGCCTCTGGGTTCTCAACTTTAAAACAAGATATTCAAGTGGCTCTCAGCCCAAGAAAATTGATGCTCATTCCAAACAAACTGCAAGACCAGGATGTAGGGTTTGCAAAGGAGTTGATTGATGCTGGTTATGTGACTTTTTAAAAAAGATTTTATATATTTATTTTTAGAAGGAGGGGAAGGGAGTGAGAAAGAGAGGGAGAGAAACATCAATGTTAGAGAGAAACACTGATTGGCTGTTTCTTGCAAACGCCCTGACTGGGAATGTGTCCTGCAACCCAGGTATGTGCCCTGACCAGGAATTGAACCAGCAACCTTTTGATTCACAGGCTGGCCCTCAATCCACTGAGCCACACCAGCCAGTGCTGGTTATGTGACTCTTTAAAAAAAAACAAAAACAATAAGCTCTCTTTTTTTACAGATTTTATTTATTTATTTTTAGAGAAAGGGGAAGGGAGGGAAAAAGAGAGGGTGAGAAACATCAATGTGTGGTTGTTTCTCACATGGCCCCCACAGGGGACCTGGCCCTCAACCTGGGCATGTGCCCTGACTGGGAATCTAACCAGCGACCCTTTGGTTCAAAGCCTGAGCTCAATCCACTGAGCTACACCATCCAGGACTGGTTATGTGACTGTTAATTGTTCACACATGGAAGTGGAATACAAGGGTTGGAGGTTATTGGAGATGGAATGAGAGAAATTTTGGAAAGTACTTGCTGCTCTATGTCCTGTGTACATGCTCACAGTGGAAAGAATTGGGTCGTTCCCCATTCACCTCAAGTCAAGGCAGCAGCCTTTGTAGAAAAATCAAAGGGCATAATGAGTCTGCTGTAGTGGAGACATAGAAGACTAGTCTGACCTGAGCCTGAGACTGTAAAGTAGCAAGGGACAAGTTAGCTGTTCTACTGTAGAGGCAAACTGAAGTGGCTACCCTGAGGACCTTCACTCCCAGAGTCTGGAAGGACATATGAGTCATGAATACTTCTCATGGGTCATCCATGAAAAAGACTCTTCATGGTATCATTCTAGAAACTGCCTGGGAGTCATCTGGAGAAGAAAAAAATCACAGCTAAAAAAGTTGTGATTTGTCTGCTCAATGCATGTTTGCTGAACTAAAGAAGTCAAATACCATCAGATGCCTTTGGATGAAGGAGGAATCATAAGTGACTATCTGAAGAGAGTTGCATTCATCAGCAATAAGGGAACCAAAGGAGTCAGATCTGTAGGGAAGGGCAAGAACCCACCAGCATTGCCATTGAAGAAGAGAGTCAACTTTTAAACATCTGCTGACCCAGAGGGTGCCAACATCAGCTCTTCACCTTATCCAGTGATCAAGTAACAACTTTCCTGCCTCTTTCACCCCTTTCTCCCCAATCAGATCTTTCCATCTACTCTCAGCACTCACTCTTCCAGGTGGGAAGAGAAAACACTAACCATGAATCACGTGTAAAGTTGATTATATCCTTGACTACACATATTAATTATTGACTAGAGAATTCTTTTTTTAATCCTCACCTGAGGATACATTTATTGATTTTGAGAGAGAGAGAGAGAGAGAGAGAGAGAGAGAGAGAGAGAGAGAGAGAGAAACAATATGAGAGAAGCATCGATCAGTTTTCTCCCATCCACACTCTTACCAAGAATCAACCCATAACATAGGTATGTGTCCTAACCAGAAATTGAACCCACAACCTTTTTGATGTCTGGGAGGACACTCCAATCAACTGAGCAACCCAGCCAGAACAGCATTCTATTGAATGAAAGTGGCTAAAAATGCACAAGACACCCTAATTTTTATCTATGGACAAGAGGAGAATGATTCCAAAAATAAATGTCAAAGGGCAATGGTACAAATGAACCTACTTTAGGATTATATCCTATAACCTATGCCTTATCCATCCTGTTAGTTACATCTGTCTCATGGGGTTCTACTGTTGAAGAAATGACACTTAGAGTAGTACCTGGAAAAATTATAGTACCAACAATCCATTACCACTTTAATTAGCAACTTAATTACATCTATGGAAGTTTGAAGTTTAAAGTTCACAAAGAGTTACATTTTATAGTATAGTTTTATTAAAACTAGAATGTAGATTTGTATGATTTTTAGTCATTTATTCACAACTCATATCATTAAACATTTTGAAAACAATTTTGTGATGATTACAAATATTCTGTTCCACAGTGGCATAACAATAATCAATCAAATCATTTCGTTGCTTCTGGATAATTTGAGAATTGTTGTGTTAAAATACAGCTCAGTCTAGCAACAATCTTCCTTTCCGGTCTTAAAGTCTTCTACATCATGCTTCAATTAAGCTGGAATTTTTTTCCATATTCTGAACAGAAGCAGTAGCTTAAGCATCTTAATTGTTTCTCACACAATTCACCAGCTCCTTTTAAAATTCTATCCATTCTTCAAGAAAAGTTTAAATTCTGTAACTTGATTGCAAGAAGCTTCCCTTGATTTCTTCCTCTCCTTTTCCTACCTCCAAATGGAAATATTTGCTTTGCCATCTCCTGTGGTGGAACTTGGAACTTTCCATGGTACCATTTACTCTCGGTTTTCTGAGATCATTATTTGAATATGTGCCTTATCTCTTTGTCTAGAAAATAAGCAGCTTAAAGGCAAAAAAATGTCCTTTTTCCCTGTGACATAAATTTATTCACCAATATTTGAACACACATACTAAATGTCAGATATTGTGTTGTGTGAGAGACTATTAAATAAATGAGATACAAGCTCTATCACTAAGGATGACCTTATCTGGTATGGAAAATAGACTCAGTAGAAGGTTATATTATTTTTTCCACATATGTTTTTCCATTTCCTGCAGAATGATTATATCCACTGACATTAGACTTGACTTATTTATTGATTTGTTTGGTGTATCAATTTGCTGTTGCAACATAACTAATAGCTCCAAATCTCAGTGGCTTAAAATGACATTCATGTATTAGCTCATAATTCTATGGGTTGGTGACCTGAGTTAAACACAATTGTGTGGTTCTTTAGCTGCTCCTGCCTTGGTTCACTTGTGTGACTGTAGTTAGCTGGGGGCTCAACTGTACTATCTAGTTATCTAGGATGGCCTCACAGAACAGGAGGTTGGCAGGCCATTGGCAGGGGTATCTTTGTTATCCTCCATGTACCTCTCTAACAGGTTAACTTAGGGTCATTATAGGATGGGCAAAGGGTTCCAGGAGCAACAAAAGAAGACAAGCCTCAACATGTAAGCAGTTTTCAAACCTCTGTTCACATCACTAAAAGAATGGAAAGAATTTACCTGATACATGAAAACAGAAAATTTATGGTTATGATGTGCCAATTAAAACTGAAGTTTTATAAGAGAACAATAACTATGAATAGGCAGAAACTAGTAAGATTGAAAAAATATAGAGAAAATAAACAAGAAGAAGCAATCAACAAGAGAAGAACAGAGTAGAGGTAAAGATTGGAACTGGGATTCTAAGTGAGTTCAAGAACTCTTAGAAGCGTTGAGTATCATTTCAAGTTCAACTTTATATTACAAAAAATTACAATAAAGTCCCTTGTTACTAATTGACTCGAGTGAACCTCTGTTCCTTGTAATCAGAGAGATTTACTAGAGCAAGAAGTAGTGCCAGGAGTGGTGTTGCATGGAATCAGATGCTTCATAAGAAATGCAGGTTATTTGGAATAGGCAATCAGAGCAGTGAGAAAGTCTTCAGAACCTGGAATAGAAGGTTAAGACTCCATTTTAAATAGCGATGCAATTGTACATTAAACTATTATTCGTGGTTATCTATGACTTGGACCACCTCTGCAGATGAGATTTTGGGGGTTTGGGTAGTCACAGAGCAGTTTAAAGGGGATAGAATACACAGGGCTGCAGATATCAAATGAGTCCTCAAAGCACCAGTGAATGATTCCCAATGGCTATAGAATGAGCTTTGTATTTTGGTTGTACGGCTGTAAGCAGACCTTTGGGAATACAGTGCAACCCTACTGAATGATGCCATTCCTGCTTATGGTGACACATATTGTCCATTGAAAAGCAAGTCTGAAAATGACCATATGAATTGCTGAATTTCAGCATGGGCCAAATTCCGAATACCAGCATTTCCTATGATCCAGGTTAAGTATCTGATAGAAAACAACTGGTACTCTGCCAATAAATATGTGTATATCTGGAAGACATCCAAAGATTTGGAGGGCTCTGCACACCTTACAGTCTTCCTGAACACTCCACACTTTAGCCTCTCCCTCCACCCCCATCCTTCATACAAGCTTCTCTTTCTATGTTAAGAAAGGTGAAGACCAATGCTGGCCCCTCAGGTGACTTTTTACAATTATTTTCTCTTTTTTTTTTCAAGTAAAAGTACAGTTGCCTTGTTTTCCCCCTACCACTCTCCCCCACTCCACCTAGACCCACATCCTACCTTCAGTCCTACCCCATTTGGTTTTGTCCATGGGTCCTTTATACAGGTTCCTGAATGACACTTCTCCTTCTTTCCCCTGTTATCCCCTTCCCTCTTCCCCTCTGGTTACTGTCAGTTTGTTCTTTATTTCAATGTCTCTGGTTATATTTTTGCTTGCTTGTCAGTGTATTGATTAGGTGCCATGTATAGGTGAGATCATATGGTATTTCTCTTTCACCACATGGCTTATTCCACTTAGAACAATGCTCTCTAGTTCCATCAATGCTGTTGCAAAGGGTAGGAGCTCCTTCTTGCTTTCTGCTGCATAGAATTCCATTGTGTAAATGTACCATAGGTTTTTGATTCATTCATTTACTGATAGGCACCTAAGTTGCTTCCACCACTTGGCTATTGTAAATTGTGCTGCTATGAACATTGGGGTGCATAGGTTCTTTTGGATTGGTGTTTCAGAGTTCTTAGGATATAATCCTAGCAGTGAAATTGTCAGGTCAAAAGGCAATTCTATTTTTAGTTTTCTGTGGCAATTCCATACTGTTTTCCAAGTGGCTGCACCAGTCTGCACTCTCACCAACAGTGCATTAGTGTTCCCTTTTCTGCACAACTTCTCCAGCACTTGTAGTTTGTTGATTTGGTTGTGATGGCCATTCTGATTGGTGTGAAGTGGTACTTCATTATGGTTTTAATTTGCACCTCTCTGATGGCTAGTGATGCTGAGCCTCCTTTCATATGTCTCTGGGCCTTCTGTAAATACTCCTTGGAGAAGCATCTGTTCAGGTCCTTTGCCCATTTTTTAATTGGATTGTTTGTCTTCCCGATGTGGAGTCAATATATTTTGGAGATCAAACCCTTGTCCAAGGCATCATTGGCAAATATATTTTCCTATACAGTTGGTTCCCTTTTCATTTTGCTGATGCTTTCTTTAGCCTTGCAGAAGCTTTTTATTTTGATGAAGTCCTATTTGTTTATTCTTTCCTTTATGTCCCTTGCTCTAGGGGACATATCAGTGAAAATACTGCTATGTGGAATATCTGAGATTTTCCTGCCTATGTTCTCCTCTAGGACTTTTATGGGGTCATGACTTATATTTAAGTCTTTTATCCATTTTGAGTTTATTTTTGTGTATGGTGTACATTGGTGGTTGAATTTTATTTTTTTTGCATATAGGTGTCCAGATTTCACAACAACATTTGTTGAAGAGGCTATTTTTAGTCTATTTTATGCTTCTGCCCCCTTTGTTAAATATTGTTTGACCACAGAGGCTTGGTTTATTTCTGAGCTCTCTATTCTGTACCATTGGTTGATGTGTTTGTTCTTATGCCAATACCAGGCTGTTTTGACTACAGTGGCCTTGTAATACAGTTTCATATCAGGTATTGTGATCTCTCCTACTTCGCTCTTCATTCTTAAAATTGCTGCAGCTATTTGGGGTTGTTTATGGTTCCATATAAATTTCTGAAATGTTTGTTCTATATCTGTGAAATATGTCATTGGTATTTTAATAGGGATTGCATTGAATCTATAAATTGCTTTAGGTAGTGTGGACATTTTGATGATGTTGATTGTTCCAATACATGAACATGGTATATGCTTCCATTTGTTTGTGTCTTCCTTAATTCCCTTCTTCAGTGTTGGGTAGTTTTCTGAGTACAGGGCTTTTACCTCCTTGGTTAGGTTTATTCCTAGGTACTTTATTTTTTACTAATTTGTTTCTGATATATCATTGTTGGCATACAAAACTGCATTGAATTTCTGAATATTGACTTTTGTGTCTTGCTGTTTTGCCCAATTCACGTACTAGGTGGAGGAGTTTTTTGGTGGAGTCTGTAGGGATTTCTATGTACAGTATCATGTCATTTGCAAACAATGACACTTTTACTTCCTCATTTACAATTTTGTTGACTTTTATTTCTTTTTTTTGCCTGATTGCTGTGGCTAGGACTTCCAATACTGTGTTGAATAGAAGTGATGAAAGCAGACAACCTTGTCTTGTTCCTGATCTTAGTGGGAAAGATTTTAGTTTTTGCCCATTGAGTATGATGTTGACTATAGATTTCTCATATATGGCCTTTATTATGCTGTGGTATGCTCCCTCTACTCTCATTTTGCTGATTGTTTTTATCATAAATGAGTGCTGTACCTTATCAAATGCTTTTTCTGCATCTATTCATATGATCATGTGTTTTTTTCTTTCCTTTTGTTTATGTTATATATTACATTTACTGATTGGCAAATATTGAACCATCCTTGCATTCCTGGGATGAATCCCACTTGGTCATGGTGTATGATCTTTCTAATGAATTGTTGAATGCGGTTTGCCAATATTTTGTTGAGGATTTTAGTGTCTATGTTCATTAGCGATATTGTCCTGAAGTTTTCTTTCTTTGTTGTGTCTTTATCTGGTTTTGGCATTAGTATGATGCTGGCTTCATAAAAAGAGTCTGGGAGTCCTCCCTCTTTTTGGATTTTTTGGAATAGTCTGTGAAGGATAGGGGTTAGCTCTTCCTTAAATGTTTTGTAAAATTGTCCTGTGAAACCATACCATCCAGGGATTTAGTGTGCTGGGAGTTTTTTGATCACTGCTTCAATTTCACAAGCTATTATCAGTCTGTTCAGGCTTTCTGCTTCTTCTTCATTCAGTTTTGGAAGATTTATGTGTCTATATTTAAGGTGATTCTTGATAGGTACTTTTTCATTGCCACTTTACCCTCTTTGTACATGTGTTCCTCTCTCTCACTCCTTTTCTTCATCTTCTTAAACCAGTCCCTTTAGTATATCTTGCAATGCTGGTTTAATGGGGGTGTATTCTTTTAGCCTTCTTTTGTCTGGAAAGCTCCTTACTTCACCTTTTATTTTAATTGAGAGCCTTGCTTGGTAGAGTAGTCTTGGTTGCAGGCATTTGCTTTTCATTATTTGGAATATTTCTTGCCATTTTCATCTGGTTTGTAATGTCTCTGTTGAGAAGTCAGGGGCTAGCCTTCTTGGGGCTCCCTTGTATGTTACTTCCTGTTTCTCCCTTGCTGCCTTTAAATTTCTCTCTTTGTTTGCCTCCCATCTGGAGGCTGGCTCAGCACCAGGATCTTGCATCTACTCTCTCAGCTCTCTCCCCAAAGCTTCAGTCCTTAGTCTCTTTTCAGGTGTCACCAGCCCACTCTGCCCTCGCCTTTGCCAGAACCCAGGGTAAGTAGCTGCAAATGAAAATTTTTGTTTTGCCCTTTAATCATCTCTTTGCATCTCTGCCATTTGTTTCTGGCAGGGAGCAAGCCTGTCTCTTTTTGATACTGGTTGTTTTCTGTATAGGTTTTGGCTCTGGTGCTCTAGGCTGGGGGTCCCAGCTTAGGGTTTTGACCCCACTTTTCTCAGGGGGATCTAACCAGCCACTTAATTATACCTCTGGCACTGCCTCCTGTGGGTGCCAATGAGACTTCTCATGTCTCCTCCACACTCTTTAGCAGTAAGGTTGTGCTGAAGCTGATTCTTCTATTTGTCCATGGTTATAAGGCTTCTCTGGCTATTGTTCAGTTGCTTGTTTCAGGTTATTTCTCCACAATTTAGTTGTCATCCAGATTGGTTCTTGGAGGAGGTTAGAATGACTTCCATTCACTCCTATGCCATCTTGCCTGTAGCATATTTTTTTGATCCACTCATTTACTGATGGGCACTTAGTTTGCTTCCCGCACTTGGCTATTGTAATCAAAGAACCTATGCACTGCAGTTTTCATGGCAGCACAATTTACAATAGACTTTTTACTATTTTTGTAAGTCTGTGGTTTTGGCATTCTTCACCCTTGCCTCTTTCTCAGAGAAGTGCCCTCAGGCTCTTGGAGCCAATTTTAGGGAGCGCCTGCAAATGAATCTAAGTTTGTGAACCCAATTCCAATATGTGGGATTTTTTTCCCCTCACCACCAAGCAATTCTCTGACACCATCTGGGTGTTCTTTATTCAAATTCAATTTTAACACTATGTACATGGAGATAGTGTGAGACTTACAGGTTAAGGGTTCATTCCTACAAGACTCCCCTTGTCCCTCCCCCCTTCAGATGGCATTCCTAAATCCAGGTTATTATCTGTGCTTCCACTGCCTGACTATAGAGGTCGTTGAAGTCCAACCCCTTCCTTGGGCTTAATTTGTCACAGTGGCTCACAAAAGTCAGAGAAACATTTTATTCTCTGGGTCACTGATTTATTGTAAAAGTACATAATTCAGGAACAAACAGATGGATGGAAGAGATGCATATGGTAAGATATGGGGATGGGGCAGAGCTTCCATGCTGTCTCTGAAGAAACCACTCTCTCTAAATCTCCAAGTGTTCACACCCAGAACTTTTTGGTTTTCATGGAGGCTTCATTACAAAGCATTACTGACTGGATCATTGTCCAGTGGCAACTGAATTTAATCTCCAACTTCTCCCCTGGGAGGCTGGAGAAGGGCGGAAAGTTCTAGTCCTTGTATCATAGGATTAGTTCCACTGGAAACCAGCTCTCATCCTTAAGTACAGTCTGGAAGTAGCCTCATTAATGTAACAAAAGATACTTTGATCCTTCTCCAAAGTTTTTGTGAGCTCTGTGCCAGAAATGAGGATGAAGCCCAAATATATATTTCTTCTTATAAAAGCCTGAGCAGCACCTTAAGCATTTTGACCCATACCGATTGTTCATCCCCTACTCCCTTACTGGTTCACCCAGGAACATTTCCCTAGCACACCAGTCTTTATTTCAGGATCACCTTCTAGATGTAAGGCATAATAAAATGGGTTTAGAAGCTTCTGGTCAAGATGGCAGTATAGGCAGACATAGCTCAGTTTTTCTCACAAGCACATCAAAATTACAACTAAAATATACAACAATCACTACTCAGAATCATCAGAAATTGAATTGAATGGAAGTCTCACAACTATGGCATTAAAGAAACCACATCCATGGAGACTAGTAAGAGGAGCAAAGACACAGATGAGGTTGGTCTTTTAACCACTTGTGATGGATAAAAATTTGGGAGGGATGTCTCAGGAGCAAACAAGCCCAGGCCCACACTAGGTCCTCCAGCCTAGGGCTCCAGTGCCAAGAAGATAAGTCCTCACAACTTCTGGCTGCAAAAACCAGCAGAGATTGAGTCTAGTGGAAGAAACTGCTGGAGCCCCAAGCAGTTCCTCTTAAAGAACCCATACATGCACTCATCTACTCAGACTCATTCCCTCTGAGCTCCAGTACTGGGGTGGCAGCTTGAAGGGCACAGAGGCGTACTGGGAGAGGCTGAATTGTCTGACATTGGGGAAAGCAGAGGCCACTGTCCCTTTTCTGAGCTCTCCCCTCACAGAGCCATGGTGTCAGCAGGCTGGTGCCATTTTGAGACTCTATCAACCTGGCTAACACTGTTTGACCCACAGTGGAGATCCCCACAGTCTCTGCTCTACCCACTTTTTGGGCCCACCCAAGCTACTTTTACATATGAATGGCTGGTCTTGATTTGTGCTTCACAACTTCCTAAATCCTATCAAACAAGCAACAACTGGCTTCAGTGAACTCCAGGCCAGGTACTAGCAGCAGCCAGATTAGCTTCACAGTTTAACTTCATCAGGGAATCTCCAACCCCAGCACAATAGCAGCCTTCTCAGATTGCTTTATAGCTCAGGCAGAGTAGCCCTGGGCAACATGCAGGTGGGGGCTGATCTTGGTCTGCACCACCCAAGAAGTCCCAAGGCCCACACACCTAGTGGAAAGTTCCAGACCATTTCAGAGCACTATCACCCTGCCCTTGCACAGCTGATCCTTCACAGAAGGCAGAGGCTGGTGGTAAGTGGTCACAGCCAATTCCTGCAGCTGACTGGCCTAGGTAAATCCCTCCCATTGATCTGTAAATAGTAACCAAGTCTCAGCTACAAGAGGAGGGTATACTCAGACCACATGGAGGGTGCATGTAGAATACCCAGCTTGGGTGATAGGGGAGTCTGTGCCAGTGGACCCTACAGGACACCTACTACATTAGGCCACACTACCAAGATATGAAGTCAATGCCGGTCTATCTAATACATAGAAACAAACACAGGGAGGCTGCCAAAAAAACAAAACAAAACAAATGGCCCATATGAAAGAACAGATCAAAACTCCAGAAAAAGAGCTAAACAAAATGGAAGTAAGCAATCTATCAGGAACAGTGTTCAAAACATTGGTTTTAAGGATGCTCAAGGAACTTAGTGAGGACTTCAGCAGCATAAAAAATATCCAGCAGAAAATGAATGATTCACTAATTGAAATAAAGAACAATTTACAGGGAAACAAAGGTAGAGTGGAGGAAGCTGGGAATAAAATTGATAATTTGGAACATAAGAAAGCAAAAACAATCAATCAGAATAATAATAAGAAAAAAGAATAAAAAAATGAGGATAGTATAAGCAGCCTCTGGGACAACCTCAAGAGGCTCAACATGTGCGTCATGGGAGTTCCAGAAGAAGACAAAGAGCAAGAAATTGTAAATCTATTTGAAAAAATAATGAAAAAAACTTTTTTTAATTTGGTGAAGGAAATAGACATAGAAGTCCAAGAATACAGAGAGTCCCAATCAAGTTGCACTCAAAGAGGACTACACCAAGCCACATCATAATTAAAATGCCAAGGGTTAAAAATAAATAGAGAATCTTACAAGCAGTCAGAGAAAAGCAGAGAGTTATCTACAAAGGAGTTCCCATAAGTCTGTCTAAACTATCCCCTATGTCCAGCAAAACTATCATTTAGGATGGAAGGGCACATAAAGTGCTTCCCAAACAAGGTAAAGCTAAAAGAATTCATTGTCAACAAACCAGTACTACATGAAATGTTAAAGGGACTTTACTTAAGAAAAAGAAGAAAATCAAAACCATAAACTCTAAAATAACAACAAACTCACAACTATAAACAACTGAATCTAAAAAACAAAACAAAACAAAACAAAAACAAAATAAGCAAACAACCAGAATAGGAACAGAATCATAGGTATGGGGATCATTTGGAGTGTTTTCAACTGGGAATGGGGAGAAAGGGAGAAATGGTGCGTAATCAAGAAGCATAATTGGGAGGAGCAAAACAGACAGGGAGATGTTAAGAATAGTATAGGAAAGGGAGAAGCCAAAAAACTTACAAGCACAATCCATAGACATGAACTAAATGGGAGGGGGGATTGCTGGAGGAAAGGAGGGTACCAGGCAGCAGGGGGCCAAGGGAAAAATTGGGACAACTGTAACAGTGTAATCAATAAAATATACTTAAAAATTCAAATAAAAAATAACATAAGATGGGTATGGAAGCAAGTGAAGTGGGTACTATAACAGTGGAAAATTGTAACTGTGGGAAAATTTAACCTACCCCACCACACTTCTGACATTATTTCTGTAAGTGCTAGCTCTGACTAGTATATAGCGGTAGATGAACAAGATTTGTATAAGAATCCTAGAAACTAACTTCAAAAGATACAGACCCCAACCCTCAAGAATCCAAGCTCTGGGAGATTTGCTGAACTTCAACCATGGAACCAGGATGAGGTGAAGTGAGGATGACATGACGTGGAGATGATGTGAAGCCAGGATGGCTAAATTGAGATGATGCACACCAGACCATCACTTGCCTTATCAGAATGGGCTATACTCACCTGCATGTAGACAACTTTGTAATCCCCTCCCTTGATCTCTTTGTTCTAGTCCCCTCTCCCTTCTTGTAAAAAAATACTGCCTCCAATGAGAGGTGGAGATGGGCTTTATGATATGAGTCTCCCATCTTCCAGGAGATGGGCTTTGAGACATGAGTCCCTTATCTTCCAGATGGTCAGCATCTGCAAATAAACCACTTTCCTTTACATCAGCACCTGCCCCTCAAGTATTGGCTTTCATAGTGGCAGGCAGCCAGACATGTTTTTTATTACAACAATAGTTGCTAGGTAACAGAAATCTCTGTAGGGGTTAGCTCTTGAATATACTTATCAGACATTGGGTGTGTATTGGGTGACCTGGAGTGGAGAGTGAGAGTGGAGAATTTGACAAAGTGTGGTCACTGATTTGGTGTTGGATGGAAAGAGTGCAACACCAGAAGTGCCTTAGTTCTTGCCATGTTTCACTTTCAGTTCCAGTACAAGCACATCTGGAACCAGCAGCCTCCATTCACACACTCAGATTTTAGTTTTCAGTTCAGGTAATAAAGGATCCTAACTACAATTCTGGCACCTACATGAAAGGTGAATCAGAGGGCACAAATGCTGTATCTTGTTCATAAGAAAGTGTCCTATTAACAGTTTTGGAAATCACTATTTTGGGGGGTGAAAAAATTCCGTAATTCCACATGTAAAATTTATAGGAGAGTGAGCAGGCAAGACTTTGAGGAGATCCAGAGTTGCCGTATTTGCAAGAATATTTATAGTTGTAGGTCATTGGCTTGACTTATAAAGGCAGAGCCTAAGTTTGGTATCACAAAGCATTTGCCAGGTTCCCCACAAATTTAAGAAGGAAAAGGAAAAATAGGAGATAGGGAAAATTTTGTATAACCTTAAACTGTTTTGAAGCTTTCTTCCTAATAAATTTAAAATGTGTTTTAAAAATTTTTCATTTGTTTCTGATAAAAAGACTACTATTTGGAATATCAGAAAATCACTCAGAATTATCTTTACATCAGTTCAAAAAGAGGACCTCATCTTGGGATCTCCCACATCTGGTCCTTTTGTAACAAGAACAAGCATGTAACATGATATGTTAAGGATGCCACTAGCACATAGAGAAGAGATTATCATTTTTTAAACTAAATTTTCTTTCATTTGGATTGTAATGAATTTCTGAATCCCATTGTGATTAAGATGAATGAGTACAGGTTTAAAACAGTAAGTTCTACTGGAAGAATCCTTCTTGGTGAAATTGCTTTATAGATTGAGGAGATGACACACCTCATATCACAATATGACTTTTCCAACATCTCATTTTTTAATTATCAACAACAAACATGTGTTGAGCACCTGTTATATATCTCACTGAATTACATGCCAGGCATGTTTTTAATGCCTATTTAAAGAGGATTTTACCTGTAAGTGGTTTTCAAGGCCATTGAAAGAAACATAGTTTAGCTGCATAGGAGGTTTAGATACAGAGGACAAAGGGATGCAGGCAGAGCAATATACATGGAGATATCCTTGACACTGAGTGTGGGGGAGTTTGTTCAGAACAGGGAGGCCTCTAATCCAGCTGTGTACCAGAGTCAGTGGGGTGGGTGTCACATGGCCACCAATCCACCAACAGCTCTTACACCTGTGGCCATGAGATTAACAGTTATTCTTTTTTGAGGGATTATTTTAGAAAGTCTATGTCAAACAAACACATACATTTTGGCCAGGGTATGTCCTAGCTCTACAGTCAGTCAGATTGGGTTTAATGGTTACCCACCTATCTGAGGACTCAGATCTTGTCCCCAAATCTCTTCCTCTTCTTCACTGGATATTAGGGTCTATGATGACACTGTTTTCTGGCCTTGCACCAATTTTTATTTCTGAAGTAAGTAGCCCCCTAGATTTACCTTTGGGGAGCTATGGCTATGAGTAGCAGCTTTACAGCAACAAGGCCTATGAGAAGGTGTGATGTACACATTCAGAGTCCAACATATGGAACTACCATTTCTGAGCCCTTAGCAAGTGAGTAGCCTTGAGCAAGTAACTTACTCTCTTTGAGTTCTAGTTTTCTCATCTATAAGAATAATAGCACCTGCCTCCCTCTGAGTATTAAGTGACTGAATCTATATGCCTGGCACACACTAAATACTGGATCCAGGTTAGTGATGATCATTGTTACTCTTGTAGTCAAGTGTTTTCTTGGTAAGAATGTCAGTCATCGTGTCCTGACCATTCCAGTGATTGGGCAGGCACATGACCCACATTAGGCCAACTGGCCAGTTCTCTTGGGAATTTGAATTTGATTCTAGAACTAAGTTAAAGAACAGAGAAATTCATGGAACCAACTTATTCTGGGATGATGCTGTGATGATACTGTCTATGCATATTTTACTCCCAGCTCCCTGGAAGGTTAGGTCCCCTGTGCTTTCCAAGATCTGCTGTGCAGTTCTCCTTCTGGATCTGGGAGTTATCCCATGCCTTTCCAGCACAGTCTTGTTGCTAAGTTATTTAGAATCTGTTCCCATTGTAATCAAAACACTCTGGCAAACATAGTGATCCCTGGTACACTGGGATCCCTGGTACACTGCAGTATTTGTGTCTTTGATTCAAATACCCTGACTGATGTGCTTAAAAACATTCTCTGAAATGAGAAATAATCAAAGGGTTATGATTCCTAATGTAACTTTAAAACCTTTTGCCAGTAAAGATGTGGTAGACAGCAGAGACCACCCAAGGTTTTTTTGAGTAAAGACTTGTGGACCAACTGCATAAAAAATGACCCCAATGCTTAGTGGCATAAAACAATCATTTAATTTGTTCATGGATTCTATGGGTGAGAAATTGAAAGGGGACAGAATAGGGATAGCTTACTTCTACTCCAAAAGGTCTGCTCCTCACAACATGGTAATCACGTTCCAGAGGCCAGTGTGGGGAATCAGACAGAGTCAAATGGAAGCTGTCTGATCATTCATGATCTAGCCTCAGAAGGCACACAGTGTTATTTCCCCCACAATCGATTTTTGCTCAGTTTCAAGGGGAGGGGAAATGGATGTTAACTTTTAGTGGGAGAGTGACCAAGTTCAGAAAGAGCATGTGAGACCACAAATATTGCTTTGGCCGTTTTTGAAAAATACAGTTTGCCATATGTATGATCCTTTAGAGAGAAAATAGAAACAGTGATATTTGACTCAACAAAACTGCTGTTTAGCCACTGAGGATGCAAGAAGAAAATATACAAACATCTAGATGTAATAGAAAAAAATGACAAAAACATACAGATAATGTAAGATATCCATATATTTTCATCTTGTGAGTAAAAACATAAAACAAGCTCAGAAACACCTTGATGCTTAGCCTCTGTAGACCACTGGTTCCTAATTTGAGCCCATGATCCAAACTATGATAGCTACAGCCCATGAAAGTATCAGTCATACCTCCATATTTGTCATCTTCAAAACTTGTCAAATCCTGTACTCATTGCATTTTGACAAGAAAAAAATGTTTCAGCACTTGGTACTTGCTTGGGACTTGTAACACTTGCTAGAAATTATTTGAGTGACGATGCCACCCCAAAGAGAAAATGCTTCACTGTTTGGCACTTGTTGGTTTTGGCACTCGCTACAAGTTCTGGAATGAATTAATGATGAGTACCAAGGTACCACTGGATTGTAAAAGTCATTCAGAGAAATATGCTCATCCTTCATCATAGCCCTTAGTCCAACCAAAGCACTATACAAAGGAGAGCAAGTTTGTGGGTATAAGGGAGTGGCTGGACCAGGCTGGTGGTGAAAGTGATGCTTGTACCTCACAGAGACAGAGCTAGAGAAAAGCCAAATGTTCCCTAACAGGTTGGAAACTGATGCCATCTAGGCTTTTGGAGCAGTTGCTGCCCCTGCCCTGGTCATATTGTCTTGGCACTCACCATTTCTACATGTACCAACCCTACACTCCCCTGCTGTTGGCAGCATCCATGATTCTGTGGCCAGGAAAGACATCAGGCAAAGCCTTCTGTGCTCCAGAACTTGCTCAGCTCATGTATGGGGCAGGCCAGACGTGCCAGCGAGCTCATGCCCCAGGATCAGCCCTCAACCTTTTGGAATTGGAGAACAACTCTGTGGAACAATCTCAAGTGTGTTGTACACAGTATCCCAGGGCCCCAGCATGACTGAACCTCTCTTTTCTGTTTCAGTTTCTTACTCCTCCACCAGTTCTACTTGCCATCATCTCCAAATAAACTAGTAATTGATTTCAAATCCCAGTCTTAGGGTATTGGGGACCACTCTGTGTGGTTTTGGAGACTGTAGCCCAGAGAAAGCAAGCCCTGAAAGGGCTAGTAAGTCTCCCGGGAAAACCAGATAATGAAGGTGGCAGGCATGGCCCAACTCTAACACTGAGGTTTCCCATGGGAATCAGGCCTGAAATGCACATTTTATCCTTTGAAGCTTGCTCTGCCTAGCATAACCCCGTTAATGTAAACCAGATGTTTAAGTTCAAGGCATAAGAAGTAAACTCCTTATCTTATGAAATATGTCTTAAAGACTATCTGGCGTCAGCATGACTAACAGACCCTGACCTATGAAAAATCTGTGTTCCTTCAATTCTTATATATAGATAATACCTGCTTTTGTAGGACTATAGCCTTTTGACATCGACCGATGAGCTATGCATGTATGCTGTATACCCCTACACATACCTTTCCCAATAAAAGCTGTTTGGGAGAAGGGCTCGGGGCATTCCCCAGTAGAGGGAATCACCATTCCCTTTCCTGCTGGAACAAGATCATATCCAGGACGACTCCTTATTCTCATCTGTGGTGGCCAGGAGAGCTCTGCAAGACAGAGTTCTCCCACATTAGGGTCAGCCACTTTCCATGGAGGGAGGGGCAAGAGTCATATTTGGATTATTTCCACTTAAGCTATAGGGTCACAAAGCTACAGGGAACAAGGTGGGGCTTTAGGTGCTATGATCTTCTATTCTAACCTACGAAATGGAAGTAATGATCTTAACTGCCTTATAAGTTGTACAAATATTAAGGTCTCCTTATCCCCTTAAAACAGTACCTGGAAAGTAGCAAAGGTTCAGTAAATAGCAACTCTTTTGATATCCAAGAAATTCTGTCTTGGAAGTGTTAGAGGTACCTTAGATAAAAATAGCCCAAAACCAAACCTCACCAACGTCTTCTTAATCCATTTTCTATCACTATTCTTTACTGTTTTACTTAAAATGATTAGTTGTTAATAGTTGAAAAGCAACTTAAACTGGCCTATGCAATAAAGGCTTAAATAAGAAATGACATTTTGGGTCAATTGGCACACATGACTGAAATCTCCAAGGAGGGCTGATATTGGCCCAAGTTGGTCCAGTGGCTCAGTATCTGAATTGAAGATCTTTCTTTCCATTTCCTAATTCTGCTTTCTCAATACAGACTTCATTTGTGGCAGGTTCACCCTTGCAGGCCAGCACTGGCTAAGTGTTTGCTCATTCACTCACATCTGGTGCCAGTGGTGTCTTTTTCATGGAAAATCAATTCCTGGCCTTTAGTGTATTAAACAAATATAGTTACCCTCACCCCAATCATCCTTGAACCAATCAACATCCAAAGGAAGAAATCGTTGACTAGCTTATGATAGATTTACCTGTCCCCCTAGGACCACATGCTATTCTAAGGAGGGTTAAGTTTGGATATGTGAACAAAAATAGGGGTGCAAGTTGTAAGAGAAGAGTAATGAATGTTGTGGGGCCAAAAGCACCAGAAAGTGTAGACATTCTCTACCTTAGTTTCTTTACCTTCTTCCACCAGTTGCTCATTTTAGAAAGCTTGAGTCATTCCTTTTCCTTTCTATTCTATCCACCAATTTCCATGACTTTTTTTGGGTCAACTTCTTAAAAAATCTTTTCAATCCATCCCTTTCCATTGATTTTCATTGCTGATGTCTTTATCTTGCTCAGGCCACACCAAAGTTTTCAGTAACTGTTGGATATTTTAACAGAAATTTAATAAAATGATTATTAATTTCGTAACCAAAAGTATAAAAAGTAAACTCTAAGATGTCTCATAAGTAGCAGCTTCAGGAAGCAACTAGCATGCTAGGACTGAAGTATGAAAGAGAAGTTGGATCTTCTGAAACTTGAAAACATGGAGAAGGGGCTCCACAGAGCTGAAATTCAGACCCCCTAAAGAGGGACCCTGATAAGTTTGGACTAATGTCTTCAAGCAGAAGCAATGAGACTTGCTCTGCAAATGTTACAACTGCAAATTGCTTGAGTAGAAGGTGAGCAATTGATGCCAAGGTGACATGAGGGTGGGAGGTGCTATGAAAAATAGGAAGTAATCAGGAACAAGAAGCAGTCAGGAAGTATGGCTAAGCTGATGCTCATGTGAGGAATTGGAAAGACCAAGTCTTTTTCTAGCCTTGCATGTTCCTTTGAGTGCTTGATATTGTCAGAGCCCAGCTAAAGTACAAATGAGATTTTCAGATTCCTAGCCCAAGGATCATAGAGCAGAGTATGAAGGAGCTTGGAAGTGAAGGATAAGATCTTAATTAATTCACTTCCTAAACATTTCCCCTTTCACTCTTCATTTTCCAATCTATTTTCCATCCCCACTGCCTCAACTAACACTCAAATGCATTGTGGCTGGACCAGTGAAGGACTGGTAGTAGTCCCAGTAGAAAAAAGTGTGAGTGAGGTCAGGAGAATATTTGCAGTCATGTTAAAAATGAAAGAAGGTGCACTCCAGTGGCCAGTACCCTGTTCATGCTGTGAGCGGAGAGTTAGATTTTATAAAACAGTCCTCGATGTGACATCAGAATGTTATTGGTTTCACAGGGTTTCTTTTGCTTTGAGTTTGCAAAATATTTAATAGTTGCTTAAGAGTTATAACCCACAAATGTTAATATTTACCTGTACATACCTAAGTAAAGTTTTATTACAATAAAAAAAGGTCAAAACTGAGGCTCCTCAAGGTATGTTTCTCTTTAAAATGGTTCTATGCATTATTCAAATTGATGAAAGGAAAGATGTGATCTGACTCAGGGCCAGGATGCCCAGTAGCCCTGACCTCACAGTTCCCTGGCCTACAGGATAGGAAAAACAACAGAACTATGGGCACATATAAGGCAGAAATATTGTTTCATGTTTTGGATGTGTTGAGAGCTCAAGAAGATTGGAAGTCCTAACAAAGATGTTGGGGCCAACTAGATGATAGGGCTGGATAGGTGATTCAAGAACAACAGGTAGAGAAGGATCTGACACTATTAAATATGACTTGGTTTTTTTAGAAATATGGCTGATGATTATCTGCAGGCTTCAATAAAGGAGCAGATGTGCTGATGGAACAAAGGAATAATGAGGCTCCATCAGAGAAGATGGATGATGTGGCATTTAAGTTAGGCCTTAAAAGCTTAGAGAGGTTTTAAGAGATACTGGGATGAGGGTCTGCCAAGTTGAGGGAATGGCCTGAGTCAGGGCCTATGCTACCTGAAGGAGTGGGAGATGATGCAAAAGGCTATAAAACATCATGAAGGTTATTATTACAGGTAAGGGACTAGGGATTTTATTCTGAAATAAAGTTAGAGACCCTTTGCTGGTTTAATGAAGAAGGTAGGGGCAAAATCCAAATTTGTGAACATCATTCTCATTTTTCCATGATGATCAGATTCAGAGATGCTGGTGTCACCCCAAGATTACAGAGCAATTTAAACAGGTATAGAGGAACATCATTTCTGTTCCTGTTCTGCAGGCAGGTCAAGGAAGAGAGGGGTTAACACTGTATGGTTGGCTTAAATCTGGAGTCAAATGCCTCATTTGCATAGAAAGGGAAGTCCCCCCAAACTGGAATTTATTTATAAAAATTGTGTATTTATTCTTATATGTTTAAACTTCAGTCATCTTCAAAGTACTCTTTATTTGATACAATACACATATTAAGACTTCTTTCCACTGCTCAAAATAGTTTTTGAATTAGTTGATTTTGATGCCTTTTAGTGCTTCTGCCATTTTTTGTTTTCACCACTTTCACATTGGCAAAATGTTTGCCTTTGAGGACTTTTCTCATCTGGGAAAATAAAAAAAAAACAAGTGACTAGGGGTGAGATCCCTTGGGGGTGAGATCAGACCAATAGGGAAGGTGGGACATGGGGATCATGCTGGGTTTTGGTCAAAAACTGCTGAACACTCCACATGGTGTGGGGCAGGTGGGCTCAAAAATCACCAATCATGAAATGGGCAAATGAATTGAAAAAGACCTAAAAAAATTTCATTGAAGCCAAACACAGCCTCTCACAAGGCCAGCTGGTACACCAATACAGATGGGTTTCTAGAACACTCACCTAGGATGTGAAGCTTGTACTACCAGGGACCTGTATTGCAGAGTATAATTCTGGGTTTGGGTGGGGGGATCCCTCTTCATAGCTCTCTGGTTGGATAAGAGGAAACTATCCACATCACCCAAGACTCTGTTCAGGTGAAATTAGGACTGGAGGTATTCACAGGCCCCAGCTTATCTGAGAGATGTGTAACCACACAGCTTTCTCTGGGCTGTTATTAGTGCTTTATCTGAAAAGGCCAAAGAGCTCCTGTCCTGTAAATTATATCTCATTTATTTTTAAAAAATGTGTGTGAATGGAGAAGGAGCAGAGGGATGCAAAGGATAAGACCAGGAAAAGGGGCCCAAAAGGAAGGGTAAGTAGATAAAATAAATGGACTTGGTGCATGGCTTTTGACCAATTTGCTTTAGTTTATTGATTTGGATTTTCCCCCTATCCTGGAGGTAATCAATTTTTCGGTGGATGGGCAGAACACAATAATTTCAAGCAAACTCTTCAAATAGTTTGTCATTAATTTGCCTTTTGTCAGTCTTTGTTCAATAGGAATAAGATGTGTTTAGCTTTCGCCAAGCACTATTGGAGGTACACTCTGGGGATTTTCTCGGGCTGATTGGCACAGGGCAGGGAATGCGGGCTGAGGAGGGGGTGAGCCGAGCTGGTGCAGACTAATGAAGGCACTGTGTCTGCTAGTCTTTACAGAGTCACTTATTACCACTAATTGGGAGGGACAGTTCAAATAAGCACAGAGGAGCAGTTATCACACGAGCGTGACATGGTTTTAAAGAGGCCTTCATGGACTCCCTGAACTCCTGCCTCAGGCTGGCTGGATGCCTGGGCCTCAAGTCCTCCATAGAGTGTGGGCTTTGTTGGGTGCCCCATAGAAGTCAGCAGTCTTAAGAAACCTAGGTTTGGCAAGTCACTTCAGAGAGCCACAGACAGACACACAGCTGTCTGAGAAACTTAGAAAGTCAACAGCTGACGGAAGGGGAGGACTCTGAGCTTGGCTATAAATGGACTTGAAGATGTGATTGGAATTAATTTGCAGAACATAGAGGTTGTTTTCTCTAAAAGTCCCAACTGGTTTTAAAGAATATTCATTTGTATCATCATTCAAATATTAATAACCCGACATATATCTGCTAGGATTCTGCTTCTTTATCTTTGATTATTTCCTTTATAAGAAGACATTAATTTCCTCTCCAGTCCATTAAATAGATATGAGTGAATGCAACACCCCTATCCCAATGTGATGGCCAATATTTCCAAATTATTTAGTTGCATTTGTGCCAACCAATTACTCATTAGTGTTATCAAAAGATACTTGGATTTCCCAGATAGAGGTCCACAAGCAAGGATGTGCAACTGCTTCGATCCATACATTCTACAAAAATATAAAATCCCTGTGATGGCACAGAAACCACTTTAGTTACTAGGATGTAGCTGTGAAGAAAATGGAGTCCCAACTGCCCTGGGTTTCCATTCCCATAGAAGGTGAGGACATGAAGAGTAAGCAAGTAATGAACAGAACATTTCAGATGAGGTACCAGTTGTAAGGGTGTGCTATTGCCAGTATTTCACTTGGCTTTTCAGAATCCTGTGCTTAATCTTGTGGAAAACAAGATCCAGCAATGCTGACAACATAGCACATGGTGGATGCCTTTTGAGGGGGTCCTAGATAAGGCTAAATTCAGTTGCCTCATTTAGATCAGGAAATACAAAACCTCCAGATTTCATTTATAATCCCACACTGAGGAAGTATGTGTGAGAGATTCCAGGGCTGTATGGTTATCAATTGAGAAAATTTATCATAAGCCAAAGTTTTGGTGCAAAACCATGGTACATTTTCTTGGGACTGGCTTCATCCTCATTCTGTCTTATTTCATGGATAGTCTCATGATTTACACTTTTAAAATACACATACATTATCATCATCCTCACATATATTCAAATGAAAACTTGTAGATGTTAGCAGCTTAGGAGGAAGAAAAAGTCATTTCTTTTTTCCTGAACATTGGAAATTACATTAGCTATTTATGACACGGGCAGATGGCACTTCCTCTTTGAAAGCATTTTCAAGAAGGTTACTGACCTTCAACAATGAAGAAAGCAGACCTAAAAAAGGAATATGGGTTTATGAAGTTCATATAAAGCCATTCTTGCAAACCTTTGCATTTGTTTTAAAATTTAAATCATAATAATGAGCTATTAAATCAGACTAGTGGGTAAGCAGTCAAATGCTTTCCTGGAGAATGTAAGCCTTGGTACTTAACAAGTAATTAGGTTTGGATTTCTCAGAGTGAAAAATAGGAAATTATTTTCTGGGTAATATATTCCATTTTAGATTTCCTGTGATATATTAAGAATGGATTTGTTGTTTATTGATACCTTTCAACAGAGCTAACATAAGGAAAACAATGCCCCCTTCACTTCTGCGTGAATGAATCCAGTTCTTTTCTTCACATCTGGAAGTCATTTATTTTTCCCTGAGACATCTGCAGGAGCTATTGACATATGATGGAAGCAGGGGAGCTGACAGGCATGACTAGATCATGGATGATCACCACTTTTGGTGAGGCCTGGCTTTGTTGGAGGCAAGAGGAGAACCCGCTTCCCCACTGGTTGATGAGTATAGGTTGACCAATTAAAAGCCAGTTGAATAGGTTTAAAAAGCCTTTGCAGGGAGAAAGGAATTTATGTTGCTAAAATGAATCCTTCATTTTGAGACCTAAAAGGAAAATGTCTGGCTCAGCTCTCTGTGGGATTTCTTTCTTAATGGATCTCAGCACAAGCTGCCTTTTTATAGGCAGGGATGTATATGTGTGTTATGAATAGATGTGTAACATTGAAATTTGTTGTTTTGAACTAACTCTGTGTGATGGCTGCTGTGGCCCCTTTGAATTCACAATGGTCAGAGAGGTCCTTGGGAATCCACCAATGACAAACATATCAGGAACACTGAACTGGGTGCTTTGGGGTAGCAAAGAACACCTGTTGATTAAAACCAGCTGGAGATTCTTCCTCTCCTTTCACTAAGAATAGAGCATATGAAATTAGCCCATGCCTCCTAGGTCACAAGCTAAACTGTTGGGCTGTGCCAGGTTGAAAATGAGCACTGGTGCTCCAACTAGGGAATGAGGAATGAAGGAAAGTCCCACTGACCCCACACCAGTATCTATCTCACTTGCTGAAATGCCTGAAATGCCACCCTTAGAACTTTATGTGGGTGGTAAGTAATACCCTTTCCTGGCAACCTTATTTAGCATGCAAATACTCCTAAGGAGGCAATTCTTGGGGTTGCTAAGAGTTCAGTGGACAACTCTAGTAATGGCAGTAGCTTGATAGGAGGGAAGGGAGAGCATGAGAAAGCCATCTAGGGCTGGAGGTTGGGAAGGGAACTTTGAAGATTGGCTTGGCCTACTATATAATTTTAAAAAGAGCACCTGCCCTGCTGAGGACCCAAGGAAAGAGTATAAATGGCCAAGGAAAAGAGACAAGAGTGTGGCATGGGAATCATTCTCAATAAAGCTGAATCTTTTCAGGCTTTCACAGAACATACTCAAGGGAGGAGGGAAAGGGAAAACTGCCTGTTGAAATATGCAATGGAAACACAATGATGATCGTGATGTAAAGGATGATTATTGTTGAGACCAAAGTAAGCCACAGAGAAGGTAGCATCTTATGGAGACAAAGAAGGATGCATTAAGTTTGGGTCACACTAATGAGCATGCCTTGACCTAAAGTTAATGTGATGAGATAATAGTCCATGGCATTAATAACTGAAATCTTTTACTTGAAACTCAGGAGCTTCTTCTAGCCCTTGGGGAGGAATCATGTCTTTCTAAATCAGAAACCAGATTTATAAATATTGCCTACTGAGTAATAGGAAGGAATGGAGAGAAGAAAGCCAGTGGTTGTAGCTTATGACAGAAAAATGCAGAGGTATAACTTGCAGATAAAAGAAAAAGACACTGGGATATGAGAGGTGAGGCTGAGAGACCAGGAGAGAACTTCAGAACCAGTTTACCATTGACACCCTGGCTGGGAGTTACAAAAAAATCCATTCATCCATTCATTGATCAAATATTTATTAAGTACCTAGGATATGTCAGCTACAACTGTTCTAGGTACTTGGGGTATATCTATGGACCAAACAGATAAAGATCTCTGCCTCTAAGGAGCTTATATCCCAATAGGGAAGACAGACAGAAAACAATAAACAGAAATAAACTGCATAATCTCTTAGAGGGTAAAACACGCCAAGAATGAAAGAAAAGTAGAAACTGCGAAAGGATCTGAAATGGGTTAAGGGAGTTAAAATTTGATATGGTTATGGTGGTCCTCACTGAGTCAGGTTACATACAAGATAAGAAAAAGTTGAAGGGATGGTCCAGGTAGGCTGTATGGCCCTCATCATTCAGTGAGGCAGTCTGGTAATTCTCCTGTTTCCAGTAGACAAGCCATCCATGGCCTACTTTGGAATGAAACTTATTGGTGCCTCCCAGATTTTCTTCAGCTCTCCGTGACCCATTTTGTGAAAGCCAGTACCTTCAGACAACCCAGCACCTGCATAGAGTGAAGGGAATGAATTCTTTGAGAAGGTGGCCTGAAGTTTAGAAAACCTTGATGATGATCAAAGTAGAATGAGACAAAAACATGTGACCAACTTGCTTGCTGAGCTATCAATCAAAACCTCAACCAAGGTAGATTCTTTCTGATCCAAAATATCACCCAAACACAACCCCAAATGAGCTTTTAGATACTTGGTTGTTTTTGTTTTGTTTTGTTCTTCCAATTGAGTTTATATTTCACAACTGTCTCCAGGACTGAGTCTGCTCTTGTGATGCCTATTTAATTTGATTTTAATTTTTTCAGGCTTGTTTGATTTTGATCATTGGGCCACTACCTTATATATTAATTATACTTATTACTTTTTAATATTTTTCTTGGCAAAAGTTTTGTCAGTTGCTCTATTTATGAAGTTACAAGTTCACTAGAAACAAACAAGGTATAAATAACCCCCCAAATGAATAGGTTCTATGAAACCTTTATATCCCCAAATTTTCTGAGATGGCCTTGATTTTAAAATTCTGTTTCCAACAACATTACTGCAACCTAGAAATTCAAATGTTAACTCCCAGTCTGTAAGTCACACTCAAATAGCCTGGAAATTGGTTGTTGACCAAGTATGACTGACCAGGTATCTTAATTTTTGGTTTAGAATATGTGACCATTGGAGAGGTATTATTTGTGTGCATGTGTGGGTGAGAGCACTCACTTGTCCACCTATTTTGTATTTTGTCCTCTTTTGAGTCTTCAAAAATATCTCATGCTGCCCTGGCTGGTGTGGCTCCATGGATTGAATGCCGGCCTGTGAACCAAAGGGTCACTGGTTCAATTCCCAGTCGAGGCACATACCTAGGTTGTGGGCCAGATCCCCAGTAGAGGGCATGTAAGAGGCAACCACACACTGATGTTTCTCTCCCTCTCTCTCTAAAAAAAAAATTAATTAATTAAAAATATCTCAGGTTTTCTACTTCCTTTATTTGGAAACAACCCAAAGGCTAATATCTTCAAGAGCTAAGATTTGGTCCCCAGAATTGTGAATCCCTAGTTCCCAAAAGCCCTTGCTTTTTTGCTGATAGAAGCTTTCTTTTGATTCATAAGTAGAAAACATTCCTTAGTAACTTTTACAAAGATTCCTTCCATATTCAGTCCATATCTAGCCAAAATGCCTGTTACGTGATCATGAGTCTAGGCTGGGATACTCAAGTCTTCAGAGTAATGTATCTAAATGGGTTCCCACCCTACTTTTGTCCTCCTCTATTTTTATAATTCTCTTCTATTTTTATAACTGCCCTTGTAGGGTAATGATAACAAATCTAATGGTGCTTATAATGTCTTCTAGCATGCGAGACTATGCACAGTTTGAGCCTAGCTCAGAGGGAACACATTTTTGTCAAGAGGTATATAAATTGAAAGCCCCCTTCCCATTTCAAGTGCCACTTTCCACACTCGGTTTGCCCATCATCATGACAACCTACTGCCCTGACAAGCAGTGGGGGCATATGTGGAAGAACTGGAAGATGGTTGTCTTCTCTTTTTGGTCCCCCTTCTTTTGTGCTCTCAACATCGTATACTGTACAGCATTCTCACAAGTCTTGAGAACTTGCCAAATGAATACTCACTTTCTTCAAATCTTGGCACCAAAATATTATTTTAGCCTTTTTTCATATCCAACATCATTACATCTGATTGCACCATAGAATTCACTTGTCTGTGAAAGGAAAGCCAGAAAAAATGAGCCAAGGTAAAGAGAAGTAAAAAATATTAACTGTAGTAAATTTGGCTGTATACCCACATCACTTATTTGGGGAGTGGCTAACAGCTCCTCTAATTCTGGTCAAAGCCCTTCAGTGCAGTTCTTCTAGAAGGCAGTGCTTCCTTGCATCTCACTCTTCCCTCCTTACAATCCTCATTTCCTCCATTGTAAATTTCAGAAAGCATTATCTACATTACACGACTATTGTTAGATTAAATGAAAGAATATGTGTAAAATCTTCACACATTGCCCACCATAAAATCAAATTAAAAAAATTGTCATTGTGGTGGTGATGATAATTAATGAGTGGAAGCTAATTTTAATTATTTTTAATGGTATTGCTTAATTCAGTTCAATGTCACATTTATTAAAATCCTCCCCCAAACATCTGTGGATGCACATGACAAAGGCTGTACCAATTAGGAAAACTATGGACTGAGCAAAAAGGTGCAATCCCACAACCATCATCTTCCAAAAATTCTTTGTCCCCTTTGGTAGGGTGGTAATTCCCTAAACCTCTCATTTCCCATCTAAAAATGGGATTGGCGATATCTTCCTTAACCTACTTCATAAATTTTATATGAAGAGATGAGAAAGTGAATTGAATAATCTTTTCTACCCAAAACAAAACAAAGCATAACTACAAAATACGCATCCCCCCTCATTGATGGAATATATAAAATAATATATGTCAACAAGCTGAGAGCTCTGCAGTAAACCACATTTTCTTCACTTTATCTAAACATTTGATGTCTCTTATCCCTGGAAATAGCCTTTTCTAGGTAATCAAATTCAATTTCAACAAATATTTTTAAGTGCCTATTATGTGCCAGGAACTATTATAGCAGTACTATTCAATAGAATTGTTGAGACAATGGGAGTATTCTGTCTGCACAGTCTGATACAAGGACCACTAGCCCATGTGATTATTGAGCATTTAAAATGTGGCTAGTGTGATTGAATTTTAAATTTTATTTAATATTAGTGAGTTTTAACTTACATTTAAATGGTCCTATTTTACTAGTCACTATGGTACTGGACAGCATAAGACCAGACACTGGAAACTTGGAAATGAACAGAACAATTAAAAGTCCTTATTTTTTAAAGCTTATATTCTAGTGAGAGGGGAGTTGGAACAGACAAAAAGATAAGTAAAATACATAGTAAGTCAGAGAGTGAAAAGTGCTATAGAAAAAAAAATAATAAAGCCGGAATGGAATTAGGAAAGATCAGAATTCTAAAAGGAGTAACATACTTAACTTTTTTGATGACCAATGCATGCTATTTAAAAGCACACCCCTTAGATTTTATTTTAGGTACCACCTGAAGCAAACTGTGGAGTCAAGAGCACGTAGTTTTTGAATACATCTATGAATTAGTTGTCTGATCTGAATGGTTTCTTTTAACCTTCTCAACTTTTACTCAAAATACACCACTTCTCACTTGGTACAATAATCAGAAATAATGTATAGCTTAATGAAACTTCTCCATTAAAAGGTTTTGAAAATAATATATAAAATTAATGGTTTACAAGTATAGTTTTAGACACTTGAAAACAGAGCTAACCTAAAGACCTTCAATACACCATAAATACGCTCATTCCCAGACTAAAAATGAATTCCAAAATTGGTTTTGATTTTTACTTAAAATTCAAATGTCTGATGTCCTTAAATTGAGCAAATGATATTTTAAAATTTCTGTATCAGCCTCTAACATCTGCAGATTGTGATTTGCATTTTGAAATTGGTTGCTTGAAATGAACTAGGATGAGCCCTGCCGCTTTTCCTTTCCTCCCTCTGGTTAGTTAATGAAATAGGAGAGGTCAACCCTTTGTCCTTAAATTAGTTCCTGTAAAAATCTTTTTGTACCTTGCAGCTTGTTATGATGTCTTGAGGCTGAAGGAAGTGTTGCCATTAATTATGTCTTTGTTGAATATGGATATCTTTTCAGAGTAGCTGAACAGTTTCAAACAAAATTAGCAACCAGCGCACTCGGGCCAGCTTCAGGCTTGTGATCAAAAATATTTTCCTTTTTTTTTGCCTTTCAATTTTTTTTAAATAGCTAAGAGAATACTCTTTAGCAAGTGTGTATTATCTAATATATTCAGCTTTCAGTTGTTACTTTTTTCTAGATGAAGATGAGCTTAATTGAGGTTGTCCTTTTAAGTTTGTAGAGCCCTTCAACATCTCACACAAAAGCATCTAGAGGCTTTTCATTTGTCTTGAGTATGTTTCAGATGTATAAATATTATTTACTTTAAACTCCAAATCAAAAGGTGCACTGTAACTGTTTTAAATAAAACTTAGTCAAGACTGAAATACACACACACACACACACACACACACACAAATTCAAAGTAAGGCTTCTTTTTTCCATTATCGAATCATTTATGGGAAAGGACTTCAGTTAACAAAATTTAGGATACATATTGAAGAAACTGTTTAGCAACACACTGCAAGCAAGCACTTAATAAAGGACTTTATTCTCATTTCGCCAAAGATAAATATTACAAACCCATTCTACAGCTAAACATGAAGTCAGTTTCCTATTTCAGATGCTTCTATATGTTTGCTTGAATAAGATGGGGTAGAGCCTGATTTTGAAAAAGTGAAGTTGAGCAGGGAAACATATGCAGTGCTCTTGTCTAGAGGGCATTTTGAAGAAATGAACAAAAATATTTAGCTGCTGGTTCAGCTGTAAAAACTGGTTTGTAGTATGAAAGTCATGAAGGATAACAAATGGGACTACAGTCCTGGGTGGGAAACTCTATTTTGTGAGCTTTTAAATCAATACATTGGAAATTATAACACATCCTAGGGAACATGGAAGAAATTGTGAAAGATAGACTATGATTTCTTTTTGTTTTTAATAAAAGGGGAAAAAAGCCCCAAGTGCTACACAAAGCAGATAAACAAGTTAGGAATAAAATTCTCAAACAACCTAGTGAAAGATAAGTATTTCCTATTGTAGAATAGACTAAGGATATGAGTCCCTTTTCCTCTTAAATGAGGAGATTGTTTAATATCTTTAAAATGTTTTGTAGTGATTTTTGTTCTCTTTCATTTTCCTCCAGCTCCTTTCCTGAGTATGGAATCAGAGTGTTCCTTGTCGTGAAGCATCTGGAGGAAAAGGTGCTAACCTTGTATCGCTTTTAAGTGAAATATACATTTTTTTTAAATTTTACATGGGAGCTCATAATAACATTGTGTAGAAGGGGATTCCAGGCCCCCTGATTATCACCATGTCTCCTTGAGCTGCGTCTCTGGGAAAAAAAATGTGAAGGAGATAGCCCTCTGGAATGAATACATTCTGTAGCTGCCTGTAATTATTTATTAAAATAGATGAAAGAAATAGGCTAAAAAGGAATCTGCCATCCATGTTAGAGATAACATAATAAGAGTACATAGAAAGGGAAAATTAACACTAGGGAGGAAAAGAATGTTAAATATGTGTGTTCAAAAATACAGCCATCTCTGCATTGTTGACTCGCACGCAGACTGACTCCTGAATTTTTTATTTAGCAGGGTGGGCTGTGCTAATGAAAACATTGCTTACTAATACGGATATGTAGGTCTCTAATTAACATTAGAATTGAGTGGTAAACATAAGCAGGAGAGAATTCCGGAGAGAGATGGGGTAAAAGGGAAGCAAGTGGAAGAAGGCAAGGAGGCAGGTTCCAAAGAAGAAATCGGTCACTCTTTGTTAACATGGGTTTAATTTTGTCACTTGAGTCAAAATTAGAAACCCATTTTCTAGTACAATTGCTTCTGTGTTTAGGGGTCACTGTACTTCCAGGCTCCTTTTATTGCAGGAGAATTTTATAAACTTAGCACACTATCATCAAACCATCTTGAGGGTCAACTTTCCACTTGTGCCTCTATTTCTTACGCAAGTACGTTTACAGTGTATTCTAATATATAGGATTTATCTTCATTTCTGAGAACAGCTTTTATACTTAATCCCTCAGGATTACTAATTTGTTTCTTCATCCTTTTAAAAGTAGTACTTGCGATTACCTTTCATCAGATGCAAGAGATTTCTTTAGTACAGTACAGCCCTTCGAGAAAGACTGTTAATTTTTTTTGTTTTGTCACTGTTATCATGATGCCTGGAGGAGAAATTTTGATTATAGATGCTGATATTATTGTATTTCTTTTTTTGTAAGTCCAAAAAATATAACTGGAAATGATATTTGTGGACAGTTGTCCTAAAATATTTCAAATCATATTTGACTAAAAAAACCAAAAGTTACCACCTATTTTTATTTTAAAGGGAGACTTTAAAGATATGCTTATTTTTCTTTTTTATTCTGACTTTTCCCATGATATTTGAGTGTAATATTATGCCATGATATTTATATATGAAAAACAATACACTTGCATGTGTTATAGGGAAGAAATGTTTTTCTAGGAAAATAACAGATTTTTCCTTTTTAATGTTTTTAGAAATGATTTATTAAAGTAACAAAATGACTCACTGAGAAAGCTGTATTATCTGTAAAAATAATCAGTGTTTTACTTCCTTTCATACTTATAAGTCTAAATGTAATCAATATATTGCAGAGACCAAAAATATGCATTAGAGTCTTTTTAACCATATAAATAATACTTGTGAATTATTTAAAGCTCATGTAACTACTTTATTTAACAATTTTGTAAAGCAAGTGTGCTTTTTCTTACTGTTTCATGCTCAGCCCCAAAAACTGTCCAAAGAAAATGTACAATTGCTGCATAATATCTGTCTTTCTCTGTTAATTTATTAGGGGGAAAAGTATGAATATTTCCAGAGAAATGCTTTAGATTCATTCTTCTAAAAGTAATACATGCTACATATAGAGAGCCAGGGAACTCCATTTACACATGAACAGAAAGAAGACTCCCAGTGTCTCCGTTCAGAAAATGAAGAGAACTTATAAAAATGTACAGCTGGAAATGTCATTCCAGTGGATCTCCTCACAGCAAAGTTATTACCGTGTGAATAGCATTCATTAGCTTTACCAATATTGTGCTTCTGTTTATCTGCCCATTACCATCTTAACAAAGTAAATCATTCCTATTCTGCCTAGATCGCATCCCTTCCCCACCACCCGCCCTCCAAAAACCAACATTTGTTACCCATAAACAGGGATGCTCACTCAGTGATAAGTATAATGGCTTAAATTGAATTTTCCTTGGAATGATTTAGTGAATACTAGAACACATTTTTACTTTGTTGTTTAGATTCAAGAAGGCATAAAATCTCCGCTATCTATTTATCATGTAGTTATTTTAATGTAAACAATGTGTCCATTTAGATGAAGTGTTTTCATTATTAAGCTAATTCCAACATGTCTCAGATAGACCATGAAAAGGGAGCACAACTCTTGCTGATGGGGATCCAAAATCTGCCTCCGCTCAGCCTGCTGTCAGATATGTCTTCATTAGTTTTTTGTCATTCACCAGTGACAAATTCTGTGTAAATGGAATAATGATCAGGCCCGCCTTGATAACTTGTCTTATCTCATTAGTTTTTACATCAAAGCTAATCAGCAATGTGAATTGTAATTGCCAGAGGAAACAATATGTAGATCACTGGTTCTTTCTTTCTTTCTTTCTTTCTTTCTTTCTTTCTTTCTTTCTTTCTTTCTTTCTTTCTTTCTTTCTTTCTTTCTTTCTTTCTTTCTTTCTTTCTTTCTTTCTTTTCTGTATGGCATCTTGAAACATCAGCAGGCTGCTTGGAGCAGATAGGCTTGGAAGAAAAATGATGTGGAAGGCATAATAAGCAAGCTGCTCAGAATTAATGAGCTAACCCAATAAGAAAAGAATGGCCAATCAATGTGAGTTGGACAAATATAATTTAGAAATAATTGCTTGATTGGTTGCCTATAGTACACTGATTTGACCACACATGAGGATTAAGAATTAAGATGTCAAAGCAAAAAAATAATTTGGCAACTGAGGGAATGTAATTTTTTTCTTTCCTTCCCTTTATGATTGAAAGAGGAGGGTATTTGATATGCTATTCGTCAGAATGAAAACATTAGACACCCTCTCTTTCTCTTTCTGTTCCCCTCACAATGCAGGCCCATTCAGAACACAATTGCGATACTCCTGGTTAGGACATTAAGAAGGTTCCTGGAAAGGGGTTGTGGGGGCAGTTCCCATCTATGGCATTTATGTCCAAAGGATGAATGGATTGCATCTGCGCCAAGCTGCACCATCACTTGGAGGGATGGCAAAGTGATAGATGTGAATGTTTGCAAAATACATCAATTGTCTGTCCTAGGCCCCAAGAGTTCTGCTCATGCCCTACGATTTCTTAATGCAATTTTTCCTACAGCTATTCACCAATTAGTAAAGGGCCCTTGCTATATTCTCCTGTCTATATTATTGGGAAGGTTCAGCCAGAAGGTAAATTTGCTTTGATCTACATTACACCTAATTGAGTCACCAGCGATGTCTCTATCCCAACATCAAGAAATGTGAAAATGTTAGATTATTTCACTGGGGATTAAACCTAATTTTCGCGTGGTCTGCATTAACCTATTAGGCTGGCTAATCTGCATTGCTAATGTGGCTGAGGCAGCTGTCACAGCTAAAGAAAAACATGATCATGCAATCCTTGAATGAATGATTCCCGGCCTGATTAGTCTTAGTGAAGTTAGCTGAGCCCTGGTGATAAGGAAGGAAAATTCCCAGGTTGCCAATAGCTTTGAAAATTATCAGACTGTAGGCAAAAATATACCTCATGATTCACAGGCTTTGGTCTAAATGCTGAGTTGAGTGACATTATTTAAGACTGACTAAGGCTAACTCAAATTGTCACTCGAATAAATGTTTGTGTTTATTTTAAGGGACTAATGTAATGGATGCAGATTTAAATGCTAATAGAAGCCAGCCAGACACATAAAACCCCAGGCGTTACTCTGTTGGTCTTTTATTAACACAGATTAAATTGCAATATTTTCTAGATAAATTGGCAAAATAAGAAAGATGCATTGCTCCCAAGATGCTGGATAAGAACAACTTTTTGCAAGACTTCTAGTTTTCTCGTAGATGAACAGAGTATATTTACACTTTCACTGCTCTTCTTCATTGTCAATTTAAAAAGAAAAAATAGAAAAGAAAAAAGAAAATTAGAAAAAAATATATTTATAAGGATGAAAATTGCTTTCTGCCACATTTATAAGAATGAAAATTGGTCACTACTGCTCTACCTGCCTGTCCACTTAATTGCATGGGGTGAGCATGTATTTTTTTTTTTTTATCCCTGCACTCTGTTTTCTTGGAAACAGGCTTTGGTGCAATTTAAAGCCTTTGCTTTCTTCTCTCTACTTGATTCAGAGGCAAGAGAGCTGCCATGATGGGAACCCTTCAGATGTGGAAAATGTTTCACAGAGTTTGATGGCTGCAAATAGAGCTAGGAGTCCATTTAATCCGATTAGCAGTTCTGCACAATGGACTTGGCCAAGCCATTGTAGACAAAGCCTTTGCTTTATTTGTTTCTATTAGCCTAGAATTAGTTATCAGAAAAGTGGAATTTTACCCCATCAGATTGCCTGGACAGTCAAGAGGAAATAAATGAGGAAATAGTCTAATGTGTCAATATTTATCTTTTTACCCTAATTGTCCTCAGAGAGGACTTGTTGAGTGTGGAGTTGGCAGTCTTGTTTGTCTGTGTATTCTTGATTGCTTCTCCCATTGTGCAGGCACCTTAGCCACAACCTGCATGGTAATGACAACTCAAAGGCCAAGAAAACTGGCCAGAGAATAAAAGCATTTTAAAGATCTAAGATCACTGCCAAGGAGAACCCTTGATGGCCAGGAAGGAAGGTAGAGCCCAACAAATTGCAAGTCATTTGTGACTGCTTTTCGAATGCCAGGGAAATGCAGAATGAAAGCTGAGAGTGCCAAGATAGGCACTGCTTTTCCCACCCAGGTTCTGGCACATCCTCTTCCTCTTGTTTTTCAGGTAGCTCTGCTGGCTCCAATCCTGTTGGGGAGCAGCCTTGTTCTTGCTTTTATTGCCTCCTGTGGGTTGCAAAGTTTTAATGTTTAAAATATTCTCAAATTATCTTTACTGATAATGACAAAGTCATTATAGCTAAAACTGCTTGAGTACTCACTACAAACCAGATATTATTCTAAGCACCTGACATTTGATTTTCTCCAAGTCCCCTGAGAGGGCTGCTATCATGAGGACCAATTTTTAAAAAGTAGTTCAGGCCCTGAGAATAACTTGCTCAGGGTCACTCAATAAGTGGCTATAGAGCCAGGCTTTGAACCCATGCAGTCTGACCCCATCTCCTAATTACCAAAGGGCCCCAGAGTCCAGGCCGCAACCAGTGAGTCCTGTGTCCCTTAAATGTGGTGTCCCAAGCATCTCACTTGCCTAAAAGCCCACCAGAGTTCCCCTTCCTGGATACCTTCCTTGCAGGTGATGATGGATCTCTCTTCCTATTCTGAAAAGCTGAAGTCCACTACAATGGCAGATATAGTGTACAAGTCTCTCATAGTCCCATTGACCAAGTGTTTTCAATAGCACAATCCACTTAGTGCTCACAGCATTTTTTCATACAAGAAGGGCCAGAAATTTTGATTATTCAAGTCTCCATTAGGCCTCTCACGTGAAGCAACACGAGTTCTGAGTCAGCAATGATTAATCCTGAGTCACACCTGATGTCATGCCTTAGCAACCAATCTGAACTGAGGGCAATACCTGTGAGTTGACACCCTTTCCCTCATTCAGCTCAAAGGCAACTTCCCCTCTGGTTCTCCAAGATGAGCCGTGGCTCCTTATTCATTACAAGAAGATAGCAAATAGATGTAGTCATGGTGTGCAGCACACATTGGATTGGCCATAGACATGGAGCCATAATCCCTCCCATAACTCTAACCTATTGTGTGAAGTTAACGGGCTCTTTTCTTTCCAGCTGGATCTGATAGCATTCCAAGAGGTCTTTGTATCACTTCATATCACATGATCACCATACTTGTGTGGGAATGTTAACAAAGCTATGGTAACAAATTCCTAATATTAACTTTTAGTAAATTAGATCCATCTTCCCTATGAATAGCAGAGTTTAAAATCTGAAACAATTATTTTAAAAAATATTTGTTTGAATTCCATATTACTCACAAGTAGATTATGTTCTCTTGCTAGCACTTCTACTGGGCTCATTCTTTCACTGATAATGTAATGTGCCATCACAATGCCAAACATATTTGTACTTCCAGTAAGAGTGGTAAGAAAGGTGAGGATCATTAACATTAGCATCAATTTCAACACCAGTTGCATACCTGTGAGATGCCCAGTTATATCTGATATGTGTATCAGTTCCCTCTTGTTGCCATAACTAATTACCATAAACTTAGTGTCTTAAAATATTACAAATTTATTCTTTTACAGTTCTGGAGGTCAGAATTCCAAAATGAATCATAGAGGGCTAAAATCAAGGGATCAGATGTCCTTGTTCCTTCTGGAGGACCCAGGAGAAAATTCATTTATTGCCTCTTCCAGTTTTTAAAGGCTGCAGCTTTCCTTGGCTTATAGCCACATCACTCCAATCTCTGCTTCTGTCTGCATGTCCCATCTATCCTTCTTAAAAAGACCCTTGTGAATACAGGGGCCCCACCAGGGTAATCCAGAATAATCCTATTCATTCATTCATTCATTCATTCATTCATTCATTCATTCATTTGTCTACCCACAAATATTAACTTGTGATCATACTGCCTGGCACTATGGCTCCAGCAGGGAGCAGGACAGTGTTCAGGTTGTGGGTTGTCAGATCTAGAGAATGAGCTGTTGTGGTGACAGCAGGAAAGGAACAGTCAAGAGAACAGATGAAAAGGGAGCTAAAGATAATCCACTGTGTGGTGGGCACTTATGTCCAGAAATTCTTCTTTGAGAAAAGTGCCATTTAAGCCAGGAGCTGAGAGAAATGTAGGACTTTACCAGGGGAAGAGGTTGGGAAGGGTAAAAAAGCCACAGAGACAAAATGACTATTACAGCTTCAAATAATTGCTAGTCTAGAGGAAACACGTTTAATTGCAGTGACAATGATTTTTACTTTGTCTACAATAGTCAAAGTCAGGGTCCCTGTTCTGTGTGAACATAAACATTTTTGTTATTTTCAAAAACAGCAATGAATCCCTGGTGGTGGAGGAAGATAGGGCAAGCTCTTCATGTGCTCAGTGACAAAGGAGGCCACTGAACTTCCTCAGTTTTCCCCTTCTTGAGTCCCCCCACATCAGCCCTTGTCTGCAGAGAGGCAGCCTCTTGCTGTGTTTATTCTACTCATCTGCAGGGTTAAAGTTGGTACACAGCCTATTGATTCTGCTTCCTCAAAGGACTGCGTGTACAAGCATTTGTGACAAACCAGCTTCCCTCCCTTCTGATTGGACTCAGAGGTCACATATCTTCCAAGAACACAATGTCCTGTACAGGAGTTTCCCCTTATTCACAATGGATATATTCCAAGACATCCAGTGGTTGCCTAAAGCTGCAATAGTACTAAATCTTTTCTATATTATTTTTCTAAACATACATACCTATGATAAAGTGTAATTTATAAATTAGACACTATAAGAAATTAACAATAACATAAAATAAAGCAATTATAACAATATTCTATAACAAAAATTGTGAATGTGGTCTCTCTTTCAAATATCTTATTGTACCACATGTATAAGCATAGATACCCTGTACAAAGGAATGACTCACATCTTGGCAGGATGGACACACCTTGGACAGCATGAGACTCAAGACTTACAAATTGTTTATTTCTGTAATTTTTAACTTAATATTTTCAGACCATACTTGATCACAAGTAACTGAAATTGCAGAAAGCAAAACTATGGATAAGGGGCTACTGCACAAAGGTTATTTACACAACCTCAGAATAGCTCTCCATAAGATACTTATATCCATTAAAAAAAATAGTGCCTGAGAAGATGGCAGCAGAGTAGGTGGAAGCAGTGTCCACTTCCCCCTGTGCACGGGTGAAATGCCTAGCTGATCCTCTGAGTAAAAGAGTGAAAAGCCAGTGGTATTCCAGACTATATAAAGATTGCAGATTAAAAATTATAAAGGACATTGAAAAATCAGATGATGAGACAGTAAAACCTGGAGCTGTGAAAAGACCAGAGTTAGACCCAAAAAGGGGTCATTCCAACAACTGAGACACCAAGAAAAATTTCAGTTTGCTACACCAGAGAACTTGCAAGGTGGGAGTGGTGAACACCAGCACACCTGCTGGAAGAGGAAATGCATGAAAAAAGGAACCACCCACAGATTACAGCAGAAGAAGGTGAAGGAGGAAGAGGAAGCCACACTACCTCAACCCAGGACCAATCTGGAAATATGACTAAAAGGTGGAGAAATTACCCACAACAACTGAACAAGAACGAGAGAGAAGCTTCGAAACCTTCTACACATAGAAGAATCAGCTTCAGAACAACCTGTCCACACCTGCACAACAGAATACAAGCCATGGTGGATGGAGTGATCCTCAGTTAATCAGCTGGAGGGAAGGACCCACCAAAGAAGGACCCAACAACAATCAAAACCCAAAGACAAACAGAGAGCCAACATAAATGACAGCCCAAGACCAGCAAGCTTAGGAGATCAAGGAGACTGCACCACTAAATCTCATAGGTCTTCTACCATAGAAGTTCACACCATAAACCCAGGGAGTCAGAACAGATCAATTTAAGAAGCAGACGCTAACAAGAAGAGTCTCACGAACAATGGGAGACAAAGAAACAGTTCCCAAACGAAAGGAAAGGAGGAAGCCTCAGAAAGAATGCTAAATGAAATAGAGGCAAGTCAATGATCAGATATTGAGTTCAAAGTAATGGTTATCAGGAAGCTCAATGAGTTCACAGAGAATTACCAGAAATTACAGGGAAACTACAATGAACTCACTGCAAACTATATCAACATGAAAAAGGAAATAGAAACTATCAACAAGGGCCAAGAGGAAATGAAGAATACAATTTCTGAATTGAAGAACGCAGTACAAGGAATGAAAAGCAGGCTTGATAAAGCAGAGGATCAGATCAGTGAGCTGGAGGACAAGGTAGAAAAAACAACCAGAATGAGCAAGAAAAGGAAAAGACTCTCAGAAAGAATGAAGAGGGGTTAAGGGAAATCCAGGACAACATGAAACATAATAATCAGTATTAGTATAATACAGAAGGGGAAGAAGAACAGCGAGGAACAGAAAACCTGATTGAAAAAGTAATGATGGAAAACTTCCCTAATTTGATGAGACAAAAAGTCACACAAATCCAGGAAATGCAGAGAGTCCCAATCAAGAGGATCCCAGAGAGGCCCACTTCAAGACACATCATAATTAAAATGGCAAAATTCCAAGACAAAGAGAGAATCTTAAAAGCAGCAACAGACAAACAGAAAGTAACATACAAGTGAAACCCATTAAGGTTAGCTGCTGATTTCTCAATGAAAATGCTCCAAAACAGAAGAGAATGGCAAGAAATATTCCAAGTAATGAGAACAAGAGGCCTGCCACCAAGGCTACTTTAGCCTGCAAGGCTCTCAATCAAGATAGAAGGCCAAATAAGGAACTTCCCAGACAAAAGAAGTCTAAAAGAATACACCTTCTCAAAACCAGCTCTGCAAGACATGCTAAAGGGACTGCTCTAAGGAAAGGAAGGAAAAGAGAGAGAGACAGAGAGAGAGAGAAACAAGTATGAAAAAATGGCAATGATAAGTACCTATCAATAATAACCTTAAATGTAAATGGATTAAATGCTCCAATGAAAAGACATAGAATAGCTGAATGGATAAGAAAGCATGACCCACACATATGCTGCCTACAAGAGACTCATGTCAGAAACAAAGACATACACAGACCGAAAGTGAAGTGCTAGAAACAAATTTTCCAGGCAAATAGACAGGAAAAAAAAAGGCTGGGTAGCAATACTCATATCAGACAAAATAAACTTCAAAAAAAGGACCATAAAGAGAGACCCAGAAGGTCACTTCATAATACTCAAGGGAAGAATCCACCAAGAAGACATAAACATTGTAAATATATATGCACCCAACTTAGGAGCACCCAAATAGATAAAGAAAATCTTAGAGGACTTCAGGAAAGATATTGACCGCAACACAATTATAGTGGGGGATTTTAACACCCCATTGTTAAAAATGGACAGATCTTCCAAACGAAATATCAACAAAGATACTGTGGCATTGAACAACGCCCTAGATGAAATGGACTTAACTGATATACATACAGCCTATCATCCTAAAGAAGCAAAATACACATTCTTTTCAAAGGCACATGGAACATTTTCAAAGATAGACCACATGATAGGACACAAAACAAGCCTCAAAAAATTCAAGAATATTGAAATCATATCAAGCATTTCTCCAGCCACAAGGGACTGGAACTAGAAACCGACCTCATGAAAAAAAAAACCCAAAGCACTGAAAATCATGGAGGTTGAATACCATACTATTAAACAATGAGAGGGTCAAGAATGAGATTAGGGAAGAAATAAAAAAAAATTAGGAAACAAATGAAAATGAATCACAACAATCCAAGACTTATGGAACACAGTGAGGGCAGCCCTCAGAGGGAAGTTCATAGCAATACAGGCTTACCTAAAAAAGATAGAAACATTTCAAACAAAAAACCTAACCCTATGCCTACAAGAACTCAAGTAACAACAACAAAGACAGCTCATAGCAAGTAGAAGGAAGGAAATAACAAAGATCAGAGCAAAGTTAAATGCCATAGAGACTAAAAGCACAATTCTAAGGATCCATGAATCTAGGAGCTGGTTCTTTGAAAAGATAAACAAAATCGACAAGCCTTTAGGCAGGCTCATCAAGAAAAAAAGAGAAAGGACCCAGATAAACACAATCAGAAATGAAAGAGGAGCGATTACAACTGATACCACAAAAATACAAAGGATTTTAAGAAATTACTACACAGAACTCTATGCCAAGAACTTTGAAAACCTAGGTGAAACTGACAAATTTCTAGAAAAATATAATCTTCCAAAACTCAATGAAGAAGAAGCAGAAAACCTGAACAGACCAATAACAGCAGAAGAAATTGAAGCAGTAATCAAAAACCTCCCAACACACAAAAGCCCTGGATTGGACGGTTTCACAGGAAAACTCTATAAAGCATTTAAGAAAGAGCTAACCCCAATCATTCACAGACTACTCCAAAAAATCCAAAATGATGGAAGACTCCCAAACTCTTTTTATGAAGCCAGCATCTTCCTAGTCCCAAAACTGGTAAAGACACAACAAAGAAAGAAAACTTCAGACCAACATCGCTGATGAACATAGACGCTAAAATCCTCAACAAAACATTGGCTAACTGCATCCAGAAATACATTAAAGAGATCATACAGCATGACCAAGTGGGATTCATCCCAGGGATGCAAGGATGGTACAATATTCACAAATCAATAAACATAATACATCACATAAACTAAAGCAAAGACAAAAATCACATGATCATATCAATAGATGCGGGGAAAGCACTTGACAAGGTACAGCACCCATGTATGATAAAAAAAAAACTTAGCAAAGTGGGAACAGAGGGAGCATTCTTCACCATAATAAAGGCCATATATGAGAGACCTATAGCCAACATCATACTCAATGGGCAAAAACTAAAATCTTTCCCACTAAGATCAGGAACAAGACAAGGTTGTCCACTTTCACCACTTCTATTCAACCTAGTATTGGAAGTTTTAGCTGCAGCAATCAGACAAGAAAAGGAAATAAAAGGCATCCAAATTGGAAAGGAGGAAACAAAACTGTCATTGTTTGCAGATGACATGATAGTGTACAAAGAAAATCCTATAGATGCTGCCAAAAAACTGCTCGACCTAATAAATGAATTTAGAAAAACAGGAGATAAAAAGTCAATATCCAGAAATCAAAGGCATTTTTGTATACCAACAATGAAACAGCAGAATCAGAAATCAAGAAAAAAATCCCATTTGATATAGCAACAAGAAAAATAAAGGACTAGGAATAAACCTAACCAAGGAGGTAAAAGACCTGTATTCAGAAAACTATACAACACTGAAAAAAGAATTTAAGGAAAACACAAACAAATGGAAACAAATACCGTGTTCATGGATTGGAAGAATTAACATGATCAAAATGTCCATACTACCCAAAGCAATTTACAGATTCAAAGACATAACTATTAAAGTACCAATGGCATATTTCACAGATATGGAGCAAACACTTCCAAAATTTATATAGAATCATAAAGAACACTGAATCAATGCTGCAATTTTGAGAAAGAAGAGTAAAGTAGGACGGATCACAATGCCTGATACTAAACTATATTTCAAGTCCACTGTAATCAAAACAGCCTGGTATTGGCATAAAAACAAGCACATGGACCAATGGAATAGAACAGAGAGCCCAGAAATAAGTCTCTATGGTCAATTAATTTTCAACAAAGGGAGCAGTAGCATAAAATGGAGTAAAAATAGTCTCTTTAACAAATGGTGCTGGGAGAGCTGGATGGCTACAGCCAAAAAAATGAATCTTCATCACCACCTTACACCATACACAAAAATAAATTCAAGGTGGATAAAAGACTTAAATACAAGTCATGACACCATTCAAGTCCTAGAGGAGAACATAGGTGGGAAAATCTCAGATATTCCACATAGCAGTATTTTCAGTGATATGTCCCCTAGAGCAAGGGACATAAAGGAAAGAATAAACAAATGAGATCTCATCAAAATAAAAAGCTTCTGCACAGCTAAAGAAAACAGTATTAAAATAAAAAGAGAACCAACCATATGGGAAAACATTTGTCAATGATACCTCAGACAAGGGTTTAACTTCCAAAATATATGAAGAACTCACAGGACTCCACTCCAAGAAGACAAGCAACCCAATTAAAAAATGGGCAAAGGACTTTAACAAACATTTCTCCAAGGAGGACATACAGAGGATCCAGAGACACATGAAAAGATGCTCAGTATTGCTAGCTATCAGAGAGATGCAAATTAAAACCATAATGAGATACCACTTCACACCAGTCAGAATGGCCATCATAAACAAAGCAACAAAAAACAAGTGTTGGAGAGGTTGTGAAGAAAAGGGAACCCTAGTGCACTGTTGGTGGGAGTGCAGACTGGTGCAGCCACTGTGGAAAACAGTATGGAATTGCCTCAGAAAACTAAAAATGGACCTGCCTTTTGACCCAGCAATTCCACTGCTAAGATTATATCCTGAGAACCCTGAAACACCAATCCAAAAGAACCTATGCACCCCAATGTTCATAGCAGCACAATTTACAATAGCCAAGTGCTGGAAGCAACCTAAGTGCCCATCAGTTAATGAGTGGATCAAAAAACTGTAGTACATTTACACAATGGAATTCTATGCAGCAGAAAGCAAGAAGAAGCTCCTACCCTTTGCAACAGCATTGATGGAACTAGAGAGCATTATGCTAAGTGAAATAAGCCATGTGGTGAAAGACAAATACCATATGATCTCACCTTTAACAGGAACCTATCAACAAAACAAACAAACAAGCAAAATATAAGGAAAGACACTGAAATAGAGGGCAGACTGACAGTGACCAGAGGGAAAAGGGGAGGGAATTTCATGGGAAAAGGGGAAGGGTTTGCAGGAACAAATATAAAGGACACATGGACAATAACAGGGGGGTGGAAATAGGAGGGAGGTGTGGAAGGCTGGGGTGGTCGGGAGGCATGGGGGGAAATGACAGAAAACTGTACTTGATCAATATTTAAAATAAAAAAATATTAATTAATTAAAAAAAGAAAAAGATAAATAGTAAACTCACAGTGAAGAAGCATGTTCATCAACTTCTTAACCAAGTGAATAGAATTAACACATCCAGTAATGGCAGAACTTGACATCATGCATCTCTGAATAGAATGCAATGAAAATGATATGGCATCCCTTCTGGAATCTCTCTGTCCAAAATGCATCCTCCCAATGTAATCGTGAGGAAACATTACACAAACTCAAATTGAGGGACTTTCTATAAAATAGCTGACTTATATCAGAAAAGACACATATAGTCTTTATCTTTTAAGGTTTGCCTATTCTGGATATTTAATACAAATGGAATTATATAATATGTAGTCCTTTGTGACTGCCTCCTTTCATTTAGCATGATGTTTTCAAGGTTTGTATTGTGTGTGAGTACTTTATTTCTTCATATTACCAAATAAAATATTCTGTTGTATGGATAAATCACATTTTTTAGCCATTCATCAGTTGGTGGGCATTTTGGATTGTTTCCACTTTTTGGCTATTATGTGTATTGCTGCTATGAACGTTCATATACAGGCTTTGATGTGGACAAATTTTTTTTCTCCTGGATATATACCTAGTAGTTGAATTGCTGGGCTATATGCTAATTCTATTTTTAACTCTTTGATGTACTTATTATCAGGCCATCTTCCAAAGTGGCTGCACCACTTCATACCCTACCAACAATGTATGAGGGATTCCATTTTTCCACATTCTCACTAACACTTGTCATTTTCATTTTTAATTCTAGCATTCCTAGTATGTTGAAGTGATATGTCATTTTGGTTTAGATTCTTAATATCATTCTTAAAATTTTTCTCTAGTTTTTAATTATGTCAAAATAGAAAATGAAAAGAAATGTCCTGTACCATATTACTGCACAATGAAAGACCTTTGGAGAGAAGTCCTCTTTTTTTTTTTTAATCTAAGCTGATAAACTGACAAATAAATCTTGAGGACAAGAGTGACTTGAGTTCTAGAAATTTGGTATTTCTTGGGTTCAGTATTTCTATTCATTCACTCAAAAATTTCTTTATCAGGCTGCAGTTAAAATAAGTTAATAATAAGATGAATAGTACTTGGAAATGTGTACTGCTGTCCTTCCCATACAAAAGTGAACTGTTTGAGAAGCTCCTTTCTAGTGGTGACTAAAAATAACACATTCACCAGTGCAATAGACTCATACTAAGTACCAAAGGCTATATTTACCTGGTCCAGTAAGATACTACACTCAGCATTGCATTTATGATCAGAAAGCTATCATTTGGTTAAGTTTACGGTAGTTCATTGTCATCTGCCGCAATCCATCTGGTTTTTGCAGAAACTCATACAGGTGAATTTGATGAGGATGTATTGGAGACCACCACTCTTGCATTTTTAAAGCCTTTGAAAATAATGTAATTTATGACTCTATATTGGCAAGCATAGGGGAGGAACAATTTCAAGGGCTTCCACTTGAATCTTCCTTCCATAATATCTCTTTTTTTAATTTTTTTATTTTAGTTTATTCATTACAGTTTCTATCCTTTATTCCCATTCCAGCCCACTCACCCATTCCTTCCCTCCTCCCTCCCCTTTCCAACCCCCCTAGTTTAGTCTGTGTGTCT
>CM052547.1:55684030-55787611 GCA_028533065.1 Trachops cirrhosus | reverse complement strand
CCTCTCCCCTCTGGTCACTGAATACCTGTCCTCTATTTCAGTGTCTTTTGTTATATTTCATTTGTTTCTTTGTTTTGTAGTTTAGGTTCCTGTTAATGGCGAGATCATATGGTATTTGTCTTTCACTGCCTGACTTATTTCACTTAGCATAATGCTTTCCAGCTCCATCCATGCTGTTGCAAAGGGTATGAGCTCCTTCCATAATATCTCTTAATCCATATAGCATGGAACAATGTAAGAATTTTTCAGCTGCTAATGCTCTCCACCTTGATTATGCATTTGAGTACTGGGAAACCCAATGGAAACAATATGAGGTGGACTTGGGCCAGAATTTAATTTGTCACCCTATCAGCATAAATCCCATTCTAGTAAGGGGCCACATGCTATTATATCTCTTGGTATCCCTGTCAGCCCAGATGTATATCAAATAGTTCTCTAAAATCTGAGTATTTCCTTTTCTCTAATGAGCAGTTACTGCAGAAAATGACCAATGCTGGTCTAATTAACTGAAAACCAAGTAAGATACAAAGAACATTTGTAGAAAACTGTGGAGTAAACTAAAAAATTCCAGACCTATAGCAAGAACATGGACTTTGGATCCACACATATCTGAGTTGGATGCCTGCCCCACTATTCATTGGATGGATCAGGCTCAACATCATCTGTAGAGAGAGATTGTTAATGCCTACCTTGCAGGAACATTTCAAGCAAATCCATAAAGCAGATGGGCACAACACAGAGCATGTCCTCATTAAATAAGTGGCTGTTTCTATTAATAGTACCAATGGGTGTCTCATTGACCATGGTTTATTGGTCATGGGACACGTGAATGTTCATGGGGTACAGTCTTAGCCAGTTGAATTTTGAGAGTTTTATGATTAAGGTATAGTTTTACCTAGAACTCTGAGTTAAATAACAATGAATACCTACATAGAATAAAGAAAGTGTGTCTTTGGGAAAACTGAGTACCAAGGAGCAAGAATATAGTCTGACATGATCTGGTAATAAAAACAAGAAACCAAACTTATATATTGCCTTAATTTGGATCCTGCAAAAGCAGAGCCTGAGCTGGGAATGTGGGTGCTGGGGGTGATTCCAAGGAGGAAATGGGGAGAGTTTTACAGAAAAAAATCTACTAAAATGTATGTTAAGATTCTCACTACTGTGGGAACTGAGTCTCAGTTCTGCTGGGAAATCATGTAACATGCATTTCTGTATTGTTCCCTCAAAAGACTAGAAGTTGATAATTTTATCTTTTAACTTCTACCAGCTATTTTATTGAAGGTTACCCCTAGAAGCATTGGTTCCATCTTACTTGAGGGCACCTCTGGCTAAACATAGCTTTGAGAACCCTTACAAGCCAGATAGACCTTTGTGATGGGTGGGTCCTTGAAGTGGGACACTGACACAGCTTAGGAGATAACCACAGCTAAAATCAGATGCAAGCTTAGGGTATATTCCATTAAAAAGACTCCTACATACATTTTATGTCTTCAGATCTCATTACTATTCCTTGGCTAAGTCACTGAGATGTTTTGTTTTGTTTCTAATTAACCTGATTTTACCCATCTGCAGTGGTCTCATGGGAAGACTGTAATGATTTTGCATTTGCCATATGGCTTCCTGGCATTTACTTTGGAAGATACCTACCATAAGAGCAAAAAATTGCCTCAGAATCTTTTAAGCATTATGGCCTTACCTGATGCACAATCACCATGCAGAAAGCATAGTGTGATATGTCCAACACCTACTATTTGGCTTTGGAAGAGTGTCAAAAGGAATTGGGTTCCACAAATATAGCATTTTGGCAGCTTGGGGCAGCTATAACTTTGTGTCCATAAATTTTATTTTAATTTAAGAAACATTGTGCCTATTTTCTTTTAGCTGATAAAAGTCTCCTTGTATTGTGAATAAGATCCAAAGTATATGTGAAAATTCATTTGATTCTACTTCAGAATCTTCCCAATTCCCATTCTGGGCCTTTGTACAATGGAAATAGCTTTATTTTAATTGATTCTAGAGAGAATTATAATCACCCTTTAGTTTGGACCTTGTAGCTACATGAAGTGAAAGAGGTGTTACAGTGATTGGTTCTCTTGCTTCTTGGTGATCCCCCTGCGTCCATTCCAATTCCTTGAACACCTGGGCCTGTAGGATGTAAACAGGGGATTGGAGGTGAGAAAGGAGGTTGAAGCCTCCATATCAGCCCAGTTTCCCCCCTGATTACTTCCTCCCTCAAAAACAAACAAAAAATGGAATTTCTGTGAATGAAATTGTGAAACGCTTCTGAAGAAGCTATTAATAATATGAGCCATAGTTTGAGGTTTACTTTTATAATTTAGAGAATGTTATTTTTGTCAGAATGGAAAGTACACCTAAAATCACACAATGAAGTGCATCCTTCCTCTGGCATCATTTTCTTCCTCTTTAAAATTTGGAGTCTGTTTCTTAGGACTGTTTGATTGCTAGTGACAGAAACCCAACTGAAGCTGGTTTCAAACACAAACGATACCCTTTCATAATAGTTTTGGGATGTTTTATGAGAACTAGTCAGCAATGTAGAGTTGTAAGAAGAGCTGGATTCAGGAACAACCATAAATAGATCCAGGAATACACTAGTCTTCATCTCTTGGAAATATCCCTCTTGAATATCTGAGCCATTCTTCTCTCTCTATTTATATATATATATATATGAATTTACCTCTGTCACTCTGGCCCATGAGGTAAAATTTTACAGCCTTGGATAATTTCCATGTATAATATCATAAAGCTCAGTCACCAAGAGGAGGGCAGACATTTCAGCTCCAAATTTCTGGAGAAAGACTTTAATGGACTGACTTCACATCAGTCAAATGTAGTCAGGGTTTCAATCATGGCATAACACAGTGGATCCCTTTATATTCACAGTGAGAATTCTTCAGAAAAAAAGATACTGTTGCCAAACCATAATTCTCTCTTAGCAAGGGGTTGGACCTGATGATTACTAACATTTAACAGTTTTAACATCCCACCTTGCATTCTCTTCTTGACTTAAGCTGCTTCTCAGTTCAAATGAGCCAGTGACTGTCTATTTCCAAAACAAAGGTGGAAATCTCCTCTAGCCAAGGGCTGAGCCTGCCATAATTGTATCAGAAACATCCCCAGTCACTAATGCTACCAAGTCCCCTCTGTCCCAGGACTTGTCATTCCATGAGCCGTTACACATTTAAGCTTGCAAATAGCTCCCTTGGGCACATTGTAATATCCACCTGAATATATCCTGCCAGCTGAGGTTGCCTTTGTTCTGAGTCAGAAATCAGTGTCTCCAAGATGGGAACCATGAGAATTCAGACTATTTAAAATTTCAAGGCAGTACTGCAGAATGATCCTTTCTTTTGTTTTTAATACAAAATCAAAAAATCTTTAGTAAATATGAAAACCATTCATTCATTCATTCATTCATTCATTCTGCAGGTCTTTATTACATCCTTAGTATGAGCAAGGCATTATCTAGTTTCAAGTGGTATGAAGTTGAATTCTATGTCATACCTGCATTTGTGGAACTTAGTTGTCTGTTTACATCTTGTCTCAGTCAATTTGGGCTGCTATAACAAAAACACCATAGACTGGATGGCTTAAACAACAAACATTTATTTATTTCTCACAGTTCTGCAAGCTAGAAGTCTGAGATCAGGGAACCAGCATGAATAGGTTCTGATGAGAACTCTGTTCTTGATTTTTTTTCACATGGTAGAGGATGAGGCAGCGGGTGGGGATAGGGAAAGGAGGCAAGCTCTCTCAAGACTCTTCTTATAAGAGCACTAATCCCATCATGAGTGATCCACCCTCATGACCTCGTTACTACCCAAATACTATCACATTGGGAATAAGGGTTCCAGCATATGAATTTGGGTGAGGGGACACAAAATTCAGTCCATGTTTTTTTGAAAGACAGATGTAGGCAAGTAATTTTAATAGTATATAAAAATATGCAAAAATAGAATTAAGTTGCACAATGAAGGGAATTACTAACTGAAAAAAGTTAGAGAGCTCAAAGAATTCATAAGGTAGGTGGTGCTTGAAACAGTTCTGTAGGAATGAGAGTTTCCCAGTTTAATATAGATTTCCAAATAGCATATGAGTGAAATTTTCTAAATACCACAGGCTTCACACCAAGGATCATTAAACTGGGTGGCTGATGAGAAATCCTGCCATAAGGATTCACACATTTCTCTCTCTCTCTTTTTTTCTTTTTGATTTTATTTATTTGTTTTTAGAGAGAGGGGAAGGAAGGGAGAAAGAAAGGGAGAGAAATATTGACCTGAGAGAGAAACATCAATGACTGATGGCCTACCTCTGGCACACCCCCAAATTGTGACCTGGTCTGCAACCCAGGCACGTACCCTGACTGGGAATTGAATGGATAACACTTTGGTTTACAGTCCAGTGTTCAACTCACTGAGCCACACAAGCCAGGGCTCGCACATTTTTCATGCCAGATTTAATTATCCTAGTGGGTTTCCTTACTATATTGGGGTAAGTTAAACTGCTATAGTAAACACACTAAGAATAATATATTAAAGCTAAAATCCAAGAGAAAAGTTATTTCTCATTCACATTACAGGTGGCAGATACTTCCACTCCATGCCATAATTTATGGTCTTGTGTTTCTTCCATTTCTGCCTCTACCATCTCCTAAGTCTTCCTCTCTGGTTTTATTCAGTTAATGGCAGGAGAAAAATCAAGCATGATGAAAGCATCCTCATCCTTTAACAACCTTATTGCAGAAGTGTCACCCATCACTTCCATTCACATTCCATTGATGAGAGCTGATAATATGCCCATATTTGTTTGCCAGGAAAGCTGGGAAATGTAATCCATTCCTGAGCAACCTCTTCACAACTCTGACAGAATCTTATGTGCAGAAAGTATTGTTTTTAGTCAACAACTAGCTACCTCTGCCATATTTACAATGTATACAGGGTCCAGCAGAAGTAAGGCTTGCTTGAGTATGGTTGGTAGGGTACATGAATATCTCCCACCAGATGCACAGCAAATTGAACATTTCAACTAAAATGTCATATGGTGTGCTTGAGTGTTACCTATTTCTATGTTACAGAATTACAGGCTTATTATTTTGTAATAAAAGATTTTCTAACAAAAGAAAGGGGATTATTTGTGCTGAATCCTGTATAAATTATCAATAAAATACACATACCCTTAAAACTACTGGCACAAAATGATTCACAATAAGATTTGAAACAAAGAAGAAAAAGAAAAGAACTTAAAATTTTAAGTTCCTGCTTTAAAGTACATCAGAAGGAAGTCTTATTTACTTTCACTTATGCATTTAGAAAAAAAATTATCCTCACTGAGAACATTTTTTCATCTTTTTTTAAGAGAGAGAGCAAAGAAAGGGGAGAGAAAGAAACATTAATTAGTTGTCCTCTCCCATGCCCCCTGATCAGGGACTGAACAAGCAACCCGGATATGTGCCCCGACTGGGAATCAAACTCATGACACTTTGGTCTACTGGACAATGCTCCAACCAACTGACCACACTCACCATGTTTCATTTATGCTTTTAAAAAAATTTAATTGTAGTTGGCCATTTTTAAGTGAACTTGAAAGATATCTTTAAATGTTCTCTTCTCTGTTTTCCCACCAACAACATACTAAGGTTCCCTTTTCCCCACAAACTCACCAGCACTTGCTGTTGTTTGTTGATTTGTTTATGATGGCCATTCCGACTGGTATGAAGTGGTATCTCATTCTGTTTTTAATTCACATCTCTGTGATGGCTAGTGATGATGAACATCCTTTCATATATCTCTGGGCCATCGGTATGTCCTCCTTGGAGAAGTGTTTGTTCAGGTCCCTTGCCCATATTTTAATTGGATTGTTTGCCTTCCTGGTGTGGAATCATGTGAGTTCTTTATGTATTTTGGAAATTAAACCCTTGTTTGAGGTATCATTAGCAAATATATTTTGGCATAAAGTTGGTTCTCTTTACATGTTGCTGGTGTTTTCTTTATCCATGTAGAAGCTTTTTATTTTGATGAGGTCCCATTTGTTTACTCTTTTCCTTATATCCCTGGCTCTAGGGGACATATCAGTGAAAATATTGCTGCATGAGATTTTCCTCCCTATGTCCTCCTCTAGGATTTTTATGGTATTAAAACTTATATTTAAATTTTTTATCCATCTTAAGTTTATTTTTGTGTATGTTGTAAGTTGGTGATCGAGTTTCATTTTTTTGCATGTAGTTATCCAAATGTCCCAACACCATTTGTTGAAGAGGCTATTTTAACCCCATTCTATGCTTCTGCCCCCTTTGTTGAATATTAATTGACCATAGAGACTTGGGTCTATTTCTGAGCTCTCTATTCTCTTCCATTGATCTATGGGTCTGTTCTTATGCCAGTACCAGAATGTATTGATTACTGTGGCCTTGTAATATAGTTTGATGTCAGGTATGGTGATCCCTCCTACTCTTTTTTTTTTCCAAATTGCTGGGATATTTGAGGTCATATGTGAGTCTGTGTAAATTTTGAAATATTTGTTATATATATGTGAAATATGTCATTGTTATTTTAATAGGGATTGTGTTGAATCTATAAATTGCTTTGGGTCATATGGACATTTTGATGATGTTAATTCTTCCAACCCATGAACATAGTATATGCTTCCACTTATTTGTGTCTTCCTTAATTTCTTTTTTCAGTGTTGGGTAGTTTTCTGAGTACAGGTCTTTTACCTCCTTGGTTAGGTTTATTCCTAAGTACTTTATTTTCCTTTTATCTATAGCAAATAGGATTTTTTTCCTAATTTTTTTCTGATATTTCAATGTTGGTATACAAAAATGACTTCAGTTTATAAATAACTGACTTTGTATCCCTCTGTTTTGCCAAATTCACTTATTAGGTCAAGTAGTTTTTTGGTAGACTCTATAGGGTTTTCTATGTATGTTATCATGTCATCTGCAAACAATGACAATTTTACTTCCTGTTTTCCAATTTGCATGGCTTTTATTTCTTTTTCTTGTTTGATTGCTGTGGCTAAGACTTCCAATACTATTTTGAATGGCAGTGAAGAAAGCAAACGTCTTTTTCCTGTTCTTGATCCTACTGGGAAAGCTTTTAGTTATTTCCATTGACTATGTTGTTGGCTATAGGTTTTTCACATATGGTCTTTATTATGTTGATGTATGGTCCCTGTACTCCCACTTTGCTGAGTGTTTTTATCATAAATGGGTGCAGTACCTTATCAAATGCTTTTTCCATGTCTATTGATATGATCATGTGATCTTGTCTTTCCTTTTGTTTATTTGATGTATTATGTTTATTGATTTGCAAATATTGTACCACCCTTGTATCCATGGGATGAATCCCACTTGATCATGGGTTATGATGTTTTTGATGTATTGCTGGTTGCAGTTTGCCAATACTTTGTTGAGAACTTTAGCATCTATGTTCATCAGCAATATTGACCTGTAGTTTTCTTTCTTTGTTGTGTCTTTGTCTGGTTTGGGATAAGGATGAGACTGGCTTCATAAAAAGAGTTTGAGAGTCTCCCATCTTATTGGAATTTTTTGAATACTCTGAGAAGTATAGGGGTTAGCTCTTCCTTAAATGTTTTATAAAAGCCTCCTGTGAAACCGACCAGTCCAGAATTTTTTGTGCTGGAAGTTTTTTGATTACTACTTCAATTTCACCAGTTGTTATTGGTCTGTTCAGGCTTTCTGCTTATTCTCCATTGAGTTTGGGAAGATTATATGTCTCTAGAAATTTATCCATTTCACCCTTGTTTTCAATTTTTTTTGGCATATATTTGTTCATAGTTATTTCTTACAATCCTTTATATGTCTGTGGTATCAGTTATAATCTCTCCTCTTTCATTTCTGATTGTGTTTATTTGGGCCCTCTCTCTTTTTTTCTTGGTTAGTCTGCATAAAGGCTGGTTGATTTTGTTTACCTTTTCAAAGAAACAACTCCTGGATTTATTGATCTTTAGAGTTGTTCTTTTTGTCTCTATGTCATTTAATTCTGCTCTGATCTTGGTTATTTCCTTCATTCTACTTGCTTTAGGCTTTGTTGTCATTGTTTCTCCAATTCTTGTAGGTGTAAGATTAGGTTGATTATTTGAAATATTTCTACCTTTTTTGGGTAGGCCTTGGTTGCTATGAACTTCCCTCTTAGGACTGCCTTTGTAGTGTCCCATAAGTTTTGGACTGTTGTGAGTTCATTTTAATTTGTTTCCAGAAATTTTTTTTATTTCTTCTTTGATCTCATTCTTAACCTATTCATTGTTTAATATCATGCTATTCAACCTCCATAAATGTGAGTGTTTTTGAGTTTTTTCGTTAAGGTTGGGTTCTAGTTTCAGGCCCTTGTGGATTGAGAAGATGCTTAACATGATTTCAGTTTTCTTGAATTTGTTGAGACTTGTTTTGTGTCCTATCATGCGGTCTATCTTTGAAAATATTCCATGTGCATTTGAAAAGAATGTGTATTTTGCTTCTTTGAGATGAAAGGTTCTATAAATATCAGTTAAGTCCATTTCATCTAGGGCATTGTTCAACACCACAATATCCTGTTGATATTTTATTTAGAAGATCTATCCATTTTTGACAGTGGAGTGTTATAATCCACTAGATAAATTTGTTGTTGTCTATATGTTTCTTGAAGTTCATCAAGATTTTCCTTACATATTTGGGTGCTTCTATGTTGGGTGCATATATTTTTGTAATGTTCATGACTTCTTGATGGATTCTTCCCTTGAGTATTATGAAGTGACCTTCTGAGTCTTTTTTTATGGCTTTTGTTTTGAAGTCTATTTTGTCTGATATGAGTATTGCTATCCTGGGTTTTTCCCCTGTCCATTTGCTTGGAAAATTTGTTTCTATCACTTCACTTTCAGTCTGTGTACGTCTTTGTTTCTGACATGAGTCTCTTGTAGGCAGCATATGTGTGGGTCATGCTTTCTTATCCATTCAGCTATTCTATGTCTTTTCATTGGAGCATTTAATCCATTTACATTTAAGGTTATTATTGATAGGTACTTATCATTGCCATTTTTTCATACTTGTGTTTCTCTCTCTCTCTCTCTCTCTCTCTCTGTCTCTCTCTCTTTTCCTTCCTTTCCTTAAAGCAGTCCCTTTAGCATCTCATGCAGAGCTGGTTTGGAAAATGTGTATTCTTTTAGACTTCTTTTGTCTGGGAAGTTCCTTATTTGGCCTTCTATCTTGATTGAGAGCCTTGCAGGCTAAAGTAGCCTTGGTGGCAGGCCTCTGGTTCTCATTACTTGGAATATTTCTTGCCATTCTCTTCTGTTTTGGAGCATTTCCATTGAGAAATCAGCAGCTAACCTTAATGGGATTCACTTGTATGTTACTTTCTGTTTGTCTGTTGCTGCTTTTAAGATTTTCTCTTTGTCTTGGAATTTTGCTATTTTAATTATGATGTGTCTTGCAGTGGACCTCTTTGGGTTCCTCTTGATTGGGACCCTCTCTGTTTCTTGGACTTGTGGTTTTTTTCTGTCCTCAGATTAGGAAAGTTTTGTAATATTACTTTTCAAGTGAGTTTTCTATTTCTTGCTCCTCTTCTTCTCCTTCTGGTATCCCTATTATATGGATATTCCATTTCATGTTGTCCTGCATTTCCCTTAACCCCTTGTTGTTCTGTTTCAGTTTTTTTTCCTTTTCTTGCTCTTTTTGGGAGGTTTTTTATTTTTGAGGGGAGACCCAGAAAAAAACAATTTATTTATTAAAATATTGTGTATTTATTCTTATGTTTAAACTTCAGTCACCTTCAAAATACCCTCTGTTTGATGCAATACACCTATTACGACTTTTTTCCACTGCTCAAAACAGTTTTTGAACTCATTGATTTTCATACCTTTTAGTGCTTCTGCTGTTTTTTATTTCACCTCTTGGACACTAGCAAAAGTCTTCCTTTCAAGGACTTGTTTTCATCCAGGGAAACAAAAACAAGTTGCTTGGGGCAAGATCTGGTGAATAGGGAGGGTGAGGCAGAGGGATTATGCTGTTTTTCATCAAAAATTGCTGAATACTCTGTGCAGTGTGAGCAGGTATATTTGTAAATCACCCATCATGAAATGGGCTAATATGTTGAAAAAGTTCTCAAGAAAATATTTCTCTGGGGCCAAACACGGCCTCCCACAACACCAGCTGGTACATGGATACAGATGGGTTCCCAGACTCACCTAGAGGGGATTCCTATATTACAAGGACCCACCCTCCAGAAGATAATTCCAGCTTTTGGGGGGATCCTTCCTATATCAATTCACCATGCTTTGTGAAGACCTTGAAACTTGTCTAGCTTTGAATCCTACTTTCAGTTTCTTCCCTGTCAGGATATTAACCCCTCTCACCCTTTTTTAACCTACCTAAGACTTCTCAATCTTACCTCCTTTAAGCTGCATTTCCTGACCAAATCTGGTAGCCATCCTGGACACCCTGCTGTTTTCAAATATACCAAGCATATTCCTGGCCCAGGGCCTTTGCTCATTCTCTTTTATTCTGTCTACAATGTGCATCCCCAGGCCTGCCTGGGCACTCAGTTGTTTCGAGTGTCATCCTATACACTAAAAGTTTGCAGGTTCCACCCCCAGTCAGGGCACATACTTGGTTGTGGGTTTGATCCCCAGTTGGGGCGTGTAGAGGAGACAACCCATCAATGTTTCTCTCTAAAATCAATAAACACATCCTCAGGTGAGGATTAAAAAAAAAGTTCTTTCCCCAGATATCCAAATGGCTCAAACCCTTGCTACATATCTCTGTTCAGATGTCATTAACCAGAGAGGCTTCCCTGATCTCCCACTGCTCCTATGACCTTATCTTACTTTATTTCTTTTCAGAGCATTTATCCCTTACATATGATGTTCATATATTTAATTACTGTGTCTCTCCCCACCAGAGTATGAGGCAAGGGCTCTCACCTATTTCGTTCCCTGAGTACCCCCAGGTCCTAGAAGTGCCTGGCAGATAGCAGGGACTCAATATATCTGTAGAATTAATGTATGAATACAGTTCTTCCTCACCTTTGAAGTTCCATGTTACCATATACAGGCTTTATATAGCTTGTCTTGACTTGTCTTCTTTTTTTTCTTCTCTCTTACTGTAAGCAGACACAAACCACACATTTATTTCCACAAATATTTATTGAGGGTTTACTGTGTACCAGACTGTATGCCTCAAGCAGCCTGGAATATTAATTAAAAAGAGAACTGAAGGAGAAGTCCTAGGTTAATCCTGGCTTGACCACTAGATGAGTAACCCTGGACAAATTCATTTTTGTCCCCAGGCCTCAGTTTCTTCATATATACAATGAGGAGAGCTATGTTATCTCAAGTCTCTCCTGGCTCTAGTGTCTGTTAAAATTTATAAGAAGTGAAACTTGTCCCAGCCCAGTGCCTCAGCCATTACAGGCACTCAGTGAATATTTGATTTCTTTGTAGCTGATTCTCCTGTTACACAGGAATTGGAGTTGTCCTGGAACAGTTTGGCCAGAACAAGTGAAAGTTTAAGTCCCACTCCCTTCTGACTCCCTGTGCAACCTCATTCTGGTGTTTGTGATATAGAGCGATGAAGTGCTAAATTTGAAGTTGGAAAATATGAATTCTGACCACCGCCATTTATTTGGCTATGGAACCTTGAAGTCATTCCCGAACCTTAGTCTCCTCCCCCCTAAAAAAGCTATATTGACTTTCTCTCAGCCCTTCAAAGGTACTACAAGACTTCCCACCCCAGGGCCTTTTTATGTTATCCCCTCTGCTTTTGCTCTTTTTGCCCTTTTTTTGTTGGACTAATTTCTACTTAGTCTCAGGGGTAGCATTAACCTACTTTTTAAAGAAAAGTATTCCCTATCCACTCTCCTCACCCCTAGTACACTCTTTTTACCTCCCTATTTATTTTGAATTATTAGAGCATTTATCTCAATTGTTACCTCAATTATTTACTGTCCATCTCTAGGGCCATGAGCACCACAGAGGCAAGGAATGTCCGTTTGTTCATCACTATACTCCTCAGTGCTTGGCTAAGTGCGTGGTACAGAAATAACCAACAAATACTCTAATGGAAGAATGTATAAACTAATGCACCTAGAGGCTTTAATGTTGCTATACCGCTTTTTGGTTCAGTCAGAGAAAAACCTAATAAACATTTGCACTCTCAGATCTTTCACAAGTTTCTGAGAATCAAGGTTCAAGACAGAGAACATATATTACACAGAGGTTAGAAAAAAAATCATCAAAAATCAGAGATGAAGAACTCTGGAAGCTGAAAAAAAAAAAGAAAAGAAAGGGACAGGGTGCATTTCTCCCCCCAGTCCTCTTTCTCTAGAAGCCTATTATCAAGAACGAGGAGAAAATCCCATGCTCCGATGGTAAGGAAGTGATTCACTGGTGGCCTGGTCCTCCACAGGCTGAAAGCCAGGAAGTGGGGGCAGATATCCAGGACAAGCTCCATCCTCCACTATTCCTTCCTGCCACCTCTAGAAAGCTTCTGGATGCTGACCCTGGTTGACCTAGAGGCTGGGCCACCCAAATAGGTGTTTGGGAAACACAGGCTACAGAAAGTCCTAGGTACCAGGTGGGGGGCAGGCCAGGAGGGCAGGAAGCTGCAGGGTGACTGAGAGGGAACTGCAGGCCCAGTTAGGCTAACCCTGAAGCTACCCTTCATCCTTGGACAGCTCTTCCATTAAGGAGGTGTTCCACCACATTTCTTGTCTTGGACAGGCCAAGGGAGAACCCAGGACCCCAGGGGCCCTACCTTCCCCAGGAAAAATGCTACAGTCTCTCCTTACCCCGAGTCCATGCCTTAAACCCCAAGGGAATCTGCACCCTCCTATTTCCTGCAAAGAGCCCCAAGACACCTGTGAGAAGTCTTGGGTCCCGTTGGAAAGTCATACTTTCCTCCATTTTTCACAGAAAACTCAGAACCCTGGGTAACTTTCCATCCCTTCATAACTGCCCCAAACCCTGAGGTTCCCATACTGTCCATACCCCACAAGAACCCAGGCCCCTCAGCTTCCTTATGAAGGTTTTAATTTGAGGGTTTGCAGGTGCCAAGTCCCACAAAAAGATGGCCCCCTGGCAGAGCCCGCATCTCTTCCTCCCAGGGACCTCTAACTTGAGGGAAGCCGCCCTGCCCACCTGCCCCTTGGAGCCTTCAGTCTCTGGCCCCCCCAATTCCCATAGTCCCACAACCTCTGAGTCTCTGGGAGCACTGTGTCACTCCCCAAATTCTTCCAAGGAGCCCAGATGCCCCCGAGAAGCCATGGGCTCCTCTCAGTCACCCTGGGGCCCAGATTCCTAGAAAACAGCAGGACAGGATGGCATGGCCCTTCCTTGCTGCCTGTGCAGCCATGGTCCTAGGGGTGAGGAAATGGGGAGGAAGAGGCAAGCGGCACAGCAGCCACTCACAGCTCCTGCAGCCACCTCAGGTGTGGGAGGACCCCAGCCCCTGGCACCAGCAGGACGCGCCCGGGAGTTTTTTTACCTTGAACTCTAGCTCTCTGATTCAATCCTCTGCTTCACCTAATATGCTTTTGATTCCTTCCACTGTGTTCTTCAATTCATAAATTGTATTCTTCATTTCCTTTTGGTTGATTGTGTCTGTATATTTTTTTATGCTGACATAGTTTGCATTAAGTTCCTTGTAGTTTCCCTGTAGTTTTTGGTAATTCACACTTAGCTCATTGCACTTCCTTATAACCATTGTTTTGAACTCAATATCTGATAGTTGATTTACTTCTATTTCATTTAGCATTCTTTCTGAGGATTCCTCCTTGCCTTTCAATTGGTGGCTTTTTTTTTTTTTTTTGTCTTCCCATTATTTGCAGGACTCTACTTGTTTGCTTCTGCTTCTTAAATTGACCTATTTTGACTTCCTGACTTTGTGTTATGAACTTCTATGGTAGAAGGCCTATGAGATTCAGTGGTGCAGTCTCCTTCATCACCTGAACTTGATGTTCTTGCGATGTCCATTATGCCCTTTATGCTGGTTCTCTGTGTGTAATTGGGTTTTGATTGTTCTTGGGTCTTTCCTTGGTGGGTCCTTCCCTTCAGCTGGTTGACTGAAGGTCACTCCGCGCACCATGTCTTGTGTGCTGTTGTGCAGGTGCTGCCAGAATAAAACCACAAAGGCCAGGAAACAAACCCACATCTACAAATATACCCCCCCCACACAATACCATTATCAACAACAAATGAATCAGTATTAATAAGGGTATATAAAGATTGAGACTATTATAAGATAGGATAGCAGACATGAGATGACCTACTGAAAGAAAAATGATTTTGAGGAGGTAGAGGGAGGAGCACTAATAAGAGTTGGGAGTTGGAGCAATGGAAAGAGAGAAAAATTTACCTAATGAATAAAAAAGGGAATGGAGAATGTAGAATGGAGTATGAGAAGGAAAGTATATAGTGTTAGGTTTAAAAAGAAATTAAAATAATATAAAATAAAGTGAGAAAGGGAAAGAAAAGGAAGGAAAATAATAAATAATTAATAAAAATGTAGGAGCTAAGTTGGAGAGAAAAATTCACCACAGTACTATCAACAATAAATGAGCTAAAATTAATATAGGTGTTATGGGAATAAGAGGGAAAGAAGAAACAAAGAACAGTCTAAGAGAGTTTTAGAGGAATGGGAAGTGATTTTTGAAATGATAGAGGGAGAGGAAATACTAAGAGTGAGGAACAAAAACTAGACTAAGACAGGGAACAACTAAAATTTAGGATGCAAGGAAGAAGAAAAAAGAGAAAAAGGAGAATAAAACAAAATGAAAGGGCAGGATGAAAGAGAAATAGAAGAAAGTCAAGAAAGAAAAAAACAGGCTAAGAAGGCAAAATTAAACTTTGAGATGAAAAAAAGATTAGGAGAGGGGACCAGGTAAATTTGATATTTGAAATTCAGAATTAGTGAAGCTCTAGAGATAAAATTGAAAAAACAATGCAACAACAACTACCCTACCCACAACCAACTACCGAAGATTGTTAAAACTGAGAGAGAACATGAGTATTTTAAGAGGGAAAAAGGATGTGAGATGACCCTTGAAAAGAAAATTGTTGTTGTATGTCTGGATAGGGGAGAAATAGTAAAGGTGCAGAATAGAAACAAGTTGTAGCATGAGAGAAAACAAAATTTGGAGTGAAAATAATGTGAGGAAAGAGGAAGGTAAAATGGGCTAAGAGGACAGAGGAACAAAATATGTGAATTGAAATACACTATAGTATAAAATCTAGTCACTTAATATGTACAAACTTACTGGAAAAGAAATTGTTAAACAGCTATGCAGGAAAGAAAATATTTCAAATCATGAAGAAGACTACAGTGGATTTCATCTGGGTAGCCTCTTGTATTTACCACTGTTTTTTTCTTTATGGATCTGCCTCTGTGATGTTGACCTTGTCTGACCTTAAGCAGCCTGTTCAATACTTTCAGGGATCTGCAACCCCTGGCTATTTCTTCAATTGTTAATCTGGTCACTCTGCACTCAGCCGTCAGGTTTAAGCACTGTAGGGTGGGGCAGAATCCCTCCTGGGGTGGGGGCTATTGTTTCCCCTCAGGCTGTTGCTTCCTGGAGGGGAGTGGTGTGCCTGACTAGGATGGTTGTTGTGTATGGGTGTTGGCTCAGCACCCAGATCCTAGCAGCTACTCTCTCAGTTCTCTCCCCAAGGCCTCTATCCTCAGTCTCTTCTCAAGTCTCTCTAGTCCACCCTGTCCCCACTTTGCCAGGGGTCTACTTTCCGTTGTTTTCTCCTTCTGTTGTTTATCTGGTCACTGTGTACTCAGCAGTCAGGCTTAAGCACCACAGGGCCAGGCAGAGACCCTCCTAGGGTTGGGGCTATTGTTTCTCCTCAGGCTACTACCACTCAGAGGGGTGTGGTTTGCCTGAACACCATGGCTGCTGCCTTCTAGGGGCTGGCTCAGCACCCGGATCTTTGCATCTACCCTCTCAGCTCTCTCCCTAAAGCCTCAGTCTTCCGTGTCTCCTCAGGCATCACCAGCCCATACTGCTCCCAGCTTTGCCAGAGCCCAGGGTAAACAGCTGCAAATGAAAGTTTATGTGTTGGCCCTTTAAATGGCTCTTGTGTTTTCAGCCATCTGTCTCTGCAGCCCAGCTACTTTTTGCTGATGGTTGTTATCTGTGTACTTTCTGGGACTCTGGTGCTCTAGGCTGGGAATCCTAGCTTAGAGTTTAGACCCCATTCTTCTTAGGGGGATCCAAATGACTGGTTAATCATTCCTCTGGTGCTGCTGCATGTGCATACCCAGCCAGTCCTCTCAAGTCTCCACCACACTCCTTACCAGACAGGTTGTGCCAGAGCTGGTTCTTCTGTCTGTCTGAACTTATACAGCTTCTCTCTGGCTATTGTTTGGTTGTTTCTTCTGGGTGGTTTCTCCATAATTGAGTTGTACTTCCAGATTGTCCCTAGGAGGAGGTCAGTGTGACTTCCATGCACTCCTCTGCCATCTTAGCATCAGTATGGACATTTTAATGATGTTAATTCTTCCTGTCTGTGAACATGGTATATTCTAATTATTTGTATATTCTTGAATTTCTTTCATCAATATGTTAAAGTTTTCTGATTATAGGATTTTTACATCCTTGGTTAGGTTTATTCAAAGGTATTTTATTCTTTTTGAAGCAATTGTGAATGAGATGGTTTTCTTGATTTCCCTTTCTGTTAGTTTGTTATTGACATATAAAAATGCAACTGATTTCTGTATGTTAATTTTGTATCTAGCTACTTTGCTGAATTCATTTATTAGTTCTGGATGAGACAAGTTTTTAAAGTCTATTTTATTGATTATGCTATTACAATTGCCCAATTTTTTTCTCCTTTTTATTCTGCTCTGCCCTGCACCCCCTCCATCCAAGACTCCCCCCATCCCCCACTTTGTTCATGTCCATGATTGTATATATAAGTTCTTTGGCTTCTCCATTTCCTATACTATGCTTAACCTCACCCTGTCTATTTTGTGACTGTGAATTATGCTTCTTATTCACTTTACCTTCTCCCCCCATTCTTCTCCCCACTGATAAACCTCCATGTGATTCTCAGCTCTGTGATGCTGTTCCTGTTCTAGTTGTTTGCTCAATTTTTGTTTTTGATTTTTAGGTTCAGTTGTTGACAGTTTTGACTTTGTTGTAATTTTACTGTTCATAGTTTTTGATATTCTTTATTTCTTAGTAAAGTCCTTCTATGTTTTTAATTTTTATTTTAAATCATTTTTAATGATTATTCAAATATAACTTTCTCTATTTTCTCACCACCACTTTCCCCTGCCCAACCCACACCCACTTCCCACCTCCCACCCTCAATGGTACCCCCCTTTGGCTTTGTCTGTGTGATCTTTATACATATTCTTTTACAACCCTTTCTCTTTACTGCATTGCGTCCCCCCACCACTCTGGTAACTGTCTGTTCTTTATTTCAATGTCTCTGGTTATATTTTACTTACTTGTTTGTTTTGTTGATTAGGTGCCACTTATAGATGAGATCATATGGTATTTGTCTTTCACTGCCTGGCTTTTTTCACTTAGCTTAATGCTCTCCAGTTTCACCCATGCTGTCACAAAAAGTAGGAGCTCCTTCTTTCTTTCCGCTGTGTAGTACTCTATTGTGTAAATATACCATAATTTTCTGATCTACTCATTTACTGATGGGTACCCAGGTTGCTTCCAAAACTGCTATTGTAAGTTGTGCTGCTCTGAACATTGGGGTGCATTTGTTCTTTTGAGTTAATGTTTCAGGATTCTTAGGGCATAATCCCAGCAGTGGAATTACTGGGTCAAAAGGAAGTTCCATTTTTAGTTTTCTGAGGGAATTCCATACTGTTTTCCACAGTGGCTGCACCATTCTTCATTCCCACCAACAGTGCACTGGGGTTCCCTTTTCTCCACAGACTCACCAGCACTTGTTGTCTGTTGATTTATTAATGATGGCCATTCCGACTGGTGTGAAGTGGTATCTCATTGTGGTTTTAATTTGTATTTCTCTGATGGCTAGTGATGCTGAGCATCCTTTCATATGTCTCTGGGTCCTCTGTATGTCCTCCTTGGCAAAGTTTCTGTTCAGGTCCTTTGCCCATTTTTTAATTGGAATGTTTGTCTTCCTTGAATGGAGTCATGAGAGTTCATTATATATTTTGGAGATTAAACCCTTGGCCAAGACATGATTGGCAAATATATTTTCTCAGACAGTTGGTTCCCTTTTCATTTTGCTGATGTTTTCTATTGCCATGCAGAAACTTTTTATTTTGATAAAGTCCCATTTCTTTATTCTTTCCATTATGCCCCTTGCTGTAGGAAGCATATTAGAGAAAATAAGCTGCATGGAATATCTGAGATTTTCCTGCCTGTGTTCTCTAGGACTTTTATGGTATCATGACTTATATTTAAGTTTTTTATCCATCTTGAGTTTATTTTTGTGTATGGTGTAAGTTGGTGATTGAGTGTCATTTTTTTGCATATAGTTATCCAAATGTCCCAACACCATTTGTTGAAGAGGCTATTTTAACCCCATTCTATGCTTCTGCCCCCTTTGTTGAATATTAATTGACCATAGAGACCTGGGTTTATTTCTGAGCTCTCTATTCTGTTCCATTGATCTATGTGTCTGTTCTTATGTCAGTACCAGAAGGTATTGATTACTGTGGCCTTGTAATATAGTTTGATGTCAGATATGGTGACCCCTCTTACTTTATTCTTCTTTTTGCAAAATTACTGGCACTATTTGGGTTCATTTATGAATCCATGTAAATTTTGAAATATTTGTTATATATGTGTGAAATATGTCATTGTTATTTTAATAGGGATTGCATTGTATCTATAAATTGCTTTGGGTCATATGGACATTTTGATGATGTTAATTCTTTCAACACATGAACATGTTATATGCTTCCATTTATTTGTGTCTTCCTCAATTTCTTTCTTCAGTGTGGATAGTTTTCTGAGTACAGGTCTTTTACTTCATTGGTTAGATTTATTCCTAAGTACTTTATTTTTCTAGTTTCTATAGCAAATAGGAGTTTATTACTGATTCCTGTTTCTGATATTTCATTGTCAGTGTACAATGATGCCTTCAGTTTCTGAATAATTGACTTTGCAGCCTGCTGTTTTGCCAAATTCACTTATTAGTTTGAGTAGTTTTTTGTTGGAGTCTATGGGCTTTTCCATATACATTATCATGTCATATGCAAACAATGATAGTTTTACTCCCTTCTATCTAATTTGGATGCTTTTTATTTCTTCTGTTTGTGTGATCACTCTGCCTAAGCCTTGCAATGTTATGTTGAATAGATGTGATGAAAGCAGACATCCTTGTCTTTCCTGATCTTAGTGGGAAAGCTTTTAGTTTTTGCCCATTGTGCATAATGTTGACTGTAGGTGTCTCATATATGGCCTTTATTATGTTGAGGTATGCTCCCTGTACTCCTACTTTGCTGAGTGTTTTTCTCATAAATGGATGCTGTACCTTATCAAATGCTTTTTCCACTTCTATTGATATGAACATGTGTTTTTTTTCTTTCCTTTTGTTTATTTGATGTATTACATTTATTGATTTGCAAATATTGTACCATACTTGTATCTCTTGGATGAATCCCACTTGATCATGGTGTATGATCTTTTTGGTGTATTGCTGGGTGTTTTGCCAACACTTTGTTGAGGATTTTAGCATCTATGTTCATTAGTGATATTGGCCTGCAGTTTTCTTTCTTTGTTGTGTCTTTGCTTTGGGAATTAGGATGATGCTGGTGTAGAAAAAATGTTTGGTAGTGTCTTCTCTTTGATTTAAATTTTTTTTAATGTTTTAAATTAAATGTTTTTTATGTTTAAAAAAAAACATAAATTTTTAAAAATTTTCCTTTGAAACTATCCATTCCAGGGTTTTTCTCTGACTGGAGTTCTTTGATTACTGCTTCAATTTCACTAGACATTATCAGTCTGTTTATGCTTTCTGCTTCTTCTTCATTGAGTTTTGGAAGATTATATATTTCTAGAAATTTGTCCATTTCACCCAGGTTTTCACATCTTCACATATAATTTTTCATAGTAATTTCTTACAATCCTTCATATTTCTGTGGTATCTGTTGTAATTTCTCCTTTTTCATTTCTGATTTTATTTTTTTGGGGTCCCCTTTTTTTTCTTGATGAAAGGCTTGTCGAGTTTGTTTAACTTTTCAAAGAACCAGCTCCTGGATTTATTGATTCTTTGAATTGTTCCTTTACTCTCTATGCCATTTCATTCTCTGATCTTGATTATGTCCTTCCTTCTACTTGCTCTAGGATTTGTTTATTGTTTCTCAAGTTCTTGTAGATATACGGTTAGGTTGTTTTTTGAAATGTTTGTATTAAATAAGTCCTTTTTAATATTTTATACAATAAGGGCTTGGTGATGATGAACTCCTTTAACTTGACCTTATCTGGGATGCACTTTATCTGCCATTCCTTTCTAAATGTTTGCTTTGCTGGTAGAGTAATCTTGGATGTAGGTGCTTGCCTTTCATGACTTTTAATACTTCTTTTCAGCCCCTTCTTGCCTTTAAGGTTTCTTTGGAGAAATCATCTGATAATTTTGTGGGAACTTCTTTGCACGTAAATCCCTCCTTTCCTTTTGCTGCTTTTAAGATTCTCTCCTTTTCTTTAATCTTGAGTAACTTAGTTTTGATGAACCATGGTGTGTTTCTTCTTGGACTCAATTTCTGTGGGACTCTCTGGGCTTCCTGGAGTTCCTGGAAATTTATTTTCTTTGCCAGATTGGGGGAGTTTTCCTTCATTATTTGTTCAAGTAAATTTTCAATTTCTTGCTCTTCCTCTTCTCCTTCTGACACCCTATGATTTGGATGTTGCAGCCTTTAGTTGTCCCAGAGTTTCCTCAGCCTCTCCTCATTTTTTTGAATTCTTGTTTCTTCATACTGTTTCAGTTATGTGTTTATTTCTTTCTTTTCTTCCAAGTCATTGATATGAGTCCAGGTTTCCTTCCCTTTACTGTTGTTTCCCTGAATATTTTTCTTTATTTCACTTTGCATAGCCGTTATTTCTTCCTTCATTTTTTGACTAACTCAATAATTCTGTAAGCATTCTGATTACCAGTGTTGTAAACTCTGCATCTAATATGTTGTCTACTTCCTCGTCACTTAGTTCTTTTTCTGGAGTTTTGATCTGTCTTTCATTTGGGCCATATTTCTTTGTCTCAGCTGACCTGTTACATTGTAAGTGGCAGACTGTTAGGTGTTCACCAGCATGTGCACTCCTCTTCATTCATGGCACTGTCTGTGGAGGAGCAGTCAGAGTGGGAACAATGTCACCTGCTGGCTCTCTCCCCATTTTCCATCACTTCCCTCACTTCACAAAAGCAGATTGTGCCCTTTCAGGTGCTGATTCCTAGGTGGGTAGATTTGTGTACATTCTAGAACCTTGTGGGCCTCTCTAGTGGGCTCCTCTGTGAGACTGGGAGTTTCTCCTGTGGTTGTAAGCCCCACAGCTTTATAACCAGAATTTTCGAGTCTCTGGTTTCCCACAATTAAACCCTAGGTTGTATGGTCTGTCTTACTCCCCAATTATTTATTCTGGCTCATCTGTGCATAAATGTAGGACCACAGTAAGGCAGCCGTTCCCTTGCCCACAGGTTATACTGCCTTGCCAAACCTTGGCTGCCATTCTCCAGCCCTCCTACCAGTCTGGATGAATGTTTATTTAACTCCTTTACATTAAACATTAATCATTTACAATAAACGTGATTATTGATAGATTCATATATAGTAACATTCCATTGTTAAACCGTTTTCCTTTGTGTTTTTTCTTCTTTTTAAAGCAAGACCTTTAACATTTGGTGCAGTAATTGTTGGTGTTAACAGAGTCCTTTAGCTTTTCCTTGTCTGGGAAATTCACTTTTTCTCCTTTAATTTTAAATGATAACCTTCCTGGGTAAAGTAGGCTTGACTGTAGGTCCTCGCTTTTCATCACCTTGAATATTTCATGCCAACTCCTTCTAGCCTGAAATGTTTCTGTTGAGAAATCCCATGACAGTCTAATTCATGCTCCCTTTCAGGTAACTACCTGGTTTTCTTTTGTAGCTTTTAAGATTCTCTCTTTGTCTTTAAGCCTTGACAATTTAATTATGATGTGTTTTAGTGTAGACCTCTTGGGGTCCAAACTTTTTGGTACTCCCTGAGCTTCCTGGACTTGTGTGTCTTTTTCCTTCACCACATTAGGGAAGTTTTCAGTCATTAGTTCTTCAAAGAGGCTCTCAATCCCTTGCTGGTTCTCTTCTCCTGGTATTCCCGTGATGTGGATATTGCTCTGATTCATGTTGTACACGATGTTTCTTAAGCTCTCCTCATTTTTAAATTATTTTTTCCTTTAGTTACACTGCCTAGGTGCTTTTCTCTACCTTGTCTTCTAAATCACTGATGTGATCCTCTGCTGAAATAGTCATACATGGGGATTTTAACAGCCCACTGACTTCAATGGATAGATCTTCCAGGCAGTATATCAACAAGGAGACAGCAGTCTTAAACAACACACTAGATCAAATGGATTTAATTGATCTATAATTAGAGCTTCAGAGCATTTCACCCTAAAGCAGCAGAATATTCATACTTTTCAAGTGTGCATGGAATGTTTTCTAGGGTAGACCACATGTCAGGACACAAAGTAAGTCTCAATAAATTTGAGGAGATTGAAATCATATCAAGCATCTTCTCTGACCACAATGCTGTGAAACTAGAAATCAGTCACAAGAAGAACACAGAAAAACATGCAAAGAGGAAGCTAAATAACTAGGTATTAAACAATGAATGGGTCAACAACGAGACTGAGTAAGAAATCAAAAGATACCTTGAAGCAAATGAAAATGAGGACACAACAATCCAAACTCTGTGGGACACTGGTAGAGCAATCCTATGAGGGAAATTCATAGTATTACAGGCCTATCTGAAAAAACAAAAACAAAAACAAAACAGAAAAAGCTCAATAAGCAATCTAACTTCACAGTTAAAGGAACTTGGAAAAGGACAACAAACAAAGCTGAAAGTAAGTAGGAGGAAGGAAATAATAAAGATCAGAGCAGAAATAAATGAAATAGAGTCTAAAAAAAATGATACAAGAGATCAGTGAATCCAGGAGCTGGTTCTTTGAAAAGATAGACAAGATGGACAAACTTTTAACCAGACTCATCAATAAAAAAGGACACAAGATCTAAGTAAATAAAGTCAGAAATGAAAGAGGAGAAAAATACAAAGGATGGTAAGCAAATAATATGAGCAATTATGTGCCAACAAACTGGACAACCTGTACAAAATGGATAAATTCCTAGAAACATGCAATCTTCAAAAAAAATAAAGCAGGAATAATCAGAGAATATAAACAGGTTATACCTAGCAAAGTTGAAGCAGTAATCAAAAACTTCCAACAAACAAAAGCCTGGGACCAGATAGCTTCACAGGAGAATTTTACCAGACATCCCAGGAAGAACTAACACCTCCCTTCCTCAAACTATTTCAAAAATTCAAAAGGATGCATGGATCCCAAATGCATTTTGGAGCCAGCATCATCCTAATTCCAAAACCAGATAAAGACACTGCCTGGAAAGAAAGTTATAAGACAATATCTCTGATGAACAAAGATGCTAAAATCCTCAACAAAATATTAGCAAAGCAAATATAGTAATGCATCAAAAAGATCATATACCATGATCAAGTGGGGTTTATTGCAGCACCAGGAATGCAAGGTTGGTATAACATTCACAAATCAATAAATACGAATCACCACATAAAAATATTAAAGGATAAAACTACAGGATCATATCAATAGATGCAGTAAAAGCATTTGATAAAGTCAAGTGCCCATTTATGATAAAAACTCTCAGCAAAGTGGGAGTAGAGGGAGCATACCTCAACACAATAAAGGCCATATATGACAAACCCACTTCCAGCATCATACTCAACAGGCTAAAACTACAAGTGTTCCCTTTAAGATCAGGAACAAGACAGGGATGTCTGCTTTCACCTCTAATATTCAACGTAGTACTGGAAGTCCTAGCCATAATAATCAGATAACAGGAAGAAATAAAAGATATACAAATTGGAAGGGAAATAGTAAAACTGTCTTTATTTGCAGATCACATGATTCTGTACATTGAGAACCACAAAAATTTCACCAAGATACTACTGGAACTAATAAATGAATTCAGCAAGGTAGCAGGATACAAAATTATAGCCAGAAATCAGTTGCATTTTTGTATACCAATAATGAACTAAATGAAAAGGAAATTAAGAAAACCATCTCATTCACAATTGCTTCAAAAAACTACATGGAAATAAATCTAAGCAAGGATGTAAAAGACTGTACTCAGAAAATTTTAGGAAAATGAAGAGAAAAATTGAGGAAGATAAAAAATAGTGGAAGCACATACCATGTTCATGGATAGGTAGAATTAACATCATTAAAATATCCATACTATCCTAAGCAATCTATAGATTCTATGCAATTCCTATCAAGATTCCAATGACATATTTTATGGAACAAGGACACATAGCTCAAAAATTTTTATGGAACCACAAAAGTCCTGCATAGCAATAGCAATTCTGAGACAGAAAAACAATGTTGGAGGAATCATGTTACCTAATACCAAACTATACTGTAAGGCCATAGTAATCAAAACAGTATGGCACTGGCACAAAAACAGACATGTAGATCAATGAAACTGAATAGAGAGCTCAGAAATCAATGCACAACTTTATAGTCAATTAATATTTGATAGAGAAAGCAAGCATGTATAATGGGTTAAATATAGTTTATTTAATAAATGATGTGGGAAAATTGGACATACACATGCAGAAATTGAAACTATACTACCTTCCTACACCACACACAAGAATAAATTCAAAATGGGTTGAAGACTTAAATGTTAGGCTGTAACCATAAAAATCATAGAAGAAAGCATAGGCAGGACAATCTTGGACTTGGCTTGTAATAATTTTTTATTGGATATGTCTCCCCAGGCAAGGCAAACAAAAAAAAAGTAAACAAATGGGACTACTTCAAACTAAAAAGTTTTTTCCCAGCTAAGAAAAACATCATCAAAATCAAAGGACAACCCACAGAGTGGGAGAACATATTTGCCCATACATCTGATAAGTGATTAATACTCAAAATTTATGAAGAACTTACAAAACTCAGCACCAAAAAAAAAAACCCCACAAATATAATCCAAAATGGGCAGAAGACCTGAAGAGAGACTTCTCCAAAGAGGACATGCAGATGACCAATAGAAATATGAAAAGATGCTCAACGTCACTAATCATCTGAGAAATACAAATTAAAACCACAGTGCGGTATCACCTCATACCCATCAGGATGGCTATCATCAATAAATCAAGAAAAAACAAGTGCTGGCCAGGATGTGTAGAAAGGGGGAAGGAACCCTTTTGCACTGTTGGTGGGAATGTGGATTGGTGAAGCCACTGTGGAAAGCAGTATAGAGATACCTCAAAAATTAAAACTAGATCTGCCTTTTGACTCAGCAATTCCACTCCTGGGAATACAAGGTCTGTCTGAAAAAAGTCCAGCCATTGTTAACATAATGAGGATGATTTGTGCAACATCAATATAACCTGGTAGCCAAGGAGAGTGGACTGGAATGTGCATGCATGAACAATGATGACTTCACTGTACTAATCAGTGGGGGTAGTAGACACTATTTAGTAAGGAGGTGTACATGTTGCCATTGCATCAGAATTACTGAGCAAGTAGAATAATGAATCTGCATCAAATTGTGTGTTAAGCTTGAACATTCCTCCACTGAAACTATTTAGATGATTCAGAAGGCCACAGCTATGGGCAACTGGTAATTGCAGTTTAATCATGACAATATACCTGCTTATGCATCATGTCTCATGCAGAGTTTTTTCGTGAAAATGAAACCACACAGGTGACTCAGCCACCACCCCCACCAACCCCACAGCCCAGTTTTTGGTGCTCTGTGACTTCTGACTATTCCTACAACTAAAATCACCTTTGAAAGGGCAGAGATTTTAGACTATTGATGAGATCCAGGGAAATACGACAGGGCAGCTGATGGCATTTGGGAGAACTGTGTGAGGTTCCAAGGTGCCTGCTTTGAAGGGCACTGAAACATCTTTGTCTTATGTAGTGTTTCTTATATCTTGTATCTTCTTCATAATTGTCTCTATTTTTCATATCACATGGCTACGTACCTTCTGAACAGACCTCCCATATCTGAAGGAATCCAAAACAGTAATTCAAAAGAACATAAGCATCCTATTTTCATTGCAGTGTTATTTTAAATCACCAAGATATGGAAGCAGCCTAAATGTCCATCAGTAGATGAGTGGATAAAACAACTATGGAATATTTACACAATAGAATACTACTTGGCTGTGAAAAAGAAGCAAATTTTACCCTTTGCAACAACCTAGATGGACCTGGAAAACATTATGCTAAGTGAAAAAAGCCAGCCAGAGAAAGACAAATACCATCTGATTCCACTCATATATGGAATCTAATGAACAAACTGAACTAACAAGGAAAACAGAGACAGACTCATACAGGTAAGGGGGGAAGTGAGGTTAGGAGGTAAGATATTGAGCAAAAAGGAAGAAGAACTCATGGATATAAACAACAATGTGGTGTTTCCTGGGCAGAGGAGGTATAAGAGGACTAAATGACAATGGAAAATACAATAAAGAAATTGTGCATGCATTTTTTAACAAAGCAATCATACAATTAGTAATTAATCCTGAAGAAATACATCAGAAAAGTGTAAGACTGCATTTTGTAGATGCTGCCCTCACCATATTGTTTGCAATAGTAAATAGTAAATTAAGTTTGCAGTTAGATGCTCAAAAATAAGAAGTGGGTTAAATAAGTTGACATCTTGGTTTACTTTTGTTCTTCTTATGTGATTGGAATTAGAACTCTTGTCTTACTCTCAAAAGTACTTCAGTTTGAATGATAAATTATATGGTCACCCTATATATAATAAAGCATACTGAACCTTAAAAATTAATAATGTATGTCATTATATAATAAAAATATAATTTTCATTAAGATAAGTTTTGATAGATGTAAAGTGAACTTTACTGTTTGTAGAGTTAGTGCAATTCTAACTTTTAAAATTCCAACAAGTTATTTTGTGTATATCAACAAATTGATTTTAACATTTATATGGAAAAGCAACACCCAGAATAATGAACACAATGATGAAGAAGATGAAGGAGAAGAAAGTGGAAGGGGAAGAAGAAGGAGGAGGAGGAGAAGAAGAAGAAGAAGAAGAGTGAAAAGACTGATGCTACCCAAGTTTAACACTTACAGTAATCAACACATTGTGGTTTGGTTACAGAACAGACAAATTGACCAATTGAATGGATGTGAGAAAGCCTAGATATAAACTCACATTAATATATGCAACTGAACTTTATTAAAGGGGCAAAGATAATCTAATAGACAAAGAATAGTTTTTTAAACAAATGGTGCTGGAATAACTGGACATCCAAATGTAAAAAGAAAAAAAAGAATCTAGACACATATCTTACATCTTTCACAAAAAAAATAACTCAAAATGGATCATAGACCTAAATGTAAAATGTAAAACTATAAAGCATCTAGAAGATTACATGGGAGAAAATCTAGGTAACCTTGGATTTGGTTATAGCTTTTTAGATACAACAACAAAAGTATTATCCATAAAAGAAAATTTTAATAAGTGGGACTTCATTAAAATTAAAAACTTCTGCCCTGGCTGGTATAGCTCAGTGGATTGAGTGTGGGCTGCAAACCAAAGGGTAGCCGGTTCGATTCCCAGTCAGGGCACATGCCTGGGTTGCAGGCCATTTCCCCAGTAGGGGTCATGTGAGAGGCAACCACTCATTGATGTGTCTCTCCCTCTTTCTTCTTCCCTTTCTCTCTCTCTAAAAATAAATAAATAAAATATTTTTTTAAATAAAAACTTATCTGTGAGAGACACTATTAAAAGAAGGAAAAGACAAGCCAAGGACTGGAAGGAAATATTTGCAAAACACATATCTGGTAAAGGACTTGCATCTAAAACATACAAAGAGCACTTAAAACTTAACAATTAAAAAAACCCCACCAAACTACCCAATTAAAAAGTGAGCAACAGATCTGAAAAAAGACACATCATAAAAGAAGATGTACAGATGGCAAATAAGCATTTGAAGAGATGTTCAACATCATATGTCATTAGGGAATTGCAAATTAAAACTAGATACCACTACATACCTATAAGAATGACCAAAATCTAAAACACTCATAGCACTAAATGCTAATGAGGATGTGGAACAACAGGAATGCTCATTCATGTGAGTCAGAATGTAAAATGTTACAGCCACTTTAGAAAGCAGTTTGGAGGTTTCTGAGAAAACTAAACTTACAATCCAGCAATTATGCTCCTTGATATTTACCCAAATTAGTTGAAAACTACTGCACACAAATACCTGCACATAAATGTTGATAGCAGATATATTTATAACTGCTAAACTTGGAAGCAATCAAGATGTCCTTCAGTAGGTGAATGGATAAGAAAGCTGTCATACATACAAAAAATGGAATAATTATTCAGAATTTTTAAATGAGCTAACAATCCATAAAAAATCAGAAGAAAGCTAAAATGTTGCTAAGTGAAAGAAGCCAATCTGAAAAGCCTACATCTTGTACGATTCCAACTATATGGAAAAGGCAAAACTACAGAGAAAGTGAAAAAAATCAGTGGTTTCGGGGACAGGGAAGGGATGAACAGGTTGAGCAAAGGGCATTGTTGGGCAGTAAAACTGTTGTGTATGATACTATAATGGTGGGTACATGACATTATGCATTTGTCAAAAGCTATAGAATTGTACAACACAAAGATTGAACCCTAATGTAAAGTATGGAATTTAGTTTACAATGTAACAATATTGGTTGGTTATTGGTTTATCAGTTGTAACAAGTGTACTACACTAATGCTAGATGTTAGTAGAAACTGTGGAGGAAAGGGGTATATGGAAACTCTCTGTACTTACTGCCTCAATTTTTCTCTCTATATAAAATGATCTAAAAATTAAAATTTATTAATTTAAAAATACAGCTTCTATTCAGTATTATAGTACAATCTCATATTTATTAAAATACATATGTCTGTATGGACTCAGAAAAGAATCTAGAGAATAAAAATCAAAATGTGAAGTTATCTTTGCATGATAGAATTGGGGGGGCATTTTATGCTTGTCTGTAATTTCTAATTTTTTAATATATATTGTTGGAGTTATTGAATACATATTAAAGAAGGGAGAATTTTCTTTCCTCAATAATCAGATTCTCAAAGAGTTAAATACTAACAATGACTCTCAATGTGAGCTTACCACTTACAGGTATTTTGCATGGAATAGCTGATCCAACCCCTGAATGTTATGTTTTATGACCATTGTGCACATGCAAAACTGAGACATTAGCTACTTTGTTTGATTTCATGTATGTCCGTATAATTTTGAGAAAGACAGATGGAGCATGCCCTCCTTCCTTTTTGTTGCTACATAGACAGCTTTTGGAAATGTGTTTACCAACCTTCCAGTGTGTTGGGTACAAATACAGGAAAGTTAATTGCCATGCCATAGAAAAGAGTCATTTTACCTCCCCCAACTCAAGACCAACGTCCTGTGCAATGGTAGTTTGGGCAAATATTACATAACCAGAGTAGGAAATTATATTACATTATCACTAATCACTTAATTGGATGTTAGTTTTTATGTAAAAACATGGAAAACAAGTCATTTTGAAAAATAATAGCTCAGTTGTGTGTCACCAACATTACTAACCTCATGTTGTGATTTCATATTTGCATATAGAGTAGCCTTATAGATAACACCTTGTCAAAAGAGAAAGTGAACTTCTGTTTTTGCTATTCTTTGCTTCCCCATATTATCTCTGAGAGGGAAAATTGGTTGATTTTATTTTTATTTTTAATTATTCATACACAGAGCCTGATACATATATTTCATACTTATTTGCAAGGCTGTTTTATGAGGTTGTTACTTTAAAAATTATCTACTGGTATGAACCTGGAGAAAGGCAGTTTTTGAGGCTGGAGCACAAACTGTGCACCTCTACCACTGCCTTGATGACCACTGCCTTGGGTTGCATGCTCCCAGCAGATTCTGAGACAGGTGCAAATAGGTTATCATTTGGCAGGTGTACCCAGAAAACACCAATAGGGGAGAGGGGTAGTGAAACAGGGAAGGGTAGGGAAGGAGCCATACAGGGGCCATCAAGCCAGTTATCGCTGTGCCCCAAAACTTTCAGTAGACAGGCCCCTGCAGATTCAGTTGCTCTGGGTTAAGAACATGCTGTGCACATCACAGCAGTTACTGGCTACTCCCATTCCAGGCTGAAGGGGAGCTACATCCTCACTCTGTCTTTCTCTTCACCTCCTGGTTACCTGTTGTCTTAGTTTGGCTTCCGCAGAAGTAAACCGAAAGGCAAGGAGAGCATAAGCAGTTTATATAGGAGGTGACACCAGGAAACACTGTTGGGGAAGGAAGAGGGGAGACAGGACAGGGAACATGCCTCTCTGAGCATGTATATATCAAACTTCTTGGGCAGCAGCCAGGCCTATAGAGATTTCTGGTGGGTTCTGGCAGAATCCCCTACTACTCTCTTCCTAGACAAGGTGTTCTGTGCTTTTTAGTAAATTAGCACCAGATTCTACTGGAAGCCACCCACCCACACTATGACCACCACAACAAAACTATGGCTGCCTCTGACTATGGATATGCTGAGCAGGCATGACTTTTGGCTGACATTGGGACTTGTGAGAACATTTCTACATTGGGCTGCTAATGGGGGCATAGTCAGCCTGGCCGCTGGTGTGGCCGCTTCAGGCATTGAAGGCGCTGCCCTGTGCTATGTCAGACGTGAAGCATTTCTGTCACAAAGTAGTCTTGCTCTTCTCCACCTATTTTACTCCCAGAAATGTTTAAATGACACCAGGTAAATGGAGATGAAAATCTTCCTTTCCGAGTTTCCCCTTCCTCCTGCTCAAAACAAGATAGGAACCATACCCTGTCTAGTTCCTGATCTGCCTCCTTTGGTTAACTTGGAAGATTGAATTCTTTACTTCTCCAAGTAGTGGGGGATTCTCAAAGTGCACGCTTCAGCCCAGCTCACTGATATGTCTGCTTTTCTAAACCAACCTCTATGGGAGGTGGGGAGAGATGGAGAGAGATTGGTCAATTTAAGACATTTTAATTAATGGGATAGGGGAGTAAAAACAGACTTGGAAGTTTATTAACATCTAATCCTGTTAAGATTTTCTCCGCCATATGCTAGCATAACAGCACATTGGAAATATGTTCTAATTACCTCTGTTGTATCATGTGTATATGCTTTATACACAGTCCCTGACCTTTTTGTTAATAACTTTGCTTTATATTCATTGACCTGAAACAAATTGAATTCAGTGGCACTCACTCAAGAATTGAATTACATATTCTTAATTGGTCTCTTATTTATTTAAATGTGAAAAAGTAACAGCTTGCCACCTGTAATATTTTTCCAACAAAATAAGATTAGAATTCTAATATTTTCCCTAAGCTAGAGGATTTTTTCAATTATCTATCCATGAATATATATGAGCCATGAAACTGTAGTTCTGGTATTATCTGGAAAAAGAATCTCTTAATTTTCTTTTTCATTGCCAGTGCCCTGAAAAATGCTGATATAGAAACATATTAATTACAGGAGATTTATGTAAATTAGCTGGGCTAAGAAGGCTTTTCTGGGAAGTAGCCTCAAAATAGGTGACACTCTGTCACCAATAGTTACATTGTCTTACCTTCCCCAGCTCTTTGGAGCCTTCTTACATGATTTAATATACCTCTGGATGGCAAAATTGAGAGTACTAAGATGGGAATATGTGATGATATTTTCTGCTGCACTTGTTGGTTTTAAGTCCTTGAGCTGCATTACCTGTTGACTGGTGGGGGGCAGAAATCTAATTTCAGAAGTTTAGTGATGTTCTCCTATCAACAATTTCACAGGCAATAGACACTGCCAGTAACATTGTTCTTAACACCATTCACTCATCTCTTTCCTTGGAGGATTCTCACAGGTGATCAAAGAGATAGGAACCACAGGAAATTTTGGCTTTGCTTTCTAATTCCAGTGTGAAATTAATTGTTCCAACTGCAAAGAACTACTTACTCCTTTACTATGTTTAACTTAAAAATTCGAACGTTATTAGTGGACTGATGACTGATAAGGGTGCTTTTGTGCCTGGCTTTAACCTCTATTAGTGAGGATTATGAGGATGTAGCCACACTGGCATTTTCTAAGTGTCACTGTGACAGCACTTGCTGCACAAATGCCTAGCTGTCACCGTGAGTTTTATCACTCAGTTTTTTCCTTCGAATGTAGACTAATAAGCCCAGAAATTACAATTGCCTCCCTGCCGAATCTGTGATAGGCGGAAATAATGATATCAGTGCCCTGCTAATCTTCTTGCCTCTGCGCTTAGCACTGTCCTATTGAGTCACCTGTCACACTCTGCTTTGATGAGGCAAATTCAATCTCCCTGCTGTAATGACAATGGGGCCATTTTAATGTTTGGAAATGATTATGTGGAAGCCTCACCGTGCTCTGTCTTGGCAAGCAAACCAAGGAGCTGTGCACACCAGGAAAGCAAGCTTTGGCTCTCAGGCAGGTAGTGAAGATGCTGAATTATTGGGAAATGGGTGTCAAAATTCAGCTTCATTGTCAGTCTTTCAGGGGGAAGGATGGGAGCGGAAGAGATGGGATCACTTTGCAGAAGCATAACCATTGGCTATTCTTGCCATTCTCTGCACAAATTCGCTTCTAGAAAGATTTCCCAGGACCAGCTGTGTCATTTTAGGAGGCAGGGGTGGCTGGAGCCTATAAATAATTACTGTCACACTATCAACATCATTTGCTGTAATAGGGGCAGGACAGAATTATACGGATTGTGGAATACTTCTCCAGGACATTAACCAAATCGAATTACTATCACCCTAGGCCTACTATTTCCTTCTTTGAGAGTAATATTGCTATAGAAACAGAAAATATAAGTCAGAAAATACCAGGAGTTGAGATCTGGAGCAACCAGAACCTTTATTCCACTTCTATTGTTGATTTCTAAAACCACGTTGGAAAACCTGCAGTCTCTGCTAAAGCCAGATATATACAAATCCAGCAAATTTGCTCCTAGGTAGATATCCAACAGAGATGTATTTCATAGCAGCTTCCTTCCTCATAGGGACAAACTTAAATTCATTAAGATACCCATCAATAGTACAATGAATAAACCAATGAGGAATTCATTTACAGGGGAATACTATATAGCCATCATAGTGATTGAAATACAACTACATGCGCAAATCTCACAAACATGATGCTAAATGATAAAAGCAAAACTGGAAAGAGTACAAGTGTAAAGTATTACATTTATAAACATTCATAGACAGGTAAAATTGAACTATGGTATGAGAAGTTGGGATTGTGGTTACCATGGGTGGAGGTAATGACAGACAGAAGACAGAGCTTCTTGGGGCAGGCAATGTTTTGATCCTTGATCCAGGTTCTGGTTACATGAGTACATTTGGTCTCCAAAGATTAATTGATTGTTTACTTTTCTGTATGTACATTATACTTTAATAAAGGGTTTTAAGTTACATTTTAATGTGATATATGAGACATCTGTGTGATCTCTCTGTGTTACAGCATGAAGGAAATTGAGGACAGAATTGCCACTTTGAAGATGGAATTCAAGCTCTCTCACCAACGACCCACTCTATTTATATGGGATCTGGGAAGGGAGTTTATTATTGAGAAGCAAGCATATTCCTTTCTCAAAGATGGTCACTGAAAACTGAGGGCGGGGGACAGTGCTGAATCATGTGAATCTCCAGCACTTGTAGTACCTTGTCACTGTGGATTTCTTGACTTTGGATGAGAGAACAGAGAAGGTGCTAGAAGTCATAGCAAGTGTGTTTGGTATACTCTTCAGGAGACAGAGCATATGCTATAGTCCATAAGGGTGAAGAATCAGGAGCTCCAAGACTGCTTCCCAACTAGTCTCCTAAAAACACTTCCTGCCCTGCTTCAAATCATAGCATTTCTGAAGCATTTGCCAAATACAAGCTATGTGAATGAAAAGTGCTCTCTTTTAGAACTACTACTTATATAGCTTCATTATTTGAACAATAAAGCTTGAGGAAAGCATTTTTATCTTTGCTAATCACATCCCAGAGGGATAGCAGTACAGGGAACACATGTAACCCATAGCCTCTGATCTTTCTAGAAGGGCAGCTCCTGTTAACATGAAAAAAAAGGTGTGCAGAAACAAGCCATAATTCGATAGACAAAATCATGTGCAATTGGACATGGCTCTGTAATGTAAATTGCTTGGCCTGTTTCCAAAACAAGATGGAGCTTCCTCTGGACAATTAAATAGTCTTCAAATCTGTCCAAACATAGATTCATTTAAGTTAGTGGTCCCTGATTTATAGTTACAATAAAAGTCAACTGCATACACATTTTATTATTACACAAGACTTCTAACAGGATCTTGGTCTTTCTTAAACATAAAAGTATAAATTTTTTAAATAATACCAATAACCATAATAGCAATAAACCTACCCAATTATAAATTATTTTTCAAGAAAATGGGGCTTTCTCTATCTCTTGCTAGCATGCGATCTTGAAAAGTCTCTCTGAAATTCAGTTTCCTCATTTCTACAGTATGGATAAGAAAAATACCTGCCCTACAAAGTTATTATGAAGATCAAATTAGATAATGCATATAGAGCATGCAGAATGGTGCCCACTGTATTAGAGGCACTCGATAAATGGGGGCCTCTAGAACAATGGTGATTATGATGCTATTTCTTTGAGCAAAATTCAGCAACAAGCTTCCTGTAAAACAAAACCCTCACTTGACTATGGCAGCTGAAGCTCTTCACAGCTTGACTTCAACACAGCTGCTGCAAAGTGCTAATATCTACAACTACAACAGGTTGGAACCCTCCTCATTTTCTAAACCTGGTCTATCCTTTTTACTTTCTTTCCACCTTTTTTCCCACAAGCATCTGTGATAGAATTTCCTTTTCACTGTGTACTTATTTCTTCCAGTTTAGAGCTTATTATTTCTTCAAGCACAGACAAGAAGCCATTTTCTTCATAAACCTTTGCTTTCTTAGGTGGGTACCCAGAAGCATACACACAGCAAGACCTCATAAGTTTTATTTTTGTGGCAGAGTAGTTATTACTCTACTATTGCCCATGTAATCCTTTTCACTTTTTAGCCTCCCTTGCGGTGTAACTTGTTCTGACCAGTAATATGTGCACATAACTGATGTATGACAGTTTGCTCAGCAGTTTTCCCCTTCACCCACCACAGCAACCTCAGAGGGCACATGATCCAAATGAGGCAGCTACAGAATGGCAGCATATCCATCAGCTTGGGTCCCTGAATGAGGACAGCCCCAGCCAACCTGGATGGGATATCCAGGTTTTCATTGTCTGAACTACTAAACTGCTGAGCCTGATCAGTAATCTTCCTTTTCTGTGCTCTTTATTTTAACACGTGCTTTATCATAGTGTTTGGGGATATGTGTGTGTGCACTCATGTACACATACAAACTTCCCTTCTGACCAGACTGTACCATCCTAGAATTCAGGGGCCAAGTTGGCTTGTGTTTGGCTCTCCCATTGCCCCCATCAGGTGCTGGAACACAGTATGAGTTCAGAAATGTTTGTTGACTTAATTGGGCTTCCCTTTGTTTTTGAATTAGGGCAAAGTCCAAATGGATAAAAGCACAACCTTGAGGGTATTTTTCTCTACACATAGTAATGAATGATTATTCTCCACCTTGAGGAATGTCTTCCCTTTCTATAAAAGGGCCCACCTAAAGTAGTTCCAAGTTACTTGGATGTAAAATATCATCACAGTTCCATGAGGGTCCAAGACTCCTTCTTCTCTTAAGAGACTGTTCCCAGCCTCACTAGTTGTGGTGTAAGTAACCAAGGACAATGATTTGTGGCAAATGTGTGAATTTGAACAAGCAAATGACACTATATTTCTGTCAAAGAAGCCTTACCTGGAATACCTGTGTGTGTGTAAAATTTTTTCATTAGTGAATCAACATGTGCCATAGTATAAATGGGTACAGATAGTGGGATTTCTATCAGAGCCAAGCCCATAGCATCATGCACCCTGATGTCAGAGCACATGCAGCTTTTTGTTTCAGACAAGTGCATAGACAGGAAGGAAATTTCTGCCATGCAGGAGATATTTATCTACCTCTGGTTTATTTAAATCTGTTCTGTACAGCTGGCAACTACTGCTCTCTTTATACATAATGATCTGTAATAATAGCCAGCTTTTCATTTAATTTCAAAAAATCCAGGGAGAATGTTTCAGAGTCTTGAGACAACTTTAACCCAATCTGATTATTTTGTTTGGCTTGACAGAAAAATTAAAAATAGGGGGAAGAAAGTCAGTTTGACTGTAAACTTTTATTTTGTAGATAAACTGTCTATGGATCCAGGCAAAATCTGGGCCTAAGGAACCCCTGAAGAAAACAAAACACCAATTCAAAAAGATTTGGTTTGAATGAATGAATGAATGAATAATTTTTTAAAAATTTTATTTATTTATTTTTAGAGAAAGGAGAAGGGAAGGAGAGAGAGAGAGAAACATCCATGCGTGGCTGCCTCTTGAACGTCGCCAACTGGGGACCTGGTCTGCAACCCAAGCATATGCCCTGACTGGGAATCAAACTGGAGACCCTTTTGTTGGCAGGCTGGCGCTCAATCCACTGAGCCACAAAAGTCAGCTAATTAATTAATTTTTAAAAAAATAAATTCAATAGAAGGAAAAAGATAAAATGAAACAAAATGTAAAAACCAAAGAGATCTGGTTTGAAGAAGATACTAAGAAAATGCATGTATCTTGGGAGAAAAGAAATACAGGTGAAGCAAGCAAACAAAAAGGCTGCCTTGCAAGGAAGCTTAAATATCCAAATGTTATTGGAACCATCAGAACAGAAGAAATAAGCATTAGTGAAGACTAAGTGTATTTTGGCACTTTTTATGAATGGTGGAAAATAGGGTTTCAAAGGGTGGGAGAATAGCACCGGGTCATTTCTGAGGGAGGAGAAAGGGCTTCCTCAATAGGTTTCTTTCAGACCTTCTAAACACACAGAGACCTTTGTAGAGAATAGCTGTGGTGGGAAAAAGGTCAACAGTGTTCTTGAAAATGTCTCTGTTCCAAAAGAAACAATGCTGGAAGATTGCTCCTGCATGTATCCCCAGTGAACAGATCTCATTGTTGAGGAATGTATCCCAGTTTGGGGCTGTAAATAGGTTCCAAAAAAAGTTCCAGAAAATATGGTTGCTAGGACATACCACAAGTTTAAGAGACATGCCTACCGTCAACAGCAGTTACTAAAGAGGTGGGATTCGAAGTCTTTGCAGACTGTAGAGTTCTATAAACTTAGAAGTATGGCCAAGTCAGCAGGTCTGGCTGGTGACCTATGAACGGGGTGTCTACACTGTTTCTACTTCTTAAAAGAGTTCACAAATGATTCATGAACATTATAGAAACACTAGAAATTGCACATATCCAAAAGAGGGAAGACAGCTCACTTCTACTTTGTTTATAAACTAACAAAGATGCCTTTTGAGCCTTACCTGTGTTTCTGATGAGAAGCTGTAATCTTAATAACCAACATGTGTCAGATGATTGAGGATCCACAGTCATCATCCAAACACATGCTTATTTTTGGAGGCAGTAATTGTGATCTCTCTTTTCATATTTCCAGAGACTTGGGAACAGACAGGAGAGCTCCTAGAGAAAGGTTTGAAGTGAGCTTAATAGCTCCTTCCTGCAAAGTAGGTTTAGCATATGCCCTTCAAAAGTTAATGACCCTACTAATGTGTTGTTAGCATGGGGATGTTGCTCTCTGGCCCTCTAGGCTCTCAGGATCCTGGGAGCTCAAGTACAGTAGATAGTAAAGAGTGGTTTAGCAGAAAAAAACGCATCGCAAATTTTTCTGTTATTTGGGCACACTTTTCAGTATTTTATCATATCAAATGTAGGTGTGTCTATTTTGAATGAGTTTTGTTATTGATTTTAAAATCTTGAGAAATCTTTCTTTTAATTTAAATTATTTTATTGTTGTTCAGTTACAGTTGTCTGCATTTTCTCCCCACCCCTTCCCACCCACCCCTTCCAAATCCACCTCCCTCCCTTGCTTCCACCCTCCCCTTTGGTTTTGTCCATGTGTCCTTTATAGTAGTTCCTGAAAACCCTTCTCCCCACTGTCCCCTCCCCCTCCCCTCTGGCTATCGTTAGATTGTTCTTAAATAAAATTCTCTCTTCTACCTTTTCAGAGTGAGTTAGCAAACACATGCATAGCTTATTAAAAAAAAGATAGCTCTCAGGGTGGGTTCACCAGAAGCAGACCCTGAGACGACAATTCTTAAGCAAGTGTTTCCTCAAGGATGTTGTCCCAGAGAAAATCATAAAAGGCTCAGAGAAGTCAGAAAAGAAAAGAAAGAAAGCCAAGGAAAGGTGTGGTCTCAGACAGTCCTGCACAGGACAGCAGGAGCCTGACCTGCAGAGGACTTGGAAGCATAGGTTATGTCTCAGAATTATCTCAACCTGGAGCAAGTGTTCCAAGCACTCCAAAACCAGGGGATCCCACAACATTAAATGTGAAAAGGTGTCTCAGGGGGTACAGGCAAAGTGCTAGCAGCATCTTCTATTATAAGTATCTTTAAGAAGCATGCAATACAGAGGGAGTGGAAGCAAAGTTAACAAGAAGTGAGAGAAAGTGTGAGAGGGAGAAAAACAATTAAGTGTTCCTTTCAAAAATCAGAACAAAAACTCAAAACAGCACAGAGAACTCAGAATGTTAAACTTTTATGAAGTGTGACTATCAGCCTCCGAATTGGCCCCCAAAGATCCTCCCTCCACTCCTGGTTTTCATGACGATGTGTGGCTTCCTCCCACACTAAATCATGGTTGGTCTGCGTAACTAAAAGCATATGGCAGAAGTGATGGTATGTCACCTCGCTTGGCTAGGTTATAAAAGATACATTGGTTTCTGCTTCTCTCTCTTGAGCCACTTGCTCTGGAGGAAGCCAATTACTATCTTGAGGAACTTAGAGAGCCTTGTTGAAAGGCAAGGAACTGAGCCCTCTTGGAAGCAGACCTCCCAGCCCCCATCAAGCCTTCAGAAGCCTGCAGCCAACATTTTGACATCAATGTCATAGGGAGACCCTGAACCAGAACCACCAGAGCCTCTCTCAAATTCCTTGCCTTCAGAAACTGTGGGAAATAATAAATATTTGCTGTTTAAATCACTATGTTTGGAAGTAATTTGTTACATGGCAATAGACAACCAATGCATGAAGCATGTGTTGAAAGCATGTTTTGTGTTGTTATTGCTGGTACCAAAAGCTGGGACCCAAACCGATCCAGACACCAAACTGAGAACAGAGGTGAGAACCAGGTCAGGGTGAAAATGCAGGAGTATCCTGGATGACATATCAACAAAGCAGCCTGAGATGGGGTTGGGGAAGGGGATATTTCCCTTGCTGTTGAATAAACAACTGCTTCCAATTTAGAAACAGTGCCTCAAATGAAAACAGCAGATTCCAGGTGGTTAAAGGAACCAGAAGGAAATGTAAAATTAGAATATTTTTAAAGATTTCTATTATGACTAAAATAAAGGCTTTCCACCTGTCAAGGGAACTTCAGTTGTCTAGAAACACATTTTTAGAGAACACTTTTGGTTGTCAAAGGATCTGAGGTCTGACCTCACTACCCTGAGACAATTAGATATAGATAGATAGTAAACTTGGTGAGAGAGCCCCAGCTCTTGTAACCCCTAACTGTTGAGCCTTCTCAGCCCAGGTGCCAGACATAGAGGTAAAAACACTTTCAAAATGACCCTAGCCTCAGCCACCATCTGACTACAACACATGAAAGACTCCCCTAACTCACCTCCCCTCTCTGAAACACCCAGCTGAGCCACATCAGCTACCAGATTTGTGAGCCAAATCAATGCTTGTTTTTCTTTCCAGTCACAATTTTAGGATGGTCTGCTATATAGTAGCTATTTTCAACCGATGTGCAGCAAGAATTTTTAAGACATGTAATCCCTGACTATTTAGTCAGGGGCACTGACCTATTTTCCCTTAGATTGTCAGATGAAAAAATGACAGCAACCAATACCACAATCAAAATTATATATTACCATCAAAATTATACCTATTTTTGTCATATCAGCAAAAAGTATATTTTTTGCTGTGTCACAGAATTTTAGTAATTAGTTTATGTGTGCCATGAGATGGAAAAGATTGAAAATCACTACTATACACAAATAGATTTATTTGGCAGCATGTAACAAAATATCCAACTGAAATGTGGAGCTTTGTGCTTTCACTGACATGAAGTCTGAGGTAGGTTTTGTGGGGTTTGTTAATTCAGCTGCTCATTGAGATCAGGGACCTGAATCAGCTTCTCTGTGAACATGGTGACTGCTACAAATCCAGGCAGTGTATTCTCACACAAGATCTGAAGGTGGGAAAAAAGGGGCATTTTAGTCTGAGTTATTCTTTTTAAGAAAAACCTTTCCAAAATCCCTTCTGCAAACTATACTTTGGTCCCATTTGTTGTGACCTAGTTACAAGGGAGGATGGGAGAGTAAATATCTCATGATTTTAGTCTCTAAAGTCAGGGGTGGGCTCTACCATCATGAAAAAGAGAGTTGAGAATGGTCATTGTATACACCAGTGACCAAATTCCAAAAATTGGGGAATTTTTTAGCACCAGAGATCCATTTCATGGAAGACAATTTTTTCAACAGGTGTAGGGGGTGGGAGGAGGCAGGAGACAGAAGGCAAAATCAGGCAGTAATTCCAGCTTTCCACTTGCATTAGTTACTTACTAAAGTCTATCAATTAAGGCTAAAATCTTTAACTCTTGAGTTCTCCTATCATTTCCTCTGTTAATTTTTATTTTTAACTTATTAATCTTGTATTTTTTCCATTGCCATTCAGTTCCCTTATATTCCTCTCCTGCCAGCAATCAGGACACTGTTGTCCATGTCCATGAGTCCTTTTTCCTTTCTGCTCAATCCCTCCGACCCCTTACGGCTCCCCCAACTAGCTGTCATCTGCTATCCATCTATAAGTCTGTCTCTGTTTTGCTTGTTACTTCAGTTTGTTCACTACATTCCAAAGATGAGTGGAATCATATGGTATTTGTCTTTCTCTGACTGGTTTATTTAACTTACCGTAATGTTCTCCAGGTCCATCCATACTGTTACAAAGGGTAAAATTTTCTTCTTTTTAACTACTGCATAGAATTTCATTGTGTAAATGTCCCATAGTTGTTTTACCTACTCATTTATTGATGGACACTTGGGCTGCTTCCATATCATGGTGATTGAAAATAACACTGCAATGAATATTGGAGTGCATATAGTCTTTTGAATTAGTGTTTTTGGTTCCTTCGGATATATTCCAAGAAGTTGGATTGCTAAGTCAAAAGGCAGATCCATTTTCAATTTTTTGAGGAATCTTCATGCTGCTTTCCACAGTGGCATTCCCACACAAGTCTGCATTCCCACCAAAGTGCAAAAGGGTTCCCCTTTGTCCACAACCTTGTCAGCACTTGTTGTTCATTGATTTATTGATGACAGCTATTCTGACAGGTGTGAGATTGTATCTCATTGTGATTTTAATTTGCATTTCTCTAATAATTAGTGACTTTGAGCATCTTTTCATATGTCTATTGGCCATTTGTATGTCCTCTTTAGAGAAGTGTCTCTTCAGGTCTTTTGCCCATTTTTTAATTCGGGTTTCTGTTTGTTTATTTGTTTGTTTGTTTTGGTGTTAAAAGTTTTGTAAGTACGTTATAATTTTTGGATATTAACACATTATCAGATGTATTGTAGAATATGTTCTCCCATTCTGCAGGTTGTCTTTTTATTTTGTTGATGAATTCCTTTATTGTGCAAAAACTTTTAGTTTGATGAAGTCTTATTTGTTTACTTTTTCTTTTGTTGCCCTTGTCTGGGGAGATAGATCATTAAAAAATTTCTGTGAGCAAAGTCTGAGATTTGGCTGACTATGTTATCTTCTACAATTTTTATGGTTACAGGCCTAACATGTAAGTCTTTGACTCATTTTGAATTTATTCATATGTGTGTTGTAAGGTCATCTAGTTTCATTTTCCTGCAAGTATCTATCCAATTTTCCCAACACCATTTATTGAATAAACTATCTTTAACCCATTGTATGTGCTTGCTTCCTCTGTCATATATTAATTGATTGTAAAGGTGTGCATTGATTTCTGGGCTCTCTATTCTGTTCCACTCATCTTTGTGTCTGTTTTTCTGTCAGCACCAGGCTGTTTGATTACTATGGCCTTGTAGTATAGTTTGACATTAGGTAGTGTAATTCCTCCAACTTTGTTCTTCCCTTGGCAGGATTGCTGTTACTATGTGGGATGTTTTGTGGTTCCATATAATTTTTGACATATTTGTTCTTGTTCTGTGAAATATGTCATTGGAATGTTGAGAGAAATTACACTGAATATGTAGATTTCTTTGGATAGTATGGACATTTTTGTGATGTTAATTCTTCATATCCATGAATATGGTATGTGCTTCCATTTATTTGTGTCTTCTTCCATTTCTTTCTTCAGTGTCTTATAATTTTCCAAGTACAAGTCTTTTACATCTTTGGTTAGGTTTATTCCTAAGTATATTTTTAAAGCAATTGTGAATGGGATTGTCTTTTAATTTCTTTTTCTGTTAGTTCATTATTGGCATATAAAAATGAAACGGATTTCTGGATATTAATTTTGTATCCTAATACTTTGCTGAATTCATTTATCAGATCTAGTAGTTTCTTGGTGGACTCTTCGGGGTTCTCTATGTACAGAATCATGTCCTCTGCAAATAAGGACAGTTTTACTTCTTTCTTTCCAATTAAGATGACTTTTATTTCCTCTTCTTGTCTGATTGCTGTGTCTAGGACTTCCAGTCACTTGTTGAATACAAGAGGTGAAAGGGAAATACCTGTCTTGTTTCCAGTCTTAAGGGAAACACTTATAGTTTTTTTCCTAGTGAGTATGATGCTGGCAGTGGGTTTGTCATATATGGCCTTTATTATGTTTAATGGCCTTTATTCCCACTTTGCTGAAAGTTTTTATCACAAATGGTGCTGGATTTTATCAAAAGCTTTTTCTGCGTCTATTGATACAATCATGTGGTTCTTATCCTTCATTTTGCTTATGTGATAAATCACAGTTATTGATTTGCAAATGTTGTACCAATCTTGCATTCCCAGAATAAAGCCCACTTGATAATGGTGTGTGATCTTTTTGATGCATTGCTGTATTCAGTTTGCTAATGTTTTGTTGAGTATTTTAGCATATATGTTCATCAGAGATTTTGGCCTATAATTTTCTTTCTTAGTAGTATCTTTATCTGGTTATAGAATTAGGATAGTGCTGGCCTCGTAAAATGACTTTGGGAGCCTTCTATCCTCTTGAATGTTATGAAATAGTTTGAGAAGGATAGGTGTTAGTTCTTCTTAGAATGTTTGGTAAAATTCACCTGTGAAGCCATCTGCTCCAGGGCTTTGTTTTGTTGGGAATCTTTTCATTACTGCTTCATTTTCATTAGCTGTAATCTGTCTATTCAGATTCTCTGATTCCTCCTGATTTATTTTTGGAAGATTGTATGTTTCTAGGAACTTATCCATTTTGTTCAGTTGTCCAGTTTTTTGGCATATAATTTCTCATATTATTTTCTTACCATCTTTTGTATTTCTTAGGTATCAGTTATTATTTCTCCTCTCTCATTCCTGATTTTATTTATTTGGGCCCTCTCTCTTTTTTTCTTGATGAGTCTGGTTAAAAGTTTGTCAATCTTGTTTATCTTTTCAAAGAACCAACTCTTGGATTCACTGATCTCTTGTATCTTTTTTTTACTCTATTTTATTTATTTCTGCTCTGATCTTTATTATTTCCTTCCTTTTACTCATTTTGGACTTTTTGTTCTTTTTCAAATTCCTATAAGTGTAAAGATAGATTGTTTATTTGAGCTTTTCTTTCTTTCTTTCCTTTTTTTTTTGAGATAGACCTGTAATACTATGAATTTCCCTCATAGGATTGCTTTACCAGTGTCCCACAGAGTTTGGATTGTTGTGTCCTCATTTTCATTTGCTTCAAGGTATCTTTTGATTTCTTACTCAATCTCGTTGTTGACCCATTCATTGTTTAATACCTAGTTATTTAGCTTCCTCTTTGCATGTTTTTCTGTGTTCTTCTTGTGATTGATTTCTAGTTTCACAGCATTGTGGTCAGAGAAGATGCTTGATATGATTTCAATCTCCTCAAATTTATTGAGACTTACTTTGTGTCCTGACATGTGGTCTACCCTAGAAAACATTCCATGCACACTTGAAAAGTATGAATATTCTGTTGCTTTAGGGTGAAATGCTCTGAAGCTCTAATTATAGATCAATTAAATCCATTTGATCTAGTGTGTTGTTTAAGACTGCTGTCTCCTTGTTGATATACTGCCTGGAAGATCTATCCATTGAAGTCAGTGGGCTGTTAAAATCCCCAAGTATAACTGTATTTCTGTTGATCTCTCCCTTTATGTCCATCAGGGTTTGCTTTACCTATTTAGGTGCTCCTATATTGGATGTATAAAGGTTTACTAGAGTTATATCTCTTTGTTGTATTGTTCCCTTTATCATTATGTAGTGTTCTTCTTCATTTCTTAGTATAGCTTTTGTTTTAAAGTCTATTTTGTCTGATATAAGTGCTGCTACCCCAGCTTCTTTTTCTTTTCCATTTGCATGAAATATCTTTTTCTAACCCTTTACTTTTAGTCTTTGAGTGTCTCTATATCTGAGATGGGTCTGTTGGAGGCAATATATTAGGGTCTTGTTTCCTTATCCAGCCATTTACCCTATGTCTTTTGGTTGGAGGGTTTAAGCCATTTACATTTAAAGTGATTATTGATTGATACATACGTAGTACCATTTTCTTGTTAGACTGTTTTCCTGGGTTTTTTTCCTTTCTCTCTTTTTTCTTCTTCTTCCTCTTTCTTCTTCTTCTTCTTCTCCTCCTCCTCCTCCTCCCCCTCCCCCTCCTCCTCCTCCTCCTCCTCCTTCTCCTCCTTCTCCTTCTCCTTCTTCTTCCAATCCCTTTAACATTTGTTGCAGTACTGGTTTGGTGTTAACAAACTCCTTTAGCTTTCTCTTGACTGGGAAGCTCCTTCTTTCTCCTTCAATTTTAAATGATAGCCATGCTGGATAAAGTAGGCTTGGATGTAGGTACTTGCTTTTTCATTACCTTGACTATTTCACAGTTTTCTGGCCTGAAATGTTTCTGTTGAGTAATCAGAAGTCAGTCTAACTAGTGCTCCCTTGTAGGTAACTACCTGCTTTTCTCTTGTGGCTTTTAGGTTTCTCTTCTTTTCTCTAAGCCTTGTCATTTTCATTATGACGTGTCCCTGTGTAGGCCTCCTTGGGTCCAACTTGTTTGGGACTTTCTGAGATTCCTGGACTTGTGTGACTTTTTCCTTCAACAGAATAGGAAAGTTTTCTGTCATTATTCTTCTAACAAGTTCTCCATTCTTTGCTGGCTCTCTTATCCTTCTGGTAGTCCCATGATGTGGATATTGTTCCATTTCATGTTGTCCAAGATGTTTCTTAAGTTCTCCTCATTTTTTAAAAATTAATTTTTCCTCCCTGGCTGGTGGAGCTCAATGGATTGCTGGTTCAATTCCCAGTCAGGGCACATGCCTGGGTTGTTGGCTGGGTCCCTAGTGGGGTCCACGTGAGAGGCAACCACACGTTGATGTTTCTCTCCCTCTCTTTCTACCTTCCTTCCCCTCTCTCTAAAAATAAATAAATAAAATCTTTTGAAAGATATTTTTTCCTTTTGCTACTCTGCCTGGGTGTTTTTTCTACCTTGTCTTCCAAATCACTGATGCAATCCTCTGCTTCATTTAACCTGCAGTTTTTCCTTCCAATGTATTCTTTATTTTTGATTTTGCATTCTATAATTCTGACTGGTCCTTTTTTATGGTTTCTGTGTATTTTTCATGCTGTTGAGTATCCTTATAATCTTACTCTAAACTATCTGATGAATTTCTTGCTTCCATTTCACATAGTTCTTCTGGAAAATTCACTTGTTCTTTCATTTGGGGTCTGTGTCTTTGTCTTCCCATTTTGGCTGTTTTGTATTTTCCATCTTAGTTGTTGAACTAATCAGTCATTAAACCAATTAGTTGTTAATCTAATCAAGCTGTAATCAGCAGCCTGCTTTAAGCACCACAGGGTGGGGCAGAGTAATTCTTCTAGGCCCGAGCATGCTTCCCCTCTGGCTGATGCCATTCAAAGAGCAGTGCTCTGCCTGAGAGTGATGGCTCTTGAAGTTTGCAGAATGAACCAGCACAGGGATCCTGGCAGCTGTGCCCTCAGTTTTCTCCCAAGAGCCACCAATCCAAGACTCTCCTCAAGCATCTCTTGTTCACTCTGCCCTCCTTTTGCCAGTGCCCAGGATATGAGGCTGCAAATGAAATTTTGTGTTTTGGCCCTTTAAGCAGCCCCCTCCCCCTTGCAGACAGACACCCTGCTGCTTTTCACAGCTGGATGTTATTGAGGTTCCTTTCCAGCTCTGGTGTTGTATGCTGGGGAGCCTAGCCTGGCTTTAGACTCCACTCTTCTTAGGGGGATCCCCCTGGCCTCTGATATTCCTCTGGCACTTCAGCTGCCACCTGTGGAAGCCCAACCAGCTCATTTGTGACTCCTCCACACTCCCTACCAGTCATGTTGTGGTGAAGTGGTTTCTTCTGTATGTTCATGGTTACAAAGCTTGTCTCCAGCTAGTGTTCAGTTGGTTATTCTGGATGATTTCTCTACAATTTAGTTGTAATTTTAGATTGGTCCTGAGAAGATATTAATGTAGCTTCCACTAACTCCTCCGCCATTAAAAGTGTCCCCCCTTTAGTTTTTAATTATCTTATTTCTATAAGATTAGTTTACACACTCAAATAAGATATAAAAGCTACACAGTTTTGGAAGGAGGACAGACTTCTGCCTCAGAGCCCATCTCCTCTGAAACACCCAAAGAAAATAACTCTCTGCCAGGCCAGACCAGTTATATGCTGCACCCAGAGTTTCTTCTCCCATTTAAAATATCATCCTTTGATAAATGCAGGCAGCTGTAACATGATCATCCAGGCATCCCTGAGGAAGAGAAAGAGAGTGAGTATCTGCCCTCCTTCTGTTTAAATCTTCCAGCCCATAATTCCACGCACTCTAGAAGCATTCAGCTTCTCAGCCAATCCCATCCTAGACTGGCAGATCTGCACCTCTCCCTGCCCAGTCTCTTCCTGTGGTAGGGAGATCTGCCACATGCCCAGCTAGCTTGTTTACCACTGCCTCATGCAACCTCCTTCTATGGTCCCTCCCTCACTCCTCCCCAGTGATCTGATCAAGTTTCTCTATATCATTCTCTTAGGATGCATCTTAACTCTTTCATCCTTGATAACCCTTATTAAACTCCTCCAGAGCCCTAGATGGTCCCTGACCCTGGGGAGTGACTCATCCCAATAAGAAGGATAGGATTTGACAGACAGTGACCTGGAGGAGGAGTGAGCAGTTTTTATAATGCCAAGTTGATTGATTGAAAAGGCAGGATATTTTAATAACTAATGGTTCAAACTTGGCTCTGTTGAAGCATAGGGTTTTTGCTTTCCTTAGCCTTACTTGCTAAGAAGCTGAGAGTCTATTATATACCAGTTGTGGTAACTCTGTTATATTTGGGTTCCCTCCTTCCAAAAGCAAATATTGAAATGAATTGGATACAAGTGGCTTATTTGTGATCCCAGGAAGCACTGTGAGAGGGGCAGGGAAGTGAAACAAGGAAGGAAGAACTGACAGAATGTGTGGTAATGAACAGGTAGACATCACTAAGGGCAACTGAGAACCTCCAAGTGATGATGTCAAACTATGTCTAGCTGTTCCACAAAGGATCAAGGAACTTGAGTCTATGTCTACCACATCCTGTTCCTCATATATTGTAAGTCACTCTTAGGGGAACGTACATCTTAGCACTTCTAGGCTGCCCACCTAGAAAGACACAGAAAGCCACTGGCAAGTTCAGGCACTCTCCACAGGAGACCTCCATGGTAGGCCAAGAAAATATGGCAGGTGCTAGAAGCATATAATCACCAGCTTCTGATACAAACATTCATTCCCTATCTCTACCATAGTAGACTTTCTGCCACATAAAATTCATTTTTAGGAGTAGGCAGAGTACATACTATTTTTCAAAAACAAGATTCATTCATTAGAGTTGGTCACATATTACTATGGAGTGTACAAAAGAAGTAAGCATTGGATGTGCATAACTGAGGAGCCACAGAATGTCTTTGCTGATTATAATTCAGGCTGATCAAAAGACTGAAGGAGAAAAAAGTGTTCACCTATGGTAGACCCCTGGCGCTAGTTGACTCATTAACCAGAAACTGATTATCCAGATTTCTTCTTTCTACCCTACCCCCACAGCTGCTGCGTTTTCCTTTTTACTGCTCATTAGCATGCATGGCAAAGGAGGAGCAATGAATAAAATCAGACCTACTGGAGTCTTTTTTTATTTTTTATTTTTGGTTGGTTGAGGCCATAATGAAGGATGAAGTTGAAACTAATAATAGATAATAATTGTTTTTGTTTCCTTTACTGTGGTCAAATATACATATTATGTCAAATATACATAAATTTTACCACTTAAATAATTTTTAAGTGTACAGTTCAGTGGCATTACATATATTCATATTGTTTTGCAGCCATCACCACCACCGATCTCTAGAACTTTACAACAGATTTTAGAATTTGGTGTTGTCAGTGCATTTTGGTTTTCCAACATGTCTCTATCCTTCATTTATTCAGATGTTCAAGAATTGACTGGATTAAGTAAATATCACTTCCAGGAGACAGAAAAACATCTGTTATTTTTGATATGTTTATATCAGATATTAAAAAGCAAAGGTGGTGTAGCAGATATATATGAGGGGACCTCCAAAAACCAAAATTGTCTTCTGGAGGGCAGGCCCCTAGTAGTACAGGTTTCCCCACTAGGTGAATGTTCTAGAAACCCATCTGTATCAGTGTACCAGCTGGCATTGTTGTGAGAGGCTGTGTTCGGCTTCAGTGAATTCTTTTTGAAGATTCTGTCAGCGTATTTGCCCATTTCATGATGGGTGATTTACAAGCTCACCTGCTCTCACTGTGCTCAGTGTTCAGCAGTTTTTGACCAAAATCAGCATGAGCCCCATGCCCCACCCTTCCTATTCACCTGATCTTGCCTCAAGCAACTTTTTTGTTTGTTTCCCCCGGATGAAAAAAGTCCTCAAAGGGAAACATTTTGCCTATGTGGAAGAAGTGAAACAAAAAAATGACAGAAGCACTAAATGGTTCAAAAACTGTTTTGAACAGTGAAAAAAAGTCTCAATACATTTGATGCAAATGTACTGCATCAAATGGAGAGTACTTCGAAAGTGACTGAAGTTTAAACATGTAAGAATAAATAGGAGAGGCACTCACACAGGGGCTGTGTGCACCCACGCATACCCCTGGGAAGAATGTATGCCCCAGCCTGTGCCTGCAACCCAGAGAGAGTGTGGTTTTGTGGAAGACCTGGAGCCCACAGCCATGAACATAGAAAAGGTGTGGGAGCTCCACAGGATCCCTGGAGCCCACAGGCGTGAACTGGGGGCAAGTGCACACCCCTCAGGATCCCCAGAGCCCACACCCGTGAACCTGGAAAAGGAATGGGCACTCTGCAGGATCTCCAGAGGACACAGCCCTGAACACAGGGAAAGGTGTGTGCACTCTGCAGGATCCCCAGAGCACACAGCCTGTGAGCTTGGGAGATTGTGCTTAGGAGGAACCAGATCCCACACCTAGGGCCCTGTGGAGAGGCACCAGACTGGGTTTAGGAAGAACACACTGTTAGCCCTGGGGAGTGTATGCAAGAGGCTGTCTGAGTACTGATCAGGAAGGGAGAAAAGCCATACCAATCACACTCAGCCTGCTGAAGGCAGCAAGACCAGAAAAACTGGTTTGGCCAGTTTGAAACCAACAAAAGGTTTTTTTGATTGATTGTTTGATTTTGTCTTTCTTTTTTAAGCAACTTTTTATTTTTTAATTCTTATTATTTCTATATCAATTCCTTATGCTTCCTTTCTTTCTAGTGTCATTCCTTCTTCCTTTCTTTCCAAATTTATCTCTACTTCCTCCCATCTTCTACTTTCTTTTCCCTCTTTTTTTGAACCTGCAAGTTATTGCATATTTGTATTATCATTTTCTCATTATTCGTACATTTTTTATTTTAATAGTATTTTGGTATTCCTCTTCTTTCTGTATAGTCTTCTTTGCTTGGCTGGTTATATTGTATCATTTGATAGGTTTCCCCTGTTATCTCATTCATACTGTACTGCTAATTTACTGTCCTTCATTTCTATTCCATTAGTATGCTATTCAAGGTTCTATACTCCCTTTGCTTGTTATCTAGATCTCATAGATTCTATCATATGACTGTTGCTCTGATATTACTGTAAGTAATAACTATTCCATATAATTGTAAATACTACACAACACCCCTCCCAGATCTTAGCCCACTTCACGGTGTCCTGAACTCTATTACTGCAGTGGTTAACTCTATTCTCTCACACACTACACCTTACTTACACCTACTTACTATTCTTTACTCTCACCCTACCTCAGAATCTGACCTCCCTCAATCTACTGCTTTCTAGATAAAACTCAGAATCCTTCTGTCCCCAACAAGAGTCTTATCTTCTTTCTATCCTTTTTAAAAAGTGGCTAGTGGGGTAGAAGATCACAATTAACACTACACATAGCCACAGGATCTTCTATCTCTTCTCTAATGGCTGTTACTGTAAATACCATAGAATACTCCCTTGCTATCTTAATCCACTTTCCCTTACCCCTCCAACTGATCACAAAAAAGAGTAGGTGGAAGCTGTGCACACCAGGATACCCAAAGGAGATTGCACCACTGAATCTCACAGGTATTCTACCACAGAAGTTCACACCATAAACCCAGGGAGCCAGAACAGATCAATTTCAGAAACAGAGGGTGACAAGGAGAGTCTCATGAACAATGAGAAGACAAAGAAACAATCCCCAAATGAAGGGAAAGAAGGAAGCCTCAGAAAGAATGCTAAATGAAATAGAGGCAAGTCAATGATCAGATATTGAGTTCAAAGTAATGGTTATCAGGAAGCTCAATGAGCTCACAATGAGCTACCAGAAACTACAGGGAAACTACAACAAACTCACTGCAAACTATATCAACATGAAAAAGGAACTAGAAACTATCAACAAGGGCCGAGTGGAAATGAAGAATACAGTTTCTGAACTGAAGAACACAGTAGAAGGAATCAAAAGCAGGCTCAATAAAGCAGAACATCGGATCAGCAAATTGGAGAACACAGTAGAAAAAAAAACCAGAAAGAGCAAGAAAAGGAAAAGAGGTTCAGAAAGAATGAAGAGGGATTAAGAGAAATGCAAGATAATATGAAACGTAATAATATCTGTATAATAGGGATACTAGAAGGAGAAGAAGAAAAGCAAGGAACAGAAAACCTGATTGGAAAAAGTAATGATGGAAAACTTCCCTAATATGATGAGAGAAAAAGTCACACAAATCCAGGAAACACAGAGAGTCCCAATCAAGAGGAACCAAAACAGGCCCTCCTCAAGACACATCATAATTAAAATGGCAAAATTCTAAGGTAAAGAGAGAATCTTACAGGCAGCAAGGAGGAAACAGGAAGTAACATACAAGGGAGCCCCAATGAGGCTAGCAGCTCACTTCTCAATGTAAATGCCCCAAGCCAGAAGAGAACGGCAAGAAATATTCCAAGTAATTAGAACCAGAGGTCTGCAACCAAGGCTATTTTACCTAGCAAGGATCTCAATCAAGGATCTCAATCAAGATAGAAGGCCAAATAAGGAGCTTCCCAGACAAAAGAAGTCTAAAAGAATACACCTCCACCAAACCAGTTCTGCATGAGATGCTAAAGGGACTGCTTTAAGGAGAGGAAGGAAAAGAGAGAGAGAGAGAGAGGAACACAGGTATGTAAATGGCAATTAATAACCTATCAGTAATAACCTTAAATGTAAATGGATTAAATGCTCTAATCAAAAGACATAGAATAGCTGAATGGGTAAGAAAGCATGACCCACACATATGCTACCTACAAGAGACTCACCTCAGGATAAAAGACCTACACAGACTGAAAGTGAAGGGCTGGCAACAAATTTTCCTAGCAAACAGACAGGAAACAAAAGCCAGGGTAGCAATACTCATATCAGACAAAATAGACTTCCAAAAGAGGACCATAAAGAGAGACCCAGAAGGTCACTTCATAATACTCAAGGGAAGAATCCACCAAGAAGACATAAACATTGTAAATATATATGCACCCAACATAGGAGCACCAAAATACATAAAGAAAATCTTGGAGGACTTCAAGAAAGATAATGACAGCAACACAATTATAGTGGGGGATTTTAACACCCCACTGTCAAAAAATGGACAGATCTTCCAAATAAAATATGAACAAAGATATTGTGGCATTCAACAATGGCCTAGATGAAATGGACTTAACTGATATATAGAGAGAGCCCTTCATCCCAAGGAAGCTAAATATACATTCTGTTCAAATGCACATGGAACATTTTCAAAGATAGACCACATGAGAGGACACAAAACAAACCTCAACAAATTCAAGAAAATTGAAATCATACCAAGAATTTTCTCAGATCACAAGGGACTGAAACTGGAAACCAACCCCAAGGAAAAAATCCCAAAACACTCAAAATCATGGCAATTAAATAGCATGCTATTAAACAATGAATGGGTCAAGAATGAAATTAGGGAAGAAATCAAAAAGTTTCTGAAAACAAATGAAAATGAACTCACAACAACCCAAAACTTATGGGACACAGCAAAGGCAGTCCTGAGAGGGAAGTTCATAGTGATACAGGCCTACCTAAAAAAGATAGAAACACTTCAAGTAAACAACATAAACCTACATTTACAAGAATTCAAGCAACAACAACAAAGACAGCCCAAAGCAAGTAGAAGGAAGGAAATAACCAAGATCAGGGCAGAATTAAATGACATAGAGATGAAAAGCACAATTCTAAAGATCAATGAATCTAGGAGCTGGTTCTTTGAAAAGATAAATAAAATCAACAAACCTTTAAGCAGACTCATCAAAAAAAAAAGAGAGAAGACACAAATAAATACAATCAGAAATGAAAGAGGAGAGATTACAACCAATGCCACAGAAATGCAAAGGATTGTAAGAAATTAATACAAAGAACCTTATGCCAAGAACTTTGAAAACCTAGGTGAAATTGACAAATTTCTAGAAAAATATAATATTCCAAAACTCAATGAAGAAGAAGTAGAAAGCCTGAACTGACCAAGAGCAGCAAATGAAATTGAAGCAGTAATCAAAAAACTCCTGGCACACAAAAACCCTGGACCAGACGGTTTCACAGGAGAATTCTACAAAGCATTTAAGGAAGAGCTAACCCCTATCCTTCACAGACTATTCCAAAAAATCCCAAAAGATGGAAGACTCCCAATCTCTTTTTATGAAGCCAGCATCATCCTTATCCCAAAACCAGATAAAGACATAACAAAGAAAGAAAACTTCAAGCCAATATCACTGATGAACATAGATGCTAAAATCCTTAACAAAATATGGGGAAACTGCACCCAACAATACATTAAAAACATCACACACCGTGACCAAGTGGGATTCATCCCAGGGATGCAAGGATGGTACAATATTCACAAATCAGTAAATGTACCACATCACATTAGCTAAAGCAAAGAGAAAAATCACATGATCATATCAATAGATGCAGAAAAAGCATTTGATAAGGTACAGCACCCATTTATGATAAAAACACTTAGCAAAGTGGGAATAGAGGGAGCATTCCGCAACATAATAAAGGCCATATATGAGACCCACAGCCAACATCATACTCAATGGACAAAAACTAAAACCTTTCCCACTAAGATCAGGAACAAGATAATGCTGTCCACTTTCACCACTTCTATTTAATATAGTATTGGAAGTTTTAGCCACAGTGATCAGACAAGAAAAGGAAATAAAAGGCATCCAAATTGGAAAGGAGGAAACAAAACTGTCACTGTTTGCAGATGACATGATAGTATACATAGAAAATCCTATAGACGTGGCCAAAAAACTGCTGGACCTAATAAATGAATTTGGCAAAACAACAGGATACAAAGTCAATATCCACAAATCAAAGGCATTTTTGTACACCACCAATGAAATAGCAGAAGCAGAAATCAAGGAAAAAATCCCATTTGATATAGCAAAAAGAAAATTAAAATACCTAGGAATAAACCTAACCAAACAGGTAAAAGACCGTATTCAGAAAACTACATAACACTGAAGGAAGAATTCAAGGAAGACACAAACAAATGGAAACAAATACTGTGTTCATGGATTGGAATTAACATCATCAAAATGTCCATACCACCCAAAGAAATTTACACACTCAATGCAATACCTGTTAAAGTACCAATGGCATATTTTACAGATATAGAACAAACACTTCAAAAATTTATATGGAACCATAAGCAACTCCGAATAGCTGCTGCAATTTTGAGAAAGAAGAGCAAAGTAGGAGGGATCAGAATACCTGATACTAAACTGTATTACAAGGCCTCTGTAATCAAAACAACCTGGTACTGGCATAAAAACATGCACATGGACCAATGGAACATAACAGAGAGCCCAGAGATAAACCCAAATCTCTATGGTCAATTAATATTTGACAAAGGGGGCAGAAACATAAAATGGAGGAAAAATAGCCTCTTCAACAAATGGTGTTGGGAGAGCTGGACAGCTACAGGCAAAAAAATGAAACTTGAGCACCAACTTACACCATACACAAATAAATTCAAGGTGGATAAAAGATTTAAATATAAACTGTGACACCATTAAAGTCCTAGAGGAGAACATAGGCAGGAAAATCTCAGATATTGCACGCAGAAACTTTTTTACTGACATTTACTGACATTTTTACTCAAGCAAGGGACATAAAGGAAAGAAGAAACAAATGGGATCTCATCAAAATAAAAAGCTTCTGCATGGCTAAAGAAAACAGTATTAAAATAAAAAGAGAACCAACTGTATGGGAAAACATATTTGCCAATGATACCTCAGACAAGTGTTTAATATCCAAGATATATAAAGAACTTACACGACTCCACTGGAAGAAGACAAGAAACCCAATTAAAAAATGGGCAAAGGACTTGAATAGGCATTTCTCCAAGGAGGACATGCAGAGGATCCAGAAACACATGAAAAGATGCTCAATATCACTAGCTATCAGAGACATGCAAATTAAAACCACAATGAGATACCACTTCATACCAGTCACAATGGCCATCATAAACAAAGCAACAAACAACAAGTGTCAGAGAGGCTGTGGAGAGAAGGGGACCTTAGTATACTGTTGGTGGGATTGCAGACTGGTACAACCACTATGGAAAACAGTGTGGAATTTCCTCAGAAAATTAAAAATGGAACTGCCTTTTGACCCAGCAATTCCACTGCTGGGAATATATCCTAAGAACCCTGAAACACCAATTCAAAAGAACCTGTGCACCCCAATGTTCATAGCAGCACAATGTACAATAGCTAAGTGCTAGAAACAACCTAGGTGCCCATCAGTAAATGAATGGATCAAAAAACTATGGTACATTTACACAATGGAATTCTATGCAGCAGAAAGAAAGAAGGAGCTCCTACCCTTTGCAACAGCATGTATGGAACTGGAGAGCATTATGGTAAGTGAAATAAACCAGGTGGTGAAAGACAAATACCATATGATCACACCTTTAACAGAAACCAAAACAACAAAACAAACAAGCAAGCAAAATATTGCCAAAGACACTGAAATAGAAAACAGGCTAACAGTGATCAGAGGGGAGAGGAGAGGGAATTTCAGGGGAATTTCAGGGAAGAATGGGAAGGGTTTACAGGAACAAATATAAAGGACATGTGGACAAAAACTAGCGGGGGTGGAAATGGGGGGGAGGTGGGGAGGGATGGGTGGGTGGGCTGGGATGGGAGTAAAGGACAGACAACTGTACTTAAACAATGATTAAAGTAAAATTAAAAAAATAAAAAGAATAAATGCACAATTTTTTATAAATAAATTCCGGGATTAAGGGTATCATATCCAATATGAGGATATTGCTAATAACTAGTCAAAAATATAATGCCTTAAAACAACCATCATTTGTTCAGTCACTATTCTAAGGAATGATAGTTTATGGTGTGCTAACCTGGGTGTTTTTGGTCTATTTGAACTAGATGCAGTTCATACTGGCTGGGTACACTCTTGTGTCTACTGTCAGTTGCTAGGTCTGCTGGGGTCTGGCTGGTGTAAGATGTTTCAGCTGAGATAACTTATCTCAGCTCTATGTGGTCTGTCAACCTTCACCAGGCCTATTCAACATGGCAGCTCAGCAGGATCTCAAGAGCTGTTACAAGAGGGTGGGTACAGAAGTGCTTATCATGTCTTTGCTTACATCACATTTGCTACTGTCCCTTTGCCCAAAGCAAGTTACATGATCAAGCCTATAACCACTGATAAAACCCCCAAAGTCATAAGGAGACATGAATAAATTAGGGCCATTCCTGTAATTAATCCACCATAGATATTTTTTCTAATGCTAGAATTCTCTATGAAGATAAATAGTCTTCTGAGATCACTTTAGTTTATGTGAAAGTATCACAGTCCCTTTTTGATTCACAAATATTTTCAAAAGCTGAATTTGTATAACTGATATAATTGAGCCATAACTGGCCATGTTTACAATCCAACGAAATCACTGAAACAAAGCCATATCGTTTTCTCTGACCAAACAATGTGCAGGTCTGTTTGATCACTGTGGTTAGTGTCACCACTTCTGCTAGTCATCTTACATCATATCTTTGTCTCTTTAAAAAAATCAGATGTTGCTATGGCTAGGTAGCTAATTTGGATAGAATATCATCCTGTTATGCCAAAGTTGTGGGTTCATTCCCAAATAGGCACATATATAAGAATCAACCAATGGATACATAAATAAGTAGAACAAATTGATGGCTCTCTCTTTCTCTCAAATCAATTTAAAGAAAAAAGAAAATCAGAGGTTTTTTTCCACCTGTTCATTCCCCAATACCCAAGCACTATTCTGGCTGCACTGTAGCACTTGCTCCAAGGTCTAGGATTCTGCTACCAGTTGCTGCCACCTTCTTCCAGCCTCCATCATGATCATCTACAGGACCTCATCAATCATGATGAGATGTTGGATATCTGTGTGATGTGAGAGATCCCAGATGGGCTGTGCCTGGAGGTAGAGGGGAAGATAATCAGTAGGACAGAGAGTAACACTGATGACTCACTTATTGGTGGAAATGGCTCCACTGAAGGCCCAGAGTGCAAAGGTATTGACAGCACTGTGATCACTGGTGTTGATTTGTCATGAACCATCATCATTTGCAGGAAACCAGCTTCACAAAAGAAGCCTACAAGAAGCACCAAAGATTATATGAAATCAATCAAAAGGAAATTTGAAGAACAGAAACCAAAAAAGAGTAATACCTTTATCACAGGGGCTGCACAACAAATCAAGCACATTCTTGCTAAGTTCAAAAACTACCAAGTCTTCACAGGGAAAAACATGCATCCAGAAGGTATGGTTGCTCTGTTGGAGTATCATGAACCTGGTGCTAACCCATGTATGATTCTCTTTAAGGATGGTTTAGAAATGGAAAATGTTAACAAGTTTGACAATCTGTATCTATATCACCCATTATCATAACTGGCTGCTGCTTGTAATCCACACACCAGGACTAAAACAAATGGGACTGATGTTATCTTGAGCTCTTCATTTATTTTGAACTTGATTTATTTGGAGTAGAGGCATTGTTTTTAAGAAAAACAAGGCATGTAAGTTTTCTAAAAATAAAATTCACTTAAACTAAAAAAAAAATCAGAGGTTTGTTCCACATGAAAGAATAATGAAAGGAGAGAGAAAAGGTGCAGATTTGGCTTTCCCCTTCCATTTTTAAACATCTCTCCCATCTTCAATCCATGCCAAGTTCTCACCAGTACAGTTGGGCCAGTTTTGGTTAAATGACCCTTTTTGCTTAAAGTGTTCTCAAAATACAAGAGTAAATATACTCCTTTTCTCACATCAGACTTTAATGAAATGAAAAATCTGACTCAACTTTATAAATATTTGAATCAAGAGTCTGTCATAAATTGGGAAGCTATCACCTGATTGAAGGTGTCAAGTATATTTCTTTTTCCTTTTTACTATTTTTATTTTACAAAAATAATATTTCTCTTGGCAGTTAATAATTCCTTGTCCTACTTGCCTCAGACTTCTAGTCCTCAGTTGCCCACCCAGGATGCATCCCCTTTTAGTATTTATGTATTTAGCATTTAGTAGTTATTTATGTATTATACACATATTCAAGCAAACGTGTGTGTTACATATATATGGCAGATTGAACCATATGAAATTATCCCTGTTGAAACATTTTTTATCTGCAAAAGTAGGGCTGTCATATCATCCAATCTAATATATCTTTTTAAACATAAATAAGAGCATACAAATATACTAGCCTGTATTTTCTTTTTTTATTTTTACTTAAAATTTTTTTTTTTACTTACCTGTATGTCTTGAAGATCATTCTATATCAGGAATAGGGCTTGATATTATTCTTTTCCATGACTACATAGGCATGGCTATAGTTTATTTAACAATTCCCTCTTTGATGCACACTAAAGCTTATTTTCAATTTTTATTATTACAAATACTGCTTAAGTATCCCACTCAGCATGTGAATCTGGACATCTGCAGAAAGACAGATGGGGATATGCAAGACCAATTTGCCTGTCTCATGGCAAACTGGTTGAAGCAATGATGGAACCCCTTAGTCATTGGTACCTGTGTCACAAGAGTTGTTGACTAATATTTACAGAAAATGTTGGAAACACCAACCAAAGTCTTTGCTCTTCTCACTTCTGGAGCTCTTAAATTAGTATGACTCATAAAACCAGAAAGAGCTGAGTGCCCTGAAAACTCTTATTTCTGTGGGAAGAGTCCTTTTTTTTTTTTTTTTTTTTTTTGTCTGGAAGGCTTCATTGAGAAGAGATACTAGTTTCCCAGACAGATCTGGTTTTGGTTCTTGGCTCTGCCATTCAATAGCTGTGTAACCCTAGATGACTTACCCTCTCCGAACTTCAGTCTCCAAACTTACAAAGTGGTTTATGCATGTTGTAAGGTTCTGCCAAAGATTAAATAAATTGATATGCCTGTCACACCATAGGCACTCAACAAATTGGCCATTTGCTCCTTAAACCAAGTTTCTAAAGATAAAACATTTAGTGTTTTCTAGCAGAGCTAAGCCAGTGATTTTTCTAAGGAAATATGAAAATGTCTTGTGCAAGGCCTCCTTGCTGGCTGGCATGAAGTAAGCAGTATTTGTTTTCTGATCTCAGAGTTATCAGTGGATTGTGGTTCCAAGTCTCAATTCTGGCCCCATCCTTGGCACAGAGAGCTTGGCTTAAAAGGTCTTATTGCAGGCAAGGGAGCATATTATTCCCAGGATCCTTAAAACACCATCAGATGATTGTACTCATTTCCTAGCCTCTAGTTTAGTCCAGATGATCTGCAGACATGTAAATTACCCACCATCTACACTGAACTATCTGTGGAGCCCTTCATAAGGAGCAGAGGAGCAAAAGCAGATCATAGATGAAAGGCGTCATGGGTCAACTGGTGCCAACACTTTTGTTTATTAATTTTAGAATAATGTTTTTATTTAGACCTTTAAAGCCTATGCTAATTTTCAAATGATTCATAAAAGTACAAACAAGCAAAATTTCTTCTGGCCTAGAAATCACAACTTTTGATATTTGTTGAACCCCATCCTAGGCACTTTATACATTTATGTAGCTCAAGTATTCAAAACATAGATAGATGGATAGGTCATATAATTAAAGATTATATTAAATATCTTATTTGTTTACCTATTTTCTGTTTTCCAACCCTCACACCCCCAAATCCTACACTGGAAAAATCAATGAAGGGAGGAACTTTATCTTGTTCACTACAGAATCCTCAAAACCTAATACAGTGTCTGGTATATAGAAGATGATCAAAACATATGTTAAAAGCTCAGATATTTCTATTTGGACATCTTATGATTCTTTCTTTGACCTTTAGTTCAATAGCTTGCCTAGGACATAGCTTAGTATCAATCACTACACATCATTTTTTTCTGGGACACTTTGTTCTATCAATATGTTCTTATTTTAGTAAAGTTTTTCTCTATTTATCCTTGAGTTTTAATTCCATCTTCCTGCTTTCTTCTTTACAAACTGTAATTATGGATATAGGGGTCTCCTTTTGCTCCCATATCTATCAACTTCTTTGCGGTCATTATTTATAGTTTACTTTTCTATTTCATTTTTTGCATGATCTCAAGTTTACCATCTCTGTATTTTTGTCTTTATTTTCCAGGTCTTTTCCCCTGTGCCTTTAATATTCTTACCTTAATGGCACATGTTTTCTCAGGTCTTGTGTTCCTCAACCAGTGCTATTCTTTATGGCACATGCCTTCTGGATTGTGATCAGGTTCTAGCTGTTATCCCTCATCATTCCCCTAGCTTCCTCTCTGGGAGTTTTCTGTGAGTAGAAGGACAGGTCACAGACAGCAGAAATAGACTACCAGCATACCAATTTCTTTTTTAGGTATCCTTCCATCCCTGACCTCACTATAAGCAGTGGATATTTGTTCTGCTCATAGAGATGAAGATATATCTTTCCTACCTCTCTCCTGTGCTGCCCACAAAACTGGATTTCAACTGTCTAAGAATCCTTGGATATGTTCTTCTTGGTGGACAAAGAGTTTTGAGGACATACATATTCTTATCAGACTTGGGCAGCACATGGCAGCTGGGGGCTTACTCCCTCATCTCAGTCTAGCTTTCTTGGTATTGGCTAGGAATCTTTTGTAGTTTGTGGTGTTGTGCTGTTGCAGGTTCCTACTTCATTGATGATGAATTGTGTTCCCTCTATCTTTTTTCCCTTTTGTTAATTTAGATAAATTTCAAATGAGGGGTAGAGCAAAGATGCCACCATTTTTACACCATTACTACATTAATCAGAATGGTCAGACTTAGACTGAGTGAAAGAGATTTTTGCAATTGAGAATTGTGAGTCTGAAGCCAGTTGAATGCCTTTCACTTCTCAAGTTTACATTCCCCAGTCATTTATCTCTCTGTTGAAGACACTGCTTAATGCATACACCATGTGCCTCACTAATGATGTTTTCTATGACCATGCTGCCATCTCCTCTCTGTTGTAATGTGTGATGTGGCCCTCAGTGCCTGGGCCACACACCCATTAATATTTATGCTTCCTTAGAATGATGGGGGTGTCCCAGTGATTTGTAGGCATGAGCAGGTGTCCCTAATGGAAGAATAAGTAGGAGGCATCTCTTGGGGAATAGCTACTTTCAGTCTTCTTGTCATAGAAAAGAAGAATTTGGGGTGGTGATGGAAATATCCACAGCATTTATGGAGTAACTTCCAACTATCCAATTGGCTAACTTGGATTATTTGCAAGGAAAGATTAGAGAAAAGATGGAGAAGTAGCTGATGCCCCCCTGGTGGAAAGAAGAGAGCTCCTTTTTCCTTTCCCAAACAAAAGCTTTCCTGTTGCGGTGAGAAGTTATTCCAGTGGCAGGTTGCACATAGCCCAAGTCTTCCAAGTTTATCTCCTTGCACAACCAGATTCTAGTTCTGTGCCCCTGATGTGTTGTCTCCTACTCATAAACTTTTGTTCAGTGCATAAAGTCTCAGTAAACTATCATTAATCATTATCCATATGGGTTGGGAAATGCAACATCTACTTTGATCTTTGATTTAATTACCAAGTAATGACAGCAGAAATAAGCAATCAATCTTATGTGGTGGGGTCAGGGCACTGCTAACTTTTGAATAACTAAATGTCCTGTGACCCTTTGGTCCAAACATCACATGTGCATGCACTTTACAACAGAGCATGTTGGGGTAATCACTACTTACTGAATTGAAAGTGCTGAATTTTTTATGTTTACTGTAGTTTGTATTAGCTTTAAATATGAGGCCATGTCCAGTTCAATGGATTCTTCTGACCATACATAATGACCCCTCTGAGGCACATATTTCAAGTGTGTCATTCCTGCAAACTATTCATATGAATAAAGTAGGAAGAATTATGATAGGAGTCCAAGCTGGTGTGACTCCTGGTCTACTGAGGCCCTTGCTTAAATACGGTTCACATCGTATGGTAATTTTAAAATATGGCTGCAACTTTTTTTACTTGTCCCATCAAAAGATATGGAATCTAATTTACCATTCTACAAAATATAAACCAACTTTTATGATTCACTTCTAATGAATAATATTTGGCAGAAATGTCTCTGAGTGACTGCTGAGCTAGGACATAAAAGGTGCAGCTTTTACCTTGCTGGTTCCAATCTCAGAATTTATATACCATATTGAGAGAGCATGTAGAGAGGCCATGTGGAGGTGTTCCAGCTGGCAGCTTTGCTGAGGTTTGGCCAAGAGCCACCATAAACCATCAGACATATGAGAGAGTAGGCTTTGGATGAATCTAGCCCCCAGCCTTTAAGCTGCCCATTTAACACCGCATAAAGCATGGATGAGCAACCCCTATTGTATTAGTTTGGTAGGTGGTCATAACAAAGTACCATAGACTGGGGGGCTTAAACAACAGAAGTTTAATTCTCACAGTTCTGGAGGCTGGAGGTCTAAGATTAAGGTGCTGACTGAGTACTGGTTCTTTCTGAAGGCTAGAAGAAAAGACCTGTATCAGGTCTTTCACCTTTGCTTGAAATGATTATCTTCTCTCTGCTGTGCCTTCACATCATATCACCTCTGTCCATGTCTGTATCTAAATGTCCTCTTCTTGTAAGGATACCAGGCATATTGGATTAGGGCTTATCCTAATGAGCTTGTTTTAATTTAATCACCTCTGTAAAGACCCTATACAAATACAATCACTTTCTGAGGTATTTGGGTTACAACTTCAATATAAATTTATTTGGGGAACCCTATTCGGCCTATATCACCTAAGCCTGCTCAAACTGTAGACACATGAACAAAATATATGTGTTCATTGTCTTGAGCCACTCAGACTTGGAGTGGTTTGTAATGCAGCAGATAACCAGCTCACATAAGGTAGATGAGTGACTTTGTTTCTGGCGACTGTCTCAGAATTTATTCAGAAAATTTCTTCTGATAGCAAGACCAACTATTTGGGAATTGTGTTCAAAGGGCTAAGGCCAGACCACAGACAAACACTTGGAAGATAGTTTCAGGGACTACATGACCAGTGCTCTACTTGTTTTTCTGTTTTAATTTTGCTCTTGCAATAAGTGGGACCTACCAAGGCTATCTCCAGTTAGATGGCAAGTTTTTGTAAGAATAAGCATAGGACAGTGGAGGGATGCAGTCAAATAGAAATCTAAGACCAGAGATCGAAATAGTATTGGGCTTTATAGCAATTGACTTTGAGACCTGTTCTAGAAGAAAAGAGGCGTGGGTCCCTCAACAGATGTAAAACATAGCCCTGAGAACAGACTTTCCTGATCACAGAGCCCGGATGAAATGCTAGCTCCACCTGGTACTGGCTATGACATCTTGGGAAAGGCACTTAATCTCTCCATTCTTCTACTTCTGTATCTATTAAGATGAATAACACTAGTACTTATTTTTTTACAGTTCTCTAAGTATTTTTTATTTTATTTTAATTGTTGTTCAAGTAGTTTTCTGTCTTTTACTCCCATTCCAGCCCATCCCCCAGTCCTCCCTACCTCCCTCCCATTTCCACCCCCCAACACTAGTACTTATTAACATGAGGTTGTAGTCTAAGGTCATTTATATGATGAATTAACTATTTTTACTTTCATTATAGAGCTGTCCATAAGTGAGTTGCACTTCTGACTATTCTTTCTCCAACAGGTTTCCTTGGTAACTCACTATTGCTACTTTCCCATTACTTAAGCTTGCACAATTGATTCATTCATTTATTCAACAAATGTTTACTGAATACCTACTACATGCTAGGCACTGTTATTGGCCCTGAGGGTACTGCATTGTGTCAATCAAATAAATATCTCTGCTTCATTCACCTTAATTCTCTTGCTCTTTACAGTGAAAATGCTACCTTATGATCTTCAGTTGCTGTTCCCACCATTCATGGGCACATTTTCCCTACTTCTTCACTCATATCCTTGAAAGAGGCACTCTGATTGGCTCAGTTTGTCTTTTCAAGTCAAGACGCATGATGTTTGTAGTTGACTTTCTGATTGGTTGCCTAAGATCTGGTGGGCACCCTGATCCAACCAACTATATTTTAGAGCAGGGGATGAGCATGAGACTGAAGGCATGGCCCAGCAGTGATTGTGGGGCAATCATTCTGAAGCAACTCTGGGTAGAAGTCCTTGGAGTAGTACATTGAAGGTGAGGAAGACCACCATAGACCCCCACTGGAGCTTGCAGCACCCTAAGGCATCCTTTGGTCATTTTCATATAACATAGGCTGAATGAAAGTGCAAGAATTCCAGGTTATGCATACAAGCCAAGTTAACTACAAAATCAGGCTAGGAACAGAGCCTGTATTTATTTATTTATTCATTCATTAATTCATTAGTGTGAAAATTGTTTTATTAGCATATAAGCTACAGAGGTGATATCACACTAGCTATTTTTTTGTTTCTTTTTCATGTCCTAATTTTTCTTAAAGAAAATTTTTACTGTTGTCTAGTTACAGTTGTTCCCATTTTTTCTCCCATTGCTTTCCCCTGCCCTGTCCAACCCTCACTCCCAGAGACAATCCCCTCCCCATTGTCCTTTTCCATGGGTCCTTTGTATATGTCCCCTCTCTTTCCCCCATTATCCCCCTCTCCCCTCCCTTCTGATCACTGTTAATTTGTTCCTTATTTTAATGTCTCTGGTTTTATTTTGCTCACTTGTTTGTTTTATTAATTAGGTTCCACTTATAGGTGAGATCATATGGTACTTATCTTTCACCACCTGGCTTATTTCATTAGCATAATGCTTTCCAATTCTGCCCAGGTGGTTGCAAAGGGTATGAGCTCCTTCTTTCTTTCTGCTGTGTAGTATTCCATTGTGTAAATGTACCATAGTTTTTTGATCCATTCATTTACTGATGGGCACCTAGGTTGTTTCCAGCACTATTGTAAATTGTGCTGCTATGAACATTGGGGTGCACAGGTTCTTTTGGATTGGTGTTTCAGGGTTCTTAGGTTATAATCCCAGCAGTGGAATTGCCAGGTCAAAAGGCAGTTCCATTTTTAGTTTTTTGAGGAAATTCCATGCTGTTTTCCACAGTGGCTGTACCAGTCTGCATTCCCACCAACAGTGTAATAGGGTTCCCTTTTCTCCACAACCTCGCCAGCACTTGTTGTTTGTTGATTTGTTACTTACTGATGGCCATTCTGACTAGTGTGAGGTAGTATCTCATTGTTTTCATTTGCATTTCTCTGATGGCTAGTGATGTTCAGCATCTTTTCATATGCCTACGTGCACTCTGTATGTCCTCCTTGGAGAAGTATCTGTTCAAGTCCTTTGCCTATTTTTTAATTGCATTGTTCATCTTCCTGGAGTGGAGTCGTGTGAGTTCTTTATATATTTTGGGATCAAACCCTTGTCTGAGTATCTTTGGCAAATACATTTTCCATATTGTTTGTTTCCTTTTCATTTTGCTGATGTTTTCTTTAGCCATGCAGAAGCTTTTAAATTTGATGTAGTCCCATTTGTTTATTCTTTCCTTTATATCCCTTGCCCTACGGGATATATCAGTGAAAATATTGCTGCGTGCGATATCTGAAATTTTCCCCCCCAGCTTCTCCTGTAGGAATTTTATGGTGTTGTGACTTATATTTAAGTCTTTTATCCACTTTGAAGTTATTTTTGTGTATAGTGTAAGTTGGTAGTCTAGTTTCATTTTTTTGCATGCACCAGTCCAGCTCTCACAACACCACTAGTTGAAGAGGCTATTTTTACTCCATTGCATGCTCCTCCCCCTGCCAAATTGACCATGGAAACATGGGTTTATTTCTGGGCTGTCTGTTCTGTTGATCTATTTGTCTGTTCTTATGCCAGTACCAGACTGTTTTGATTACAGTAGCCTTGTAGTATAGTTTGATGTCAGGTATCATGATCTTTCCTACTTCATTCTTCTTTCTCAAAATTGCTGTGACAATTCAGGGTTGTTTATGGTTCTGTATAAATTTTTGAAATATTTGCTTTCTATATCTGTGAAATGTGTCATTGGTATTTTAAAGGGGATTGCATTGTATGTATAAATTGCTCTGGGTAATATGGACATTTTGATGATGTTAATTTTTCCAATCCATGAGCATGATACATACTTCTATTTATTTCTGTCTTCCTTAATTTCTTTCTACAATGTTGTATAGTTTTGGGGGTACAGGTGTTTTACCTCCTTGGTTACATTTATTCCTAGGTACTTTATTTTTCTTCTTGCTATAATAAATGAAATTTTGTCCTAATTTTTGTTTCTATTATTTCATTGTTGGTGTATAAAAATGCCTTTGATTTCTGAATATTGACTTTGTATCCCACCATTTTGTCAATATTATTTAAATTTTTTATTATATTTTTTCCATTGCCATTTAGTCCCTTTATACCTGCCTCACCCCACAGGCACCACATTGTTGTTGCCAGGATATGGAAGTAGCCCAAGTATCCATCAGTAGATGAGTGGCTAAAACAACTATGGGATATTTACACAATGGAATACTACTCAGCCATTAAAAAGAAGAAGATTTTACCCTTGGCAACAGTATGAATGAACCTGGAGAACATTATGGTAAGTGAAATAAGCCAGTCAGAGGAAGACAAATACCATATGATTTCACTCATCTATGGAATCTAGTTAACAAACTGGACTAACAAGAAATTTAGAGACAAACTCATAGGTAGGGAGCAGATGACAGCTAAGGCTGAGGGGTAGGTTAGGAGTGGAGGAATTAAGCAAAAAGGAAAAACGATTCATGGATGTGCAGCCAAGGCTTTAAGATGAACATATTGGCACTGTCTGGGTGATTTCAGGTGCCTCATCTGACAGAAACGGTAAGCATTCCTTCCTTTCCTCTTGGCACTCACCATTCCCATGCAAATCAGCAACTTCAGAGAGAGCTTCCTCTGGCTGAAAGGATGTACCTGGCCCCTAAACAAATGACAAACAATAGTTGGTAGATACATATTCTAGCTTCTTTGCCTCTTGGGTAGGACAACTCTGTGATGTGTTCCATATCCACTCCTACCAAGTCTTCAACAGGATTAAGCCCCACTTGCCCACACATCTAACCTGCTCATTGATGCAAACATGTTGGTCTCATTTCTATTCTTCTCTGATGTACTTTCTTAAGTCATCCCTCAAATAAATTATTTGTACTCAAAACCTTGTTAGAGAGTCTGCTTCTGGAGACCAAAAGCTAAGACACCTTTCAACAAAAGCAAGTGGTGAGGCCATGTGAGTAAGACAGAAAAAAGAAGTCAAGGTGCAGGCAGAGGCCTTGATAGAGGGATACAGAGTTACAGACCACTCGTGTGGTATCACTTAAATGATGAAGTACCAGGGTAGTTGCCCTGGTCTGCAGCTACAGGGAAAAGCAGGCTTCTGATGGTAAGGGCAGCCATTGTGAGAGGGGCTACTTGTAAGCCAGGTGCTCTGCTGCCATTCTTAAAATGTTTCATTCTTCCATTTTTAATCCCACTCATTATTGAATCATTAATAATGATTTATATGACACTGACTTTTTTCAGATACCTTGACTAACTCTTTGACAAGAGATTAATAGAGTGAGACTTCAGATGTCAAGTTTTTATGAGCAGAAAGTCCAAGGCCGTCTCTAGGTGGGTATTCTTGGCTACATTCACCACACTCTCCAGAGACTGAAAAGCAATTGTTCAGCTGGGCAGAGAGAGCCAAGCTGAATTAAATTGAACTGTATGATACAAAAAGTAGCACTGAGCACATTGAAGTAAGGGGTCTTTGAAAGAAATCTATTTTATTGTAGCTGACTGGTGAAATTATTTTGAGGAAGTGATTAACAGTCTAATTATTTAAAATGCATTAATAATGTCAGCATCTAAAATTAAGACAGAGAGAATAACATGCTTGGCCTTAAATAAAATGCTAAGTGAATATTTATTTCTTTCTGTTTTTCTTTTTCTTTTTACAACATGAATTTGACTGTTTTCCAAAGCCAGTTCTTGTGCCTATATTCTGAAAAGAGAGGAGATATTTCCATTTGTAGTAGAAAACCAGGGGCCTCACTTAATCCAGATAAACATACCTAAAAGCACATTATTCCAAATATAATTGCTGCTCTGCAGGAAAATCTAGTATGATTCTCTTCATTTGATGGAAGGTTAAGCTTATCTTTAATTTCACTCTTCAAGAAGACAGTGGACACAGTAGGGGAAAGCAGTTTTCACAATAAGAAAAACTAGGACATGTTCTTTCCATGCAGGCTTCTGGCTGGAGTTCTTAACTCCAATAAGGAGTCTGAGCCTGTTCACCTCTTAGGCAGTGAATGAACAAGTGCGTGTTGAAAAACCCTCTGCATCCTGCATGACCTGCCCTTGGGCACATGTGGCTCTTAGAGCACAGTGATCATGGTTGGAGGAAAGCTGAAACCCTCCCCAGGAAAAGTCTCCTTTCACAGTCTTCTCCTAAAGTCAATGTTTGCTGTAAAGGCAGCAATTTTTTTCCTCTTCAAAAGGACCTTTATGTGCTAACTCACTCCTACCTACTGTGCATGTAAATTATTCACCAGTGACATGGCCTCTGTTTATACTTTGATCTTTTACTTCCCCTGGATGCCACGGGAGCTTAAGGCCAGTAAGTTATTGGAGGGCCTTTGATATCTGACTCACAAATGACATTTTGTGGTGGAACATTTGGGCCTCCTCTGTACCTACATGGTGGATTGAAAGGGAACAGAGTTTGGGTTCAGAGGTGTCCATTCCCAACCATCAAACCATCATCAAGACAAAATGTGATGGGGACAGAGATAGGCACACTTTTTCCTGAACCAGCAATTGTTCACACACAATGATTAAAAGGGACTTAAAAAAGGAAGGGCAGCATTCTGATGATTCAAATAACTTGTTTCAGAGCAATCACACAGTCAACGTCTCATGCTAGGGAGTTTTAGAATAAAGAAATGTCGTTTGAAAAGAAAACAATAGATGATAAGGGATAGACCCCCCAAAATTGTTTTATCCTTCTCAGAAGGCTTTCCTTGTAAATGGAAGAAATGAGATTTTCCTTATAAAATAGAGTAAAATCTAGGGCACAGAAAAGGCTGGAAGGAAGGTGAAAATGTCTGTGCTTCTTACAGTTCTGACATGATCCCTCCCTGCAGGTTGTCACCACACTATCAGTGACTGCTGACTGCTGATGTGTCTGGCATTGAATCTTCAGTGTTCACAGTTTAAAGACCAAGGACAGTGGATTCCTCTTTATTGTGGCAGTCTAAGCCACTTTGCATTAAATAGGAATAATAACCTTTTAAAAAAGAATATGTCAAAATAATTACATTTCTTGTTGCTTTTCTTTCTTCCATATCACCTGAGCAACCACATCAGCTTCACTTGGCTGGTTGAAAGGAGGACTTTTTTTCAGTAAGGGTTATTCTAAGAGGACACACACCTAACAATAAAGAAGGAGTCCTTCATTCTGTTATGGCTGACTGGGATTCTCAGCACGGCATGAGTTAATTCTACCAATATTTGAGTTTTGCTTGTGCCTCTTCTTTGTCAGTTGATTGAGGAGCAGTAATATTTACCACATAAATGTCCTGTGATGTGTGAGCTGTTGTTGATATTTCCACCATTCTCTTGCATTCCCTCTACTAATTACTTCTTCATTTTAACAGAAGGTGATATCCTCTGACATGTTAATTCCTTCCTGGAAAGCCAAACTTTAAAAAGGAATTTAGTTGTAGCACTGATGAAGATTTCATCATTGTGAAGAAGTCTTTTCAAATACATTTGAAATCCATTTTTAGAATTTCAAAATAAAGCTTGTTAATGTTTTTCAATGGCACATTAAAAATTCAACAGTGTTGTCCTCAGCATGGCATGCTTTGATGCAGGTTACCTGGCTGGCTTAGTTTAAAATTGATATTATGAGTGGCTTGAAGTACATTTCATCAAATGTTTGTATGTAATGAGATATTTAGAGAACAGATTATTTTTTTATATCTTGAATGACCTGATGTATAAATCACCTCATCTCTTTAAAGCAGAGCAAACCATTTTAATATGGTAAAGTGGGAACACATTATTGGAAATTTTTGCGTTTTCTAATACGTCAAAAATAAATAGTCTTGATGTCCCAAAAAGCAAAAATCGCTGAGCTGAGAAGAAAATAACTGATATACACACACTCACATACACTTTCAGCTTCTTCCATACTGCTTCCTGGTGTGGAAGGAAAGAGAGATGTCCCCAGAATATGAGCAGAGTAAATGAACATGGTGATTTAGTGATGCATTGGTGACTTATTTCTCCTTTCTCCTTCTGACCATTGTGGTTCCTGATTTTGGACAAGTTTCATCTAATTGTGGGTAGATGTCTCCCAGATATGTACTCTTTGTCTACCGCCCCCACCCCACATCATTCCTCTGCCATCCTGAGCAACCTAATTATATTGGTCAGGGTGGGTGCTTCTAAGCTTGCTTGAACACTCTGACTGATAGGATTAACCAATTAAGACTTTGGTTCCTAAAGAGCTAAGTATTTGCTTGGGACCTTGAATTATATGCTGGGGAGAGGGCCCTGATATGAGAAAATACCGTGGTCCATGATGCCCACTGTCCTCCCAATTTCAAAAAATACCTCCAAGAGCCAGCCTCAGCAGGATGAGCACATCTGAGTTATTGTCTAGTTTGCCTTGTTTATTTCGAGGGAGGGTAAATGTGGCAGCCAGATGAGCATGACTGCTGTTGTTTTGGCAAGGCTTCTGCAAAGGGCAGGCCTCTGAATCCCCACCATGGACTCAGAACCCAAGAGGCCGCTTTTACAGCCGCTGCAGTGGCCCGCTCAGTGGGCAAAGCTTTGTGCTGCGGCCTCCTGGGAGGAGGCTGCAAACCTTCAGATCCCAGTGCACGCTCGCCAGCTTCCCTCTGCCCACAAACTTCTCCTAATTAAGCCAGTTCCTCTAATTATGGGGCGTACCATCAAATATGTCTCCAGATGCTTCCGATGCAGCCTGTGAGCCTGGTCAAAGCTGGAGAGGCTTCTGATCAGGGATGCTGGCCCTGCGGCACCCAGCATGGGCGAGTGGTCCCCTCTCGCCTGGACGCTCAATCTCCAAGTGCTGCTCAATCCGCCTACATTCATTTGTTCTGTCGCCTGGTGAAGACACAGAGAGTAATTACTAAAGTTAAGAAAACATCCCTGTAATTAGCCAGGCAACTCTAAGCACAAGAAATGGAAATTAGTCACAGTATCATAAATTAGTTTGCGCATATATTACGTTCCTGGATGCCCTTGGGGCCTGATGTTTGCACTCTTTGGCCAGCAAACCCCTGTATCTCAATAAAGCATTCCTCCCCAGTGAGCATGGCACAGGAAAGGGAGTTTTGCTTGGATTTCAAATTTTTTAATTCTTTTGTTAACGGCAACCAGAATTAAACCTAACTTTGGGGCCAGGGAGAGGGAACCAAATACACAGTGACTTTTCTGTTGATTTATTTTCTTTGGTGGGCATCTATTAACCTAGAGTCATCAAGGTGTCTCCAAACAATGGGGCTCATCAATTGTATTGTTTCACTCATTAGGAACAGTAATTATAAGCTCTTCAAAATCACTCTGATTTTGAACTATTTTCGCAGTCACTCTTTCTTAGCAAAAGCCAGGAAATTGGACTCAGGCACATACCACACAGCATTTGCATCAAAATAATATAGCTGGCAGCAGCAAGCCACAACCATATCATTCAGAAGGAAGGAACAGAATACAAATTAAAGGAAGAATGTAAATTTTTGCCATTAAGCCTCAATGACCATTTGCAATGGTGCAAGGCACAAAGGTTCTTGATGAGCGTCATCTACTTTGATTATTCATACTTGTATTTCTGCTTGAATTAAAACAGGAGTGCTAGAGCCTGTTATGGGGAAATATTTGAATTGGTAGTGAACTCTCACCTTGCTGTGCATCCATTTAGTTTTCAAATGAATAGCAGATAAGTTAGTGCATTTTCTAATCGGCCTGTTTTCCAGTGAGTGCTGTCATTACATACCAATTTCTTTTAGAAGTGCTTGCTAAGAAACATTAACTACTTAGAAATAAGGAGCTGTCTGTCATGGGCTGCAGTCTACAGCTCACCAACATTTCTGCTAGGACTGGAAGGCTCTGCAGTTCACATTCACCCAGCCTGTTACAGCTTCAGCCTTTTTCCTACTTCACAAGTGAGTCCTTAAGTATAGGCAATGCTCTCACCAAGTGCCATCTGTCCAGAACCAGGTAAAATCCTACACAAGGCATAGCCCAAACTGGCTTACTACGGAGTAGCTATGTCATTCAGCACAGGTGTCCTGGGTCCTCCTGCACTATGATCCTAACCGCTGAGGCTGGGCAGCCAGAATGGATTCTGACCCAGACTTTGAACTCAAAGCTGGATTAGGATACCATCAGGGTATCATTCTTTTCGGCACACAGACTCCATTGCTGGCAGGTAGAAAATGTAGATTCTTAGAGTTGTATGTAGGGATGGGGACAGCTCATTTAAAAACTCTATGCTCCAGTTTTGGATAAATGCAAATAGGCAGAAACAATTTCTCCCAGCATGAGGAGGCACCAGAACATTGCTATGCCTCAAGAAGAGACTTAAAAGAAAAATATATGTGCTTAATCAGGAAGAAAGGGAAAAAGCTGTTTTTATTCAGAGTCTCTATACGGCATCATAAAGAGCTTTTTCAGGTTACTTTTCTGTTGAATGTTACTGGTCACACATTTGTTGAAGCCTGTCTATTACTTTATTTTTTTTATTGTTGTTCAGTTACAGTTGTCCCCATTTTCCCCCCATTACTCTCACCTGCCCTACCCATCCCCCATATTCCACATTCAGTCATCTACCCACCATCGCTGTCTTTGTCCATGGCTTCTTTGTACATGTTCCTTGACTATCCTTCCCCTTCTTTCTACCATTATTCCCCTCTCCCCACCCCTCTGGTTACTGTCAGTTTGTTATTTATTTCAATGTCTCTGGTTATATTTTGCTCACTTGTGTGTTTTATTAATTAGGTTCCACTTATAGGTGAGATCACATGGTACTTGTCTTTTACCACCTGCCTTATTTCATTAACATAATGCTCTCCAGTTCCATCCATGCTGTTGCAAAGGGTAGGAGCTCCTTCTTTCTTTCTGCTATTCCATTGTGTATATGTACCACAGTTTTTTGATCCACTCATTTACTGATGGGCCAGGAAAGGTTGCTTCCAGCTCTTGGCTATTGTAAATTGTACTGCTATGAACATTGGGGTGCACAGGTTCTTTTGGATTGGTGTTTCAGGGTTCTTAGGTTATAATCCCAGCAGTGGAATTGCCAGGTCAAAAGGCAGTTCCATTTTTAGTTTTTTGAGGAAATTCCGTACTGTTTTCCACAGTGGCTCCACCAGTCTGCATTCCCATCAACAGTGTAATAGGGTTCCCTTTTCTCTATAACCTCACCAGCACTTGTTATTTGTTGATTTGTTACTGATGGCCATTCTGACTAGTGTGAGGTAGTATCTCACTGTGATTTTCATTTGCAACTCTCTGATAGCTAGTGATGCTGAGCATCCTTTCATATGTCTCAGATCCTCTGTATGTCCTCCTTGGAGAAGTATCTGTTCAGGTCCTTTGCCCATTTTTTAAATTGGATTTTTTGTCTTCCTGGAGTGGAGTCATGTGAGTTCTTTATATATTTTGGAAATCAAACCTTTGTCTGAGGTATCATTGGCAAATATATTTACCCATATAGTTGGTTGCCTTTTCATTTTGCTGATGTTTTCTTTAGCCATGCAGAAGCTTTTTAATTTGATGTAGTCTCATGTGTTTATTCTTTCCTTTATGTTCCTTGCTGTAGAGGGTATATTGGTGAAAATATTGCTGCATGGGATATCTGAAATTTTCTTGCCTAGATTCTTCTGTAGGAATTTTATGGTGTCATGACTTATATTTAAGTCATTTATCCCTTATTTTTTTTATCAAATCATTTTTAGGAGCAATCAAAGGCAAAACATATGGCACGTCCAAGTGGGGGAAGCAATTCTCACAAATGCTGAATGACCTTGATTCCAAATGAGTTTTTCAGGCTCTAGTTTGTTCATTGACAGAACAAGAAGCCCATTGATTTGTCACAAGTGATGAGCAAAGCATGTGAAGTGTGAACACTTCACACAACCCCAGCCAAGGTAAACAGAAAAAGGAAATGTCTGGCAATCTACTCTCCTCAGTGGAAAATGGTGGGACCTAACTTCAGGTGCAGAAAGGGTTTTTATCAGGTTGGAATCCAAACATTTATTTTTGAAACAAAAAAAAGAATATGCATTTTAATACCCAAATTGGTTACTCCAATAACTGAATTAAAAGTCAAATGAAAATCTGGGGAAAAGCTGAACATTTATGGATTTATAATTTCAAGGCTTCAAGTAAATAATTTTATACAAAGAAATGTTGTCACTTCTCTTTATTCTATTGCTTTGAAAAGTTGGTCAGTTGAGAAACAATGTATAACTACAAGCACATTGAGGCAGACAGCAAATGGGCACAAACTCGTCCCTCATGACACCCACATTGCCCTTTGGGAGTGCCCTTGGGAACTGACTCTGAGATATTGAGATATGGATATTGCTTTGATTGACTTGCTTTGGCCAATTAACATCAGTAAACGTTACCAAGCAGAGACTTGAAAAACACTGAGCACTCACCCTCTTGCTACATATGGAATTCTCTTGGACTGACAGTCCTAGTCACCCCCTCCCAGGCACAGTTAGTTGATTGGTCCATCAACAAGCAAGTGGCCTAATCAGACCAACTGTAATATTGTTCTGCAATTTTTCAGACTGGAACTGAGGACAGATAGGTGGTTGGACCAGGAACCTCTCAGCAGCTGTGTTTCCTTCCAGTTTGACATTGAAAGAGACTGAGAGAAGAAAGACCAATAAATAGAGAATGTGTCGTAGTGTCTCCTTAGGTCCACCCCACTATATGAGACATCAATGTGTCCTTTATGTCACTTTAAGTTATGTTCCTATCATTTGCAACCAACAGATCTCTGGTTGACCAGCACTTCTGGATTCCTTGCTTCCTGTCACCCATAGTCCTTTATGAGATCCAGTGGGTTCTTTATCTGCTCATGGAGTGTTGGTGAAGATGTCTTTTCTCACTGTTCCTCTGCTTCATTAGAATTCAGTGTGGTGGTGTCACTATCTGCCTTCAAATATTTTTCCCTCTTGTCATTTCAAGACAAAGCCCCTGAAATTATCTGCACAAACTTGTGCAGACGTGGAGAACACCAAGTGAGAGAGCGGCACATACTTCAAGGCATATTACTCTCTAGGATCATTCCTAGAGGAGTAATTCCTGGAAAGGCCCAGGAGAAAAGTGCTCAGGTAAAAACTATTCTGTAATAGTTGGAAACTTTATAACAACATCATGCCTACTTGCAATTTATTCTAATGTGCCTGGTGAACAGTCATTACTCACCAAAGCAAAAAATGGAGCTTGTTTCTCAAAAGTGGTTAAAGTCCCCCCACCCCAGAGCCATCTGAGATTATCAGGGAGTTCTGAGTGGCCTGGTTGTGAGCTTTCACTGACAGCTTGACTGCTCTGCAAAAATCAAGTCTCCATCCGATGAGAGATAAGCTCTCTTTCTCACAATGGAATGGTGTTTGCTATAATTGAGTAGAAATTCTAGGTTTTAAAGAGAGATACATGTCCAGCAAGAAACTCAAAGCTTGTTATCTTGTGATTTCAGGGAATATAAAGAAAGCAGTATGTGTTTACTCTCAGATGTTTATATGGATGATGCAGAACATTCTCACAAAGCTCGTGCTTGGGGGGGAAAATACTAACTGATTTTTGGCCAGTTTACCTATGTCTGTTAAATCAAGTAGCAGGAAAAATGCTTTTTCTGGAATGTAGAACTTTCATCCAGTTGACAATAATTTGCAAATGGATGAGTGGACATTGAGAGAGTGAATACATAGTTAATATGACCAGATCTGAAAAGCCTGACTCAGTTATTTGTCCTCTTCAAATACTGATTATTCTTTTAACTTACAAAGACAGCTGCCCAGGATTGTGTTACAAATATTGGGAAGGGTGCTTAGTTATGTAAAAGTTAGGTTTAAATCTCACTTTTACAACAAGAAAAAATACAACTGGGAGTCGGGTATGCATATTACTTGGGTTCAAGAAAGGTTAATGAAAAAGCTGCAAAATCCCAAATTATAGTCAGAAGTTCCATTAATAAGTCTGTCCTCTCTCACCCCACCCCACTATTTCTAGTTGAATCTTTGAATGGCGGTAGGGAATGGGGTGATGTCAAAATTAACTCATTATTCTCTCAAAAACTCCATGTGAAAATTAAATGTGTTTGTTTTCCAAAATCTGTTTATTTTCTGCCTCTCCACCACCATCTCTTAATAATTAAATTCCCTCTGCCATCAAGTCTCAAAATTATCATTTGGGAGGGGAGTTAAGCTGTGTCATTAGCCAGGATGTGTATATTTCTCCACCCTGTGACGCAAATGTTGAATTAACAAGGATATATGGCCTGATCTTGCTGACAAGACCTTTGGGGTTAGCCCTGGTGGCCAAACTGAAACTTCTCCCTGGTGATCCTCATTGTTCAGCCTCAACAAGGTCCAGGGAGATTACCAAATCCTGACTCCCAGGTGATTATACATCTGACCTTATATGGCAGTCAGTGGGCTGATGAGAGAGAAGTCAAAACCCTCACAGAGAAAAAGGCTTGCCAGTTGTGCAGAGCCCCAAAGCCAACCAGCTTGGGTTCTGAGTGGCCAGCTACCCTGTGTCACAGAATTAGGCCAGGAAGGCCTTGGGGAGCCTCACCAGATGACCTGCAGGACTCAAGCTTGCCTGTTTATTTTCTGGATCAATAAGCTCCAGTATACATCCCCCACCCTCAAGAGGACAGGCTTGATTTTACCTTCTAAGGAACAAATGGGCCAATTAGGACTTGGTGGGGGGAAGGAGGAGTCTTTCCCTTATTTTTTCCTTTTGTTGCTTTTTTTCAGCAATTTGGGATTTCTCTAAATGGATGCTGGGGCCCTGGGCAAATCACACTCTATACCTCACCTCACTTCCTTGAGAGGCAGATTCTTTATCTGTAAACAGGTTTCATATTTAACAAGATGAAGTCACATCCATGAACTCACTGCTCCTCTGTGCCAATGGGACCATTTCCCCTATTTTATAGGTGAGAGAGGGAAATTCAGACAGTCCTAATTGTTGGTACATCGCCACAGATTCTAAGGGATGGAACTGGATCTAGTCCTCAGATCTCCTGGTCAAGACCTCCTTCTACTCTTCCTAGCTCCATTGCACTTCTTTAAAAAAACAAAACAAAATGAAACAAAAAAAAAGATGGACCGCATCTTGTCAAGTGAAAGTACAAAATAATTTAAGCAGCCAACCCCAACAAAAGCTTGCCTCCAGCTGGTAGGGCGCAACTTCCTCTCATGCTCCCTTTTCAGCACAGAATGGCTTCTCCTCCAAGAACCCTCACTGGAATACTCTCCAGCCTGCTTGAGTTAACACATGAGCGGGTGTGAAGAGGTTGCAAGAGGCAATTGACTATCTGAATCTAAAAGCATCAGAAAAACAAATAGGAAGACAACCTCTACTTTTTGTCAAGGTAGAGCACCAAATTCCAGACAATCCCCACCCCCCACCCCCTAGGAAACCACTATAAAACCAGAAAATAAAAACACCTTATTTTCAGAGTCTGGAATGCAGACAAGACTGTGGTCCCAGAGGTAAAGGAAGCACTCAAAATGATTGCCCTGGTTGTCTACCTGGAGGCAATTTCCAGAGTACCTTATGGAAAACTGGACACCAAAAAGATCATAGTGGCCTCACTGAGGTATGGAGCTGAAAATCAGAGTTTGGGTCTGCTGGGGTGGCTGGAGTATGGGCAGCAGGATACTGAAGGATAATGGGGTTATGGACATCTACATTTACCTAGCCAGGGTTTGCTATAATTCTGGCTTTTGAGAAACTGAAACCTTAGTACTTGGAAGGACTCCTTGAATAGATGAAGCTATTTTCACAGTTTCTGAAGAAGAGGACTTAGTTTGCAAGGGTCAAACTCACCTTTGTGGATTTCCTGGCTTACGACATGCTTGACCTGACTCATATATTTAAGCCTAGGTGCCTGGATGCACTCCCAAATATTAAGGACTTCATGGCCCACTTTGAGGGCCCAAAGAAGATCCCTGCCTACATGATGTCCAGTATATCCTCCCAGGCCTTTTGGAGAAACAAGTAGAACCTGTATGGCCAGGGCATAGTAGGGAGCTGACACAGCTGCACCTGATCTTCCAGGGCCCTGGAGAACAGTCAGACCTCCCTGTACCCTCACAACCAGCTGTCTTATTTCTTTCTTCTTCTGTTCATTCCCTTCTCCCCTCCCAAGATGCCTATCGGCCTCCTTTTTTCTCCCTCCCAACCCCCTTTTCATCAAGCCTTCAGCTCTTCCCTTTTCTTCAGAAAAATTCCTAACCCTAACTCACGCCATTCCTCATGCACTAAAGCCAACCAAACCAGTGGATGCTTCTGCTTTTAGGAGCCAGACTACTCCCGTCATCTACAGAGTTCAGCCCTGAGCTCCCCAGCATTAGTATTGGTTTGGTGTACAGGTCCCCCTCTCTCAGCATAGTCTATGCAAACAGACCTACCTGATCCCCAGTGAAGCCTTAATCACAAAAAGAGAAACAAAGAGAGAGATGGAGAGAGATTACAGATAGAGATAGAGACAGAGATATAGAGATAGAGATAGAGATAGATAGAAATAGAGATGATAGAGAGAGTGAGAAAAGGAGCCGTCCCAATCCCATCACCTACCAGGTGTCCGGTTGACCTGTAACATGTCCCAGCATGCACCTACCTTTCACCTTTCCTGTCCACATGATTCACCTCATTTCCCTTTCTGCACCCCATTTTCCTTCCCAAATTCCCAATGCCACTTATTCCTAGTCCTGCATCTAGTTGTGTCCACAGCTGACCATTCTTCCAAAGGCCAAAAGGAAGGGATAAGGTAGCTCTCTTAAGAGTACCAACAATGGGGGTAAAAAGACAATTTAAGAAAGGTCACATTCTCCTTTGTATTGTCACAATTTGTGGATAGTGTGCTGCAGCAGTCAGTTCACAGACTGCCTGGGTGGATCCTGGCTCCACTACTTACAGTCTATATGAATGAGGCAGGGTGTATAATACTAGCTGCTACTACAAACAAAGCCCCACATCTCAGCCTGTTAGCACAATATTTTGCTCACACAAAATCCAAATCAGATGGTTCAGGTCAGGAAGTACTTTTTATGTGATCATTCAGAAATTCAGTTTCTTTCCATGTGGTTGCTCTCCTATCACCCAGGGCCTCAGAGTCATCTGTTGGGTCATCTGTGCTCAGCTGCCAGATTGAGGGAAAAAAGTAGAAGGTCAGGTAAAAGGTTTTGGGGTCCACTTCTGAACACAGTTTATTGGTCAGAACTCATGGTCAGTCACATGGTCACAGCTAAATGCAAGGGCAACTAAAAAGTACACTCTGGCAAGATGCTACTGAGGAAGAAAAAAATGGAGTTTTTTTTTGTTTTTTTTTTTTAATTTTTTATTCTAGTTTATTCATTACAGTTTCTATCCTTTATTCCCATTCCAGCCCACCCACCCATTCCTCCCCTCCTCCCTCCCCTTTCCAACCCCCCTAGTTTAGTCCATGTGTCCTCTATATTTGTTCCTGTAAACCCTTCCCTTCTCCCCTGATATTTGTGACCACATATCAGTCTCTATCTCACTGTTGCCTTGAGGAAATCACTTGTCTCTGAAGCTTAGTTTCCTTGTCTATAAATAGGCACAGGAATAATAGCTTCTTCATGTGGTTATTGTTAAGATTAAATAAGATAGTCCTAACTAGATAGTCCTATCAAAAACACACTGTTTGAGAAATATTGCCTATTATGATTAATACATCTGCATTTAATTAATCTTTGTATCCCCCACAGAGTGGTTTCTTTTTTCTTTTATGATAGAGATTTTATTGGTTGTTTTAAGAACAAGTACACAGACATCTTAATTTGTATGCAACTGATGTGTGTGTCAAAACCTAACCAAATCATACATAGTTATGATTCTTTCTAAAGTTATTCCAATGACTTTCAAGCTTAAAATTTGGAGGCAACTTTTAGAATATTAAATATTGATTCCAAATATTGATATGCTGTTACATCAAAGGTCTACTAATTCACATTTTAATACTACATAACCACATGTTTAATCTTTCACAGCACTATTAACAAAGTTACTAGGAAAACTGGACTACCACACCAAAGATGTTACGGAGTGCACAAAATTCTGACAGGGAGAGTCAAGATCAAGGAGTGGTTTTCTTTAGGAAACAATTCCACCAAAAACATGGTAACAGAATTAATTTAAATGTTCAAGACATATTAAATTCATGACTGCCTCCAAATTATAATTTACCCATCTATGGAATATTAGGCTGACACCCAAGACAATCGAAGCCTCCCCTATTTGATATCCCACTATTTTCTGGTGGTACCAAAAAATAAGCAGCAAATGAGTTCACCTCTTTAAAAAAGCATTTACACTTAAAAAAATGGGATAAGGTAGAAGTTCTTCCATCTTAAAAGTGTTTCTAAATGCTACTAAAAATATTTGCATTTACAAAATAGTTGATGAAAATATTCCTCTGGTTTGTACAAGAAGAGTGACAGAGACCATTGATAAGACATGGTATATGATATTCATCAGACTTGGTTTCTTTCTCTCCTGCTTCATCCAAGGCTGGACTGTCCTTATTTTTAGTTTCTCCATTTTCTACAAGTAAATCTTTTTAGCTTCTTCTTCTTTTTTTAAAAGCCTCACCTACAGACATTTTTTCACTGTTTTTAGAGAGAGAAGAAGGGAGAGGAACATCTATGGGAGAGAGAAGCATTGATTGGTTGCCTTCTGCCCACACCTACATGTGCCTGTGTATGTCCAGGCCCATCCCTGGAATTGTAGGGGATCATCCTTGCTGAACTGGCATCATCCATACCAGACACAAGATCTAACGCACAACCTAGGTATATGCCCTGACTGGGAACCCACAACCTTTCAGTTATGGGACAATGCTTCAACCAACTGAGTTACACTGGCCAAGGCTCTTCTTTAGTTTCTTGTTTAGCCACTTGGGTCTGATTCCCCTTTGCTCCCCTTTTCTCTTTTGTTTGTACTTTTTGGTCAGCAGATTTATCCTTTCTTGCTGCTTTTTTTTGGCTTTGTTTCAACTTTTGTAGGAGCAAATTTAGCTGACAACCTTACTGTCTCTTCTTGGGTGCCTCCTTTGCTGCCTCTTCCTCAGAGATCACCTTCCTCTTAGGTGTGGTGGCAATGGACCGTGTGTGTGCTGGGTGCATGAGTGCCTGAAAAGTCTTCATGAAGCTGGGCTTCTTGGCTGCTGCTGCTTACTACCCCCCACACTGTACCTCCATTGAGTAGTTTCTAACATTGTGGGCCAAGGCTAGGGGTGCTTTAACTTTTTCCCATTATGTTGTTTTTCAGTCAACAAAGAGTTTTTAAAAAGAACATTATTAAGGAGATGGTCCATGAACTTTGAGAACCACTGTCATATGGACTTAAAACGTTCTTTTGTACATAGCAGGTGATTAATACATTGAATAAATGGGCTTCCCTCTCACCTCTTTTTTTCTTCCCTTACTTCTACTTCCTGGTCTTCTTAGCCTTACTCACTCCCTTCAAGCCACATATCCAGCACTTTCTCCAGCACCCACTGCCTGATGGGAGGTACAGATATGGCAAGGCAGTGATGACAAGCAAGCTGAATCCTGGAGGAGTGAAGCCGTAAAAACTCAACCCAGGCTGCACAAGTGGGATGTCTAGAGACCTTTATCAAGCAATAATGCCTAAATTCCTCCCTAAAAGGCTGACTTAATTGATAGGTGGAACTCCAGGCACTGGGAATTTTAAAAGCTCCTCAGGTGATTCAAATGTGCAACCAGGACTGAGAATCACTAGCTTAAGGTCATGCAAACCATTGAGTCCCCCAACACCATGGGCCTACTCCTTCACCTTGAAGCAAGAAAGATTCTACCTTGAGAATGAAAAATGTAAAGAAACACATATACTAACCCTATAAACATTTTGGTGAATGCCAAATAATCACATAATGACAATATAAATATTGGTTATTGGTTTTTGACATTTGGCCTTACCAGAGACAAACCGTATGGGAAAACATATTTGCCAATGATACCTCAAACAAGGGTTTGATCTCCAAAATATATAAATAATTCACATGACTCCACTCTAAGAAGACAAGCAACCCAAATAAAAAATGGGCAAAGGACTTGAACAAACACCTCCCCAAGGAGGACATATGGAGGGTCCAGAGACATGAAAAGATGCTCAGTATTGCTACCCATCAGAGAGATGCAAATTAAAACCACAATGAGATACCACTTCACACTGTTGAGAATGGCCATTATAAACAAAGCAACAAACAACAAGTGTTGGAGAGGTTGTGGAGAAAAGGGAACCCTAGTGCACTGTTGGTGGGATTGCAGACTTGTGCAACCACTATAGAAACAGCATGGAATTTCCTCAAAAAAACTAAAAATGGAACTGCCTTTTGACCCAGCAGTTCCACTGCTAGGATTATATCCTAAGAACCCTGAAACACCAATCCAAAAGAACCTATGCACCCCAATGTTCATAGCAGCACAATTTACAATAGCCAAGTGCTGGAAGCAACCTAAGTGCCATGAGTAAATTAATGGATCAAAAAACTATGGTACATTTACACAATGGAATTCTATGCAGCAAAAAGGAAGAAGGAGCTCCTACCCTTTGTGACAGCATGGATGGAACAGGAGACCATTGTGCTAATGAAATAAGCCAGGCAGTGAAAGACAAATAGGTCATGATCTCACCTGTAACAGGAACCTAATCAACAAAACAAACAAGCAAGTGAAATATAACCAAAGACATTGAAGTTGAGAACAGGCTGACAGTGACCACAGAGGAGAGGGAGGTGGGGATAATGGGGAAAAAGGTGAAGGGTTTACAGGAACAATTATAAAGAACACGTGGACAATAACAAGGGGCAGGGTGGAAGCAGGAAAAGGAGGTGGGGAGGGGTGGGGGGGAAAGGCAGAGAACTGCACTTGAACAACAATAAAAATATGTTATAAATTTTTTAAAAAATAAAAAGAAAAGAAAATGAATAAATGAATGAACTCATGACAACTGAAGGAAAACACTGAAAGAGCTAGTATGCAATGCCTATTTCAAGTTTCTGGATTTATTAGTTAAGGTTCTCCAGAGAAACAGAAGCAATAGACTGTGTATTTGAGACATACAAAGAGATTTATTATAAGGACTCAGCTTACATGATTATGATGCTGGCAGGTCCCAAGATCTACAGGGTGAGTGAGCAAGCTGGAGACCTATGAGAGTTTATGGTGTAGTTCCAGTTTGAATCCAAAGACTTGAGAACCATGAGAATTAATGGTGTAGTTCCAATCCAAAGGCCAGCAGTCTCACAACTCAGGAAGAGCCAATGTTTCAGTTCCAGACCAAAGGTGGGGAAAGCCAATATCCCAGTTCAAAGCCCAATAGGCAGAAAGAATTCTCTTACTCAAGCTTTTTTGTTCTATTCGAGCCTTCAACAGATGGGGTAGGACCATCCACACTGGGGAGGACAATCTGCTTTAATGAAACTACTGATTAACATGTTAATCTAATCTAAAGTCAACTACACAGAAACACTCAGAATGATTTTTTTTTAAACCAAATACCTGAGACCCTATGGCCAACTCAAGCTGACACATAAAATTAACCAGCACACTAGTTTTGTGTATATAAACAAGCTTTAAATGTATTCTTCTCATATGGCAAATTCCCAGGGCAGAGGTGGCTCACTCACCATCCATCATTTCTCAGAACAGCTATAACAATGGGTGAACACAAAACTGTATGTGTGAGTTGTAGTGTGGCTCCTTTGCTATGCTGCTATCACTCAGGGACTATTGTCATCCAGAAAGAAAAGGGAAAGGAAAGAGGGGGGAGGGAGAAGAAGGGATGCTGCCTAACATCAGTCCTAAATTCCAGAAACACTATGTGCAGGTGTTGGGAACCACCCTGCCTGGTTTCAGAAGCTGTAACCCCCCCATGGCTAAGACTGAGTGAGCGACCTTCAGACCATAAGCCACTAAGGAAATAAAGCTTATCTCCCTGGCAGGAGCCCTGCTTCTGCTCCTTTTACTTCATCCATAACTGGCTCCCAATGCTTGATTGGTTAGCCAATGACAGGTAAGATTCACCAAGCGGGGAACAGACTAAGACAGGCATGATCACATGGGGGCCCTAGGATAGGACTTGGGGGACTGTGGAAAATGGGAGTGATGGACCCTCACCCCTCAGCTTTGACAAAGCCTGAGTCCTCATTCTGTCTGCAAGGAATCTCCTAATCTCTTGGCTGCCTTACTTCCTCTGCCTGACTTAAGCCTGAAACAATGCCAGTGGTGGGTGCAACCCTGTGCTGGAAAGGGCGGGTTCCCTAGGGTGTTCAGACCTAAGAAAGAATATGTAAACTACTGTGAAACCTGCTTTGTTTAGAATGCTCTCAATTAAATGATGAGGGTCCAAGCAGGAAATGAGTTTGTCTCCCAGTATTTTGTAGCTCTTTAGCTATCTGATCCTGACTCAAAGTAGGCCCTCATAGTTCTTTGTATGTTATCTATTGTTTGATCTTTACTGTCTGACAATGATTAATGAGCTTTACCTGTATTCTTGTGCAAAATAAACCCAGTTAAAGCCCATCAAGGAAAAGGCTCTTGGCCTTTCTCCTTTGAGAGATTGGCCACCTTTCCTCCCAAGAAGATCATGTCTTGGTAGACTTATTCTCATCCATGGCAGCCGGGGGGTCCCTGCAGGCAGACCCCTCCCACATGCAGGGGTTGTTAAAGTCTTGCTTCTCCACAATATGTTTTGACAGGTTTGAAATTAGCCTGATATGGGCCAACAATAAGGGAGAGTCAAGCATACATCTATAGAAAATCTATACTCTCTAGATACTCATTTACTGCAAGAGAATCCAATGTATTGACCTTCAATTCAATGATGAGATAAGAGGAGCTAATCTGCCCACCCTCCCAGGCACTTCCAGGCTGACACAGATCTCTTTAGTCCCAGCTTTCTAAGTCACTAAATGAGCCTTTTTTTTACTCAAGTTGGGGTTACTTCCCTAAAGTGGAGTGGAAGTCTATCAATGTGTCTAAAATCCTTCTCTCCACTTCTTCACTGGTGCCTGAAATTCCTTTAACAGAGACTTAAAAATACAAATAAATTTGGGAGAGGAAATCAATGGACTGATAATCACTTAGATCTCTAGAGACGGGGATTTTTTAACCCACTCCCCCCAGGCTTATACCTTCCCCTCCTGCAATGGAGAAACCCCACTAAAATTTGTTATTTCCTAAGACACTGATGAGGCGTGCTTATTTGTGTGGTGCTCCTGTTCTTCCAGCCAGAAGGTCAATAGCAGATGCTGGCCCAAGACAATTTTATCATGAGAAGGAGGCCATATCATCTTGCTAGTGAGACCTTCTCTCTTCTCTCTTCTTTCTCTCTTCTCCTCTCTTCTTTACTTCTCTTTCTACTCTCCTTTCTCCTCTTCTCTCTCTCTCTCTCTCCTCTCTCTCCCTCCTTCCATATAGCCAACATGGAAAAGAAGGCAAAGACTTTTTCACATTTTCAAGGAGGATTGGCCACATTGCATTCTATTCTTCTCTTCCTAATGCAGCGTACCAAAGCTCTGTGCTTTGCATGTTGATGCCCCAACCATGACTGACAGCAATAAGGGACTCACTTTCCTTGGCTGTTGTCCCTGTCTCTTTCTCTAATGGCATCACTGAGGGGAAAATTACTATAGTCCAGAGTCAAATTCAGGAATGACTGCTCTCCTGGCCCCTATGCCTTCTTAATGACACTCAAACCCCATAATTCCACTTAACAACATTAGGCTTTGAATTACTACATATTCTTCCTGAATTTTGATGGCAGAGAGGGGGCCAAAATGGAACAAATAGTAAGAAAGAGATTAAGCACTTGAAAGGGTGAGGTGGCAGCAAAGGACACATATAAGCAGAGACTTCAGGTGAAGACTTAGCCATCTGCACATCTAATTGCCACCTACTTTATGTGACAACAGAAGAGAACAGAAACACTCCAACCAGTCTTGTACACTTTGCTGTGAAATGTGATCTTCAGAGTCCCCTTTCCTGTGGGAGACAAAAAATCACTTTTTAAAGAATTCTCAGTGATAGAAGCTTCTATATTGAAGCTATCTTCTATATTGAAACCTATGTTAAGGGACCAGGCTATTAATTTTGGGGGCAGGAAAAGAGGAAAGGAATGAGAAAGATATTTCTGAGGAAGATATACAGGAAAGAATAGAAAACTAAGGCTAGAGGAGGGCACAAGAAGGATTCCCAAAATAATTCTGCTTTTCCACCCAACATTGGAGGACCAAAATATATAAGGATAATCTTGGAGGGCTTCAAGAAAGATGTTGACAGCAACACAATTATAGTAGGGGATTTCAACACCCCACTGTCAAAAATGGATACATCTTCCAAACAAAATATCAACAAAGATAGTGCAGCATTGAACAATGTCCTAGATCAAATGGCCCTAACTGATATATATAGAGAGAGCCTTTCATCCCAAACAAGCAAAATGCACATTCTTTTCAAATGCACATGGAACATTTTCAAAGATGGACCACATGAGAGGACACAAAATAAGTCTCAAAAAATTCAAGAAAATTGCAATCATACCAAGCATTTTCTCAGACCACAAGGGATTGAAAGTAGAAACCAACCTCAAGAAAAAATTCAAAAACACTCAAACTCATGGAGATCAAATAGCATGCTATTAAACAATGAAATAGTTAAGAATGAGATCAGAGAAGAAATCAAAAAGTTTCTGGAAACAAATGAAAATAAACTCACAACAACCCAAAACTTATCAGACACAGTGAAGGCAGCCCTGAGAGGGAAGTTCATAGTGACATGGACCTACCTAAAATACATAGAAACATTTCAAATAAACAACCTAACCCTATAAACCTACAACAACTGGAGGATCAACAACAAAGACAGCCCAGAATGAATAGAAGGAAGGAAATAACCAAGATCAGAGCTGAATTAAACAACATAGAGACAATTCTAAGGATCAATGAATCCAGGAGCTGGTTCTTTGACAAGATAAACAAAATTGACAAGCCTTTAAGTAGACTCATCAACAACAAAAAAAGAGAGAGGACCCAAATAAACACAATCAGAAATGAAAGAGGAGAGGTTAAAACTGACATCACAGAAATACAAAGGACTGTAAGAAATTCCTACAAAGAACTATATGCCAAGAAATTTGATAACCTAGGTGAAATAGACCAATTTCTAGAAAAATATAATCTTCCAAAACTCAATGAAGAAGCAGAAGAAAGTCTGAACAGACCAATAACAGCTGACAAAATTAAAGCAGTAATCAAAAAACTCCTGACACCCAAAAGCCCTGGACTGGAAAGTTTCACAGGAGAATTTTACAAAACATTTCAGGAAGAGCTAACCACTATAATTCACAGACTATTCCAAAAAATCCCAGAAGATGGAAAACTCCCAAACTCTTTTGATGAAGCCAGCATCATCCTTATCCCAAAACCAGATAAAGACATAACGAAGAAAGAAAACTTCAGGCCAATATCGCTGATGAATAGAGATGCTAAAATCCTCAATAAAATATGGGCAAACTGAATCCAGCAATACATTAAGAAGATCATATACCATGATCAAGTGGAATTCATCCCAGGGATGCAAGGATGGTATAATATTTGCAAGTCAATAAATATAATACACCACATAAACAAAAGCAAAGACAAAAATCACATGGTCATATCAATAGATGCAGAAAAAGAAACATTTGATAAGGTATAGCACCCATTTATGATAAAAACACTCAGCAAAATGGGAATAGAGGGAGTATTCTTCAACATAATAAAGGCCATATAGAAAGACCTACAGCCAACATCATACTCAATGAGCAAAACCTAAAACCTTTCCCACTAAGATCAGGAACAAGACAAGGATGTCTGCTCTCACCACTGCTACTCAACATAGTATTGAAGTCTTAGTCACAGCAATCAGACAAGAAAAAAAAAATAAAAGGCAACCAAATTGGAAAAGAGGAAACAAAACTGTCATTGTTTGCAGATGGCATGATAATGTACACAGAAAATCCTATAGATTCCACCAAAAAACTGCTTAACCTAATAAGTGAATTTGGCAAAACAGCGGCATACAAAGTCAATATTCAGAAATCAAAAGCATTTTTGTATAGCACAATGAAATATCAGAAACAGAAATCACGAAAAAAAGACCCATTTGATATAGCAACAACAAAAAAAATAAAGTACCAAGGAATAAACCTAACCAAGGAGGTAAAAGACCTGTACTCATAAAACTACACAACGCTGAAGAAAGAAATTAAGGAAGATACAAACAAACGGAAGCATGTACCATGATTATGGATTGGAAGAATTAATATCACCGAACTGTCCATACTACACAAAGCAATTTGTAGATTCAATGCAATCCCTATTAAAGTACCAGTGACATATTTCACAGATATAACACAAACATTTCAAAAATTTATATCAAACTATAAATGACCCCGCATAGCTATAGCAATTTTGAGAAAGAAGAACAAAGTAGGAGAGATCACAATACCTAATATCAACCTATTATAAGGCCACTGTAATCAAAACAGCTTGGTACTGGCATAAAAACAGTCACATAGACCAATGGAACAGAACAAAGAGCCCAGAACTTAACCCAACTTTCTATTGTCAATTATTATTTGACAAAGGGGGACAAGCATAAAATGGAGTAAAAATAACCTCTTCAACAAATGGTGTTGAGAAATTTGGACAGCTACATGCAAAAAAAAAATGAAACTCAATTTCTTTCTTCCATTATGCTTAATGTTTATTTCTTTTTTCACAATTACTTTATTGTTGTTCAATTACAGTTGTCTGCATTTTCTCCCCACCACACCCTGAAACCCCAGCCAAACCCATCTCCCTCCTTTGTTTCCACCCTCCCCTTGGTTTTGTCTATGGGTCCTTTATAGCAGTTCCTGAAAACCCTTCTCCCCTCTGTCCCTTCCCCCATCCCCTCTGGCTAGGTTAGATTGTTCTTAATTTCAACGTCTCTGGTTATATTTGTTTGCTTTTCTCTTTCGTTGATTATGTTCCAGTTAAAGGTGAGATCATATGGTATTTGTCCCTCACTGCCTGGCTTATTTCACTTAGCATAATGCTCTTCAGTTCCATCTTTGCTGTCCCAAAGGGTAAGAGCTCCTTCTTTCTTTCTGCTGCATAGATTGCCATTGTGTAAATGTACCATAGTTTTTTGATCCACTCATTTTCTGATGGACATTTAGGTTGATTCCAGCACTTGGCTATTGTAAATTGTGCTGCTATGAACATTGGGGTACATAGGCTCTTTTGGATTGGTGTTTCAGGGCTCTTAGGATATAGTCCCAGCAGTGGAATTGCTGGTCAAAAGGCAGATCCATTTTTAATTTTCTGAGGAAATTCCATACTGTTTTCCACAGTGGCTGCACCAATCTGCATTCCCACCAACAGTGCACTAGGGTGGTTCCCTTTTCTCTGCATCCTCTCCAACACTTGTCTGTTGGTATGTTTATTATGGCCATTCTGACTGGTGTGAAGTGGTATCTCATTGTGGTTTTAATTTGCATCTCTCTTATGGCTAGTGATGCTGAGCATCTTTTCATATGTCTCTGGGCCCTCTGTATGCCCTCCTTGCAGAAGTGTCTGTTCAAGTCTTCTGTCTATTTTTTAATTGGAACCATAAACAACCCTGAATAGCTTCATCAATTTTGAGAAAGAAGAACAAAGAGGGATCACAATACCTGATATCAAACTATATTACAAGGCCACTGAATTCAAAACAGCCTGGTACTGGCATAAAAACAGTCACATAGTATACCAATGAAACAGGACAGAGAGTCCAGAAATAAACCCAAGTCTCTATCATCAATTATTATTTGACAAAGGGGGAAGAAGCATAAAATGGAGTAAAAATAACCTCTTCAACAAATGGTGTTGAGAAATCTGGACAGCTACATGCAAAAAAAAATGAAACTCAATCAGCAACTTATGCCATACACAAAAATAAATTCAAGGTGTATAAAAGACTTAAATATAAGTCATGACACCATAAAAGTCCTAGAGGAAAACATAGGCAGGAAAATCTCAGACATTCCACACAGCAACATCTTCACTGATATGTCCCCTAAAGCAAGGGACATAAAGGGAAGAATAAACAAATGGGAACTCATCAAATTAAAAAGCTTCTGCATGGCTAAAGAAAACAGCATTAAAATGAAAAAAGAGAAACAACCATATGAGAGAACATATCTGCCAATGATAACTTTGACAAGGGTTTGATCTCAAAAATTATTTTTAAGGTAACTTTTTCAAATTGTAAACATATTAGAAATGTTTGAGAAGATGAAATTGCAACTATGCAAAGAAAATCTAGAGAAATTACTGGATAAAACTTTCATTTTAAGTGGCAGTGTCTTTTCACTATACAATTTAGGATCTGCAAATGCTAGGCTCCATAATTCAGATATTTTATGCCACAAAAATATTCTACCCTAAATTTTATTGCTTATTTAAATTCTTTATGGTATGTCTATCTTAAGACTGAGCCAAAAAATAGATGGCAAACTTCTCAATTTTGTGAAAAAAAAATGCATTCTAGGAAGTAAGTTATGTATATTAATGACAATCACATAATTAGAATAGTAATTATGCATAACATTTATTAAGTCCTTTCTGTGTGCTGGGCACTACACTAAGCTTTTCACAAACATTTTTTTCATTCTTTCCTTACAACAACCCTCTTATGAAAGAACTTCTTTGATCTCTAGTCCCAGGTGAAGAAACGGGTACTAGAGAGAATAAGTAAGTTGCCCATGTTTAGGCAACTTTATGTGGGTGAGCCTAGAAATAAAAACAGTGTTGTCTGACTCAGATATGAACTCAGAGCATACAGAAGAACCAGATGGAGCTAGTGCACAATGGAAATGAAAGACCAGGAATTGCATAGCCAACCCTAATTTATGCCATGTGGACTGGTCCCATCTTTGTTCAATATAAGCACCAAATATTAGACTTTACAGTTCTCAGAGACAGAATCAGCCTGGGTTCTCCCAAAACAGATCCTCAGACAAGAATTTGTGTGTAAGTAGGTTATTTGGGAGGTGATTCCTGGAAAGATGGTAGGGAAATGGGGAAGTGAGACAGGGAAGAGAAGGAAGCCAATCTGAGGTACACTAATGAGCATGTTAACACTGTTGGCCTGGTACTCTATCCCACTGGGGATATCGGGATGACTATGTTGAACATGGTTTAAAGTTGTCTCACCCAGAGCTAAGAAACCTGGGCTCTGTAACCACCAACTCCTGCCTGTCAGTGGTTGAGGGTACCTCCCACAGCATTAATGTCTGGACACTTTTGGCCTGTTCTTTGCCTGAGCTGTGCAGACTCTCTGCCTGACTTGGTTACTGGCATGTACAGAAGTGAGAGCCAGGGGATGGGAATGTGGGTGCTCACTGACAGTTTGTTCCACTATATATTTCTCCACAAGGATATTCTTGGCTTCAAATTTGATAATCACTTCTTCTCATAGAAGTGTCATTCTAAAAAAATTGTTTTGACCAAGGGCTAACAATTACAACCACTGATGATAGAATATTCTTCTTTTCTTAGACCCTTCCAAGTTTTTGCCCTGAGAGATGGAGAAAACTTAATACCTGCAACCCCGCAAGACATTATTTGGCATCAAAGAGTCAAAGTGTGCTGGAGACCTCTCAAGGTGCTGACTTCTGCCTGCTTTTCTTATTCATGGTTCCAACCTTCTAAGAAGCTGGAGCCAAGTGGCTTTCAGTAAAACTCACTAGAGGACATACTCATGGCAGGAAAAGATTGTTAAAAAGCCATTTTTCTTTTGCCTAAGAGATTTAAAAGTCAGTAGTGAAAGAATGAAAGTGATAAAACTTACATTTAAGAATACTGTCAGCCAAAGGCCAGTTGTGCCAACAGCTCAATGTGGTACAGCACAGCTGTGGTTATAGCATAGCTCTGAAAACAGCACTGCTGTTGGGCAGCTCTTGGGGGAAGCATCCCTGGGGGCATCTTCAGTATTTCAGCTCCAGCCAGAGAAATGATCTTCAGTTTTTGGTAAAAAAGGAACATACTCTCAGATCCAAAGGGAAACTGACTTATATAGACATGATCTCTGACTGGTCCATCCTCAAGCAAATGAGAACTCAAATCCTCACAGTTTGATTGGTCCTGATTGATCAGAACGGAGCTGCTCTGATTGGTCAGTGAAAAAGCTGATGGGGATATACCTGTTCAGCCCAGATGGGATGGGGATTCTAGGAACTCCTTTATAAGGTCTGGCTTAGATGGCAGGGACACAGTACAGGCAGGCAGTTCAGTGCAGGCTTCTCCCTAAAGTGCAATTTGCCCAGGAGGCCCCTGTAAAGAAATGGATGCTAAACTCTGTTTTTTATTTTTGTTAATAAGAGGAGACAGAGAGAGGGAAACATCAGTTTGTTGTTCCACTTACTGATGCATTCATTGGTTGATTCTTGTATGTACCCTGACTAAGGACTGAACCCACTTGCCGTATCAGGACAATGCTGTAACCAACTGAGCTATTTGGCCAGAACCAGACTATGTTCTTTTAAATTTGAGCCATTAGCCATTGGTAGCCCTTGTTAGCAGGTATCTTCTCATGCTTCACAACATTTAAGCCTTAGAAATCCAGGTATGAGGCATGAATATTTTTTGCTACATTGATTTGGTACACTTTTTTGCATTTAAAAGGAAAAGATGAGCTTATTTATGCACCACATTATACCTGACCATATAGTGTGAAGGGTGTGTGTGTGTGCGTGTGTGTGTGTGAGGGGTGGTGTGCATAATCTGGCAAGACAGAAGAGTTTACAAAAAAATGAAAAGGTGGTCTTGAAATATGTCATAGACATAATGCAAGCCAAATTTTTATTGGAACCAAAGTTGAGCTCTGATTTTTGTCCTCTTATTTTATTTTTTAATGATTTTATTTATTCTTAGAGGACCATATAGAGAGAGAAACATCAATCAGTTGCCTTTTGCATGCCCCCAGTCAGGGATGTGGCCTGCAACCAGACATGTGCCCTGACTGGAAATTGAACTGGCAACCTTTTGGTTTGTGGCATGATTCCCAACCCACTGAACCACACCAGTCAGAGCAATTTTTATCTTTTTTCACTAAAATAAAAAGTTTCAACAATGAAAGCTTTGATGGATTACCATAGAGAGAATGTAGATAGAACCATAAATAATTTTTAGTTTTCTTTTTTTAATATATTTTATTGATTATGCTATTAGTTTTCCCATTACCCCCCTTCATTCCCCTCCACCCTGAACACCCTCTCCCATCCACATTCCCCCCCTTTAGTTCATGTCCACGTGTCATAAGTTCTTTAGCTTCTACATTTCTCCTACTATTCTTGCCCTCCCCCTGTCTATTTTCTATCTACCTTCATTGCTACTTATTCTTTGTACCTTTCCCCCCTCTCTCCTCCTCCCACTCCCCTATTGTTTTAAAATCTAAATTGAGTGTTATATTGCAAAGATATATCCCACAAAATATTATTTGAATGCCAAATCACCCAATTGTATAGCAAAAGGGTGAACTTCTAAAGTTTATTTCCTCCTGGAGTACTCTGTCTAGATAAGGTTGATTTCTGCCTTTTATGGCTATGATTTAAAATATGACTTTTCTGAACTTTGTAACCTTATTTGAAGGAAAGCATTTTAAGAGGAAGGGATAAAATTCAATTAACTGAGATGACAGAAATTAATCTACTGGGCAAACATATCAGGCAATTGGAAGCATTTATACCTTTCAAAAAGGAAATAACCTATTTCTTGCCTTGTTATCTAACGAAACAGGAGTTTATATCTCTTGAAGCTGTTACAAATCTGCTTAATGAGGCCTAAACACCATTGCCAAACAATTAGAGTTTTTATTGTATCACTGATTTCTTTCATTTCCGCAGTTGCTGATAATCATTAGTCAACACTGTCTTATCTAAGAATGCCCATATGTGTACACACATGTGTGCACATACACAATCTAGCTGGCTGAGAAATATAATAACTACACTGACAACTGAGGCCAAAGGGTGTGAGTCAACAGCCTCAGACAGTTTCCAAACTTGGACATTCCATATATTTGTTAATGTATTTGCGCTGATCTGTGCTCATTTTCTGTTCTGTGGGTATTATTTTTTAGGTATCAAAAAATGGCAGCACTTACTAACACAAACACACATGTAGCAGGTTTCATTTTCCAAAGGTCCACTTCACTATCGGCAGTGCCACATGCTCTTCTAGCTCCTTGACACTTTGTGTGAAGGTATAACATCCACACAAATTTACAAATAATGTCTTGAATGGGGAATTTTGTCGAATATATCCTCCCACCTTTCTTGCTCCAAATTTTTAAAAAAATTTTATTTATTTAGTTTTAGAGAGAGGGGAAGGGATAAAGAAAGAAAGGGAAAGAAATATTGATGTGAGAGAAACATCAACTGGTTGCTCTCATCCATGACTCAACCGAACACGCAACCCAGGCATGTGCTCTGACTGGGAATCGAACTGGCAACCTTTCACTTTGCAGGATGACACCCAACCAACTGAGCCACACCAGTCAGGGCTCTTGATCCAAATTTTTAAAAATATTTATCAATAAGAATGAATTGCATATTAACTGTATGCCCAATGCTATTAGACAATGCAACAAGTACAAGAGAAAAGCTACACCCCAAAGTCACAGCATTTGGAATGTGGTCAGAGAAGCAACCCATACTCACAGCCAAAACATAGGAAGAATGCACAGCAACTGAAGCAGGTGAGAGACTTGCAGAGAAAGAAACTCCATGCTAAGCAATAATATGCAGAATATTATATCTCCCACCTTTCTATTCCTAGGTTGTGCTCATTGCCAGGTGGATGACTCAGGTATAACCAAGCTCATGAGAACTCAAGTAATTTACTTGGTACCTGACTGAAGCCTACACCTTTGTAGTAACTGCCATCCATCAAGTACCTCCTCCATGACAGAAAAGCTTTAAGGGCCTTGTTTTGTGCAAGGTATTGTTCCTGAAGAAACTGCTTAATGTGAAGCCAGCATAATTCAACATTAATACCAAAGAAGGTGAGTATTTCTGATTAACAGCCATATGGGAACAGAATAAACTAGTGTGCAATTCCCTCCACCTGTCAATTTTGAAATTACACAATTCTGGATTCATTTTTATTTCATGGAGACTTGCACTATTTCAAATTTGGAGCAAATAAAACAACCAATATTTTATATTATACTAAATTAAATTAAAAATATGTCTCTTCACTACTTATCTTCATTTTTATGCTAACAATTAATTCTTACATTAATGGCAATATAGTAGTTATATAATACTTATAAAGAGCTTCATGCTTAAGTAAGTGCTTACCATAGATAAATGCTTAGCATGAATATAAACTCATTAAATCTACTACAAAGGAGATGTTACCATTATCCCAGTTTATAGGTAGAAAAGAGTGAAGCACAAAGAGCTTAAGCAGTTCTTCTATAGTTATACAACTGGTAAGTGGTGGAACTACAGCCAGACAATCTGACCCTAGAATCTGCTACACTCTCAACCACCAGGCTCTACTTCATTTAATCCCCATGATGGAAGTATTGCTTTCCAATTTTACTAACGGTGAGTTACCTAGAATTCCAACTGATCTCTATCCAGCTCTAAAACCCACACTGCTTGCCTTAAGCTTGCCTGTGTCCCACCTGCCTTCTATCATTCAGCTGTATAAGTACCAAGATAGACTTGGTCCATCACTCATTATAGCTGCCTTTATCAAACCAAGCAGTTTTAATTCAGTAGAGACATAAACAAATGGAAAAATCCATCTTTATCATGAAACTTGGTGAGAGACAGGAAAGCACAATGGTTAGTTGACCTTATACCAATAATAGCAAACATTCGTTAAGACCCTTCAACAAACCACACATTATTCTGGGAGCCCTCCATACATTAGCTTGTTGAAGTCTCATAAACAATGCATGAGGTCAACACAACTCTTCCTCCCTTTGCACAGATAGTTGTCTCAGAAAGGCTAGGAGAAGTAGGATGGGGGAGGAGGTCTTACAGTTGTTTCTCTCAGCAGCTCCTGCTCCTCAACTGTTGGAACTGAGAACAGATGAGGTGACAAGTCACACCTCCAGTTCCTCATAAATGCAGATAAGCTGTGTTGCATGTGTTGGAGAGAAATCAAGGCAAGGGAGGTAGATTGCTCAGAGGAGAGCCATAGTGACCCCAGGGATGCCCAGAGGTGAAAAGCAAAGAAAAGGTATTCCCCAGAGGTCCCAAAAGAGCTGTAGAACCAAGTTATCAGAAATCCTGTGGGCTTCCTGGAGGACTGATGTGGCAAATATGTTGATGCCCACCAGTGTGCCCCCTACAGGGTAGCACTACACTCTAATGTGCCTCAAGGGACATAAATCTTCAGCATTATTTGCTATGCATTCCCAATAGTGTTGCTAATAAAGGAAGGCATTTCAACTTCTTGCCATATTATTCTTTCTATATTATTGCAGCCATTTGTTTTTATTGTGGCATAAAGAAAAGGTTTTAGCCTTTTGGCAAGTAGTCTTTTGTTTTCCTTTATTTAAAAATGTGAAAGACTATGGCTCATTAAGAACTGTTAGTTACTATGAGGTGCCTAATGGTGGATTATGTCTTAAGTGCTGATTTTGCCGTCACTTAATTGAAATTTATTCTAATACATCTTCACTAGAGTATTTGGAAATGTAATGGGCATGGCTGCCCCACTGAGTATATAGCAAAGGTGTGGGTTAAAACTGATAATCTGTATATATCATAAAAAGAATTGTACTATAATTCTCAGTGAAAAAATATTCTATAAATGAGCACATACCTCAGTAAGCTAATATTCTATGTATTATACACATGCTGCTGGGGCCCCATCCAGTTCCCCTTTACCAGGCCACGTACCATCCCCCAGTGGTGGTGGCTAACAGCTTTCAGCTGCCTCCTACTCTAGAGAATTGCCCTCTGCCAAAAGGGAAGCTACCTCACCAGAGGATTATGAGCTGGGCTTACACTGACACAGCTGGTGGCTGTGTCAACAACTTGACTTCAAAGGTGGGCAAGGGGCTTTGAGGAGGGCATAGGGAGTATGTGATCCACAGAGAGAAGTGTCAGGAAGGATATTTACCAAAGCATTGAAGGCCATCATCCCTGGGAGGCCAGATGCTTTATTCACTTCTTTATGCTTCCTATACTTTTTAAGGATTTTTTTGTAACAAATATGTAATGTTTTTGCAAAGAACAATTACACATATTGAAGATATATATGTACAATGAAGATATATCAAAGAAAGAAGTCATTGTGTTTGACTCCCTCATTTCACAGATGAGCAAATTAGACCTCGGGCAGAGCTCACAGACTTGGGTCTCAGAGACCTGTCTGCAGTGTGAGCACAGCACAATGGCCCACCCAGCCCTAGGGGTGTAGAGGACTTCATCAACAACAACTGTAGCTCAGAGCAGATGAGGGACACACCAGGCTACAAGTCCCCCCTAGAGGAAAAGAAGGAGCATGGTACCTGGATCCATTAGCTTATTTCTGTGTGTCAAAGAACAAGGGTGTAATCATTTCCATGGGTCTCAAATACTAAAGAGAGTTATGTAACAAACATTCAATAAAGTTAATAAAGTGCACCAGTCTGAGGTATAAGCTCACTGGCTTTCTTTTTTTACGTAAATATATATCTATGTAAACACCACCTAGATCAGGATAGAGAATATTTCCAGACCCCATAACTTTTGCTCATGCCCCTGCCCAGAAAATAACAGCACATCCCCTCCCCCTGTCCCAACATAATATAATTACTGCTCTGAATGCTGTATCATCAGTTTTTTAAAGATTATTTATTTAGCTTTAAAGATTTTATTTATTTATTTATTTATTTATTTATTTATTTATTTATTTATAGACAGAGGGGAAGGTAAGGAGAAAGAAAGGGAGAGAAACCTTAATGTGTGGTTGCTCTTACACATCCCCTATTGGGAACCTGGCCTGCAACTGAGGCATGTGCCCTGACTGGGATCAAACCAGTGACTCTTTGGTTTGCAGGCCAGCACTCAATCCACTGAGCCACACCAGCCAGGGCTAGTTTTGTTTGAACTTAAACTTCATTGTTTTGCCCATTTCCCCAGGAGGCAAAGGCTGAGATAGAGATTTGCACTCATGAAGATTTTTAAGAAGCATTCTTGGTATTGGTACCTGTGAGGGTGAAAGAATTGGGGAGAAGCTAGACTGGGATACATTTACAAGTTCTCAGGCAATTCCACAGGGACCTCTGGGTTGGGGATGGTCCTGCAGAATGACCCTATGTTGGAGGGGCTAGACTTTACACCCCACATTGACCACTGGTGGGATGTTGGACTGCCTCCAGAAATATGTTGTGATATTGGGCAAGGTGGCTCTCTTTAGCCAGGACAATAGCAGAGGAGAGAGAGGCTCAGCTATAAGCTTTGAACACTCCCAACCCTTGGGGAAATGAGTGTTTCAGTCCTAAAGTTTCAGAGGATCTAAATGGTACATCAGTATATTCACATAAATAAACATATAGAGTATGTGCACTCTGTGTGTGGCTTTCTTCTCCCAGCATAATTTCTAGGAGATCTGTTTGTGCTGTGCATGTAACATTCATTCTTACTGATGAGTAGTATTCCATTGAATGATGTGGCACAATTTATTTGTCTATTCTATTGATAAGCAATTGGTTTATTTCCGATTTGAGGCCATTGCAAATAAAGCTGCTATACATATCTTTTAAAGCAGCTTTTTTGAGATATATTATAGTTCACACACCACACAATTCACCCATTTAAGTATATAAAATCAATGGTTTTGAGTATATTCATAGGTATGTACAACCATCACCACAGTCAATTTTAGAAAATTTTCATCACTTCTAAAAGAAATCTTGTACTGGGATGGGGGTAAAATGCAGAAAACTGTGCTTGAACAACAATTAAACTAAAAAAATAAATTAATTTTAAAAAAAGAAATCTTATACTCTTTAGCTATCAGCAACTGCTAATCTACTTGTCTCTATGGTTTTGCCTATTCTGGACATTTCATATAAATGGAATTATATATGTGGGTTTTGATGACTGACTTCTGTTACTTAGCCTAATATTTTCAAGGTTCCTCCATGTTGTGGCATATATCAATATTTCACTCCTTTTTTGACCAAATAACTTTCCATTGTATGGCTATACCACATTTTATTTAGCCATTAATGAATTGATGGACTTTTAGGTGGTTTACATTTTTTTTGCTACTATGAATAGTGCTGCTATGAACATCCATAAAGAAGTTTTGTGTGGCCATATGGTTTCATTTCTCTTGGGTGTATATTTAAAGAGCAGAATTGCTGGTTATATGGTAACTCTATGCTAACTTTTTCAGGAACTTCCAGGCTATTTTCCAAAATAGATTCACCTCCTCACCAACACTTGCCCTTGTTTGTCTTTTTTTTTATTCTAGTTTTCCTATAGGGTGTAAAGTGGTAGCTCGCTATGGTTTTGTTATCGAGCATCTTCTCATGTGTATATTTGACATTCTTATTTTTTAATTGAATTGTTTAATTTTTATTACTGAGTTGTATGAGTGTTTGTATATTCTATATACAAGTCCCTTATCACTTACGTGATTTGCAATTATTTTCTCTCATTCTGTGATGTGTCTTCTCACCTTCTTGATAACATCCTTTGAGGAACAATCATTTTTAATTTTGATGAAGCCCAATTTACCTATTTTTTTTTTGATGTTTGTGCTTTGGTGTTATATCTAAGAATCTATAGCAAAATCTGAGGTCATGTAGATTTACCCTTATGTTTTCTTCTAAGAGTTTTATAGTTTTACATTTAGGTCTTTGATCCACTTTGAGTTAATTTTTATATATTGTGTAAAGTAAAGGTCTAACTTCTATCTTTTGAATGTGATTATCCAATTGCCCATACATCATTTGTTGAAAAGACTATACTTTCCCTATTGGATGGTATTGACACCCTTCCCGAAAATCAGTTGAGCATAGAATTGAGAAAACTCTCAATTCTATTTCATTGAACTATAGATCAATCCTTTCCGGTACCACACTGTCCTGATGCCTGTTACTTTGTAGGAAGTTTTGAAATGGAGAAGTGTGAGTTTAATATGTATTTTTTTGTAGACATATCTAATTATTGCTCTTGAATCTATGCCTAAGAGTGAAGTTTCTGGTATACATATGTTTAGTTTTAGTAGAAATTGCAAAAATAGTTTATAGGGGTTCTTTTTAATAACATGTAAATGAAGTTATACAAATCAATTCAGTGGAAATCAAACACCTAGTCAGTACTGCAACTGTTTTTATGTTTTGATGGTGAAAATTAACCTTAGTCCCACAAAGTTTTTTATGACTTTTTGCTCAAAAAGCTTCTAAGGAGGTAGTGATTCCTGAAAAACAAAGTCCTCCATGAAAAGGACCTCAGGATGCCTGAAGACCTTGCCCTGAGAAACGATATAGTGATTTCTTCAAGAAAGCATGAACGAGAAAAGAAGCCACATTGGCAACCCAATTGGAGTTCCTCCACTGACTAACACATCTTATTTTTTTCAGCTTATTAAGTACAGTTTCTATCCTTTATTCCCATTCCAGCCACCCACCCATCCCTCCCATTTCCAACCCCCCTAGTTTTGTTCATGTGTCCTCTATATTTGTCCTATAAACCTTTCCATTCTCCCCTAAAATTCCCTCCCCTCTTCCTCCTGGGCCCTGACAACCTGTCCTCTACTTCAGTGTCTTTTCTTATATTTTACTTGTTTCTTTGTTTTGTTGTTCAGGTTCCTGTTAATGGTGATATCATATGGTATTTGTCTTTCACTGCCTGGCTTATTTCGCTCAGCATAATGTTTTCCAGCTCCATCCATGCTGTTGCAAAGGGTAGGAGATCCTTCTTTCTTTCGGCTGCTTAGTATTCCATTGTGTAAATGTACTACAGTTTTTTGATCCATTCATTTACTGATGGGCACTTAGCCTGCTTCCAGCACTTAGCTATTGTAAATTGGGCTGCTATGGACATTGGGGTGCATAGGTTCTTTTGGATTGGTGTTTCAGGGTTTTTAGGATATAATCTTAGCAGTGGAATTGCTGGGTTAAAAGGCAGTTCCATTTTTAGTTTTCTGAGGCAATTCCATACTGTTTTCCACAGTGGCTGCACCAGTCTGCACTCCCACCAGCAGTGTACTAGGGTCCCTTTTTCTCCACAACCTCTCTAGCACTTGTTGTTTGTTGTTTTATTTATGATGGCCATTCTGACTGGTGTAAAGTGGTATCTCATTGTGGTTTTAACTCCCATCTCTCTGATAGCTGGTGATATTGAGCATCTTTTCATGTGTTTCTGGATCCCCTGCATGTCCCCCTTGGAGAAATGCCTATTCAAGTCCTTTGCCCATTTTTTAATTGGGTTTCTTGTCTTCTTAGAGTGGAGTCATGTGAATTCTTTATATATTTTGGAGATTAAACGCTTGTCTAAGGTATCATTGGCAAATAGTTTTTCCCATACAGTTGGTTCTCTTTGTATTTCAATACTGTTTTCTTTAGCCATGCAGAAGCTTTTTATTTTGATGAGATCCCATTTGTTTATTCTTTCCTTTATGTCCCTTGCTCTAGGGGACATGTCAGTGAAAATACTGCTACATGAAATATCTGAGATTTTCCTGCCTATGTTCTCCTCTGGGACTTTAATGGTGTCATGACTTATATCTAAATCTTTTATCCACCTTGAATTTATTTTTGTGTATGGTGTAAGATGGTGCTCGAGTTTCATATTTTTGCATGTAGCTGTCCAGCTCTCCCAACAACATTTGTTGAAGAGGCTATTTTTACTCCATTTTATGCTGCTGCCCTCTTTGTCGAATATAAATTGACCATAGAGACTTGGGTTTATTTCTGGGCTTTCTGTTCTGTTCCATTGGTCTATGTGTCTATTCTTATGCCAGTACCAGGCTGTTTTGGTTACAGTGGCCTTGGAATACAGTTTAGTATCAGGTATTGTGATTTCTCCTACATTACACTTCTTTCTCAAAATTGCAGCAGCTATTTGGGGTCATTTATAATTCCATATAAATTTTTGAAGTGTTTGTTCTATGTCTGTGACATATGCCATTGGTTCTTTAATAGGTATTGCATTGAATATGTAGATTGCTTTGGGTAGTATTGACATTTTGATGATGTTAATTCTTCCAATCCATGAACACAGTATATGTTTCCATTTATTTGTGTCCTCCTTGATTTCTTTCTTCAATGTTATGTAGTTTTCTGAATACAGGTCTTTTACCTCTTTGCTTAGGTTTAGTACTAGATATTTTATTTTTCTTTTTGCTATGTTAAATGGGATCTTTTTCTTGATTTCTGCTTCTGTTGTTTCATTGTTGGTGTACAAAAATGCCTTTGATTTCTGGATATTGACTTTGTATCCTGCTGTTTTGCCAAATTCATTCATTAGTCAAGCAGTTTTTTGGTCAAGTGTATAGTATTTTCTATGTACACTATCATGTCATCTGCAAACAGTGACAGTTTTCTTTCCTCCTTTCCGATTTGGATGCCTTTTATTTCCTTTTCTTGTCTGATCGCTGTGGCTAAAACTTCCAGTACTATATTGAATAAAAGTGGTGAAAGTG
>CM052547.1:55650873-55683530 GCA_028533065.1 Trachops cirrhosus | reverse complement strand
AGAAGGGATCTGTGTGTGGGGGCTGGGTGCAACTATGTGCGTCCTTGGGAGTTCACCGCTGTGTGTTCCGATGTCCCTCGGAGCGCCTGTGCCTTTTCCAGGTTCACGGATGCACACTCTCTAGATCCCGAGGGGTGCCCACTTCTACTTCCAGGGTCTGGGCCTCACAGGTCATGAGGAGTGCCTGCGCCTTTTCTGGGTTCATGGGTGCGCACTCTCTGGGTCCCGAGGGGCGCCCAGTTCCCCCAAATTCATATCCTAGGCATCATAGGTCCCGGGGAGCGCCCGCGCCTTTTCCTTTTTCAATGCTGTGGTTTCCAAGCTGTTCACCAAAGCAGGCTCTCTCTGGTTTGGGGGCGCGGGCATAGAGGCGGGTGCCTTTGGATGCACTGGGTGGGGTGCACACTTTCACCAGGGCTTTGCATGGGTGCTTATAGCCCCTGTGTGGGTGTCTCTTCATCCTCACTCCTCTCTCTGTGCCCTCTGTAAACTGGCCTCCCCCGGTGCTGCTCAGTCCTTGTTTGGCCAGGGAGGGAGCAGATGACTCAGCTCTCTCCCGGGAGTCCCGCAGCTGACCCCGGCAGGCTGGGCCTGGAACTGCAACCTCCCTGGTCCCCGCGCTGATCCACGTAGTCTCCTTACCGTCGGGTTTTTCAATGTCCGCTACAATTTGTGATCTCTTATTTTCATTTATGTCATGATAATGTTGGCTCTATGCTCTGTTCCTTCCTAAAATGGCTAGGATTTTTTCCTGGGTGTGGGAAAGGTAGAATCTGCTCCGTCCTACCACGCCGCCATCTTGGAATCTCCGAAAATTTTCAAATATATAAAGATATAACTCTTTTCAACTATTGTGCAAGATTGAGATAAGAAAATAGGAGTTTAAATTTTTTGAAAATTGAAGGATGAAATTGAAAATATGCTTAATGCCTTCATCCAGTCATTGATGCCCTTCTTTCATCTGGATATAAAAAAAGTTGTTAGGTATATTTTTTAAGACATTAAAGGCAGGATTGAAATAAATTAAACCTGGACTCTGACCTTCAAATTTACTGCATCACACCAAAAATCAGTTATTTCTTAATATCATCAAATAACCACTTGGTGTTCAAATTTTCAATTGTCATAAATATCATAATATTTTAGTTTATTTCTTTAAATAAAGAAACCAAAAATGTGCATACATTGCATTTGTGTACTATGACTTTTAGGTCTTTTTTTATTCTATAGGTCTTCCACTCTCATTTTTTCTACTCTTCCCATATATTTATTGAAGAAAGTAGGTTGATTGGCTCATATGGCATTGCATAGTCTGCATTTTGCTGAGTTAGTCTTCATGGTGTACTTGATCATGTTCCTTGGTCTTCTATAGTTCCTGCAAAAAAATTTTTTGAAGGACTTCAATATGACCAGCCATAGATTCCTAGCCAGAATATGGGTAGTGCTCATAAGACACTCTGTGTTTTCTGTTTCTAAACTGACCATTTCTACATCAGTCTTTCAGAAGTAGGTTCTAGCAGAAGACTTTTGAAAGGTGAAATGAGTGTCCTCAGTCAATCCAGGCTGCAGAGCATAGAGAGCAAAAGCTTCTTCAGCACATGGTCATTATGAACAAAGGGCATATATGAATGTGGCCAGGCCCACCTAGATGCTCTGTCTTCACATTAAAAAAATAAATACAGCGGCAGTGAATATCTTGATAAAATTGCTATTACCAAGTTAACTCTTGAGTCATTCTGATCTATCTATACTAGTTGTCCTCTGTGATTGGTGCATGATAATCGTTCTGGGACCTTTGTGTCTGGGATCTGAAGATTTCTTTCATTTCTCTTGTTATGGGTTCCCTTGTTTTCAGTATTCTGTGTTGTCCGCTTTCTTGGTTTACTTCCTAATTTTGGTTGAGGACATCTTCCAGTAGCTTTATGAGAAAGGTTATATGGAAGGCAAATTTTCTTTACCTGTGTCATTAGTCTACCTTCATACTTGCCTTCATAACTTCATACATATATACTTGAAACATATATCAGTTTCACTGATATAAAGAGATTGAGGTTGGAAATCCCTGTCCTTTAAAATTTTAAAAGCATTATTTCATTGTCATTTTGCTTCTGATATTTGCTTCTAAAGCTATTTTGATTCCCAATCATTTCTATGAGACCTATTTTTAATTCTCTAGGAACTTCAGTTTGTCCGTCATATTTTCACTGTAATAAAATGACATTGGACTTACAATTAAATGTTCAATTTGATAATTCCTTCTTCAGTTCTGAAATTGATTTTCTTAAATTACGTTAGTATTTTTCCTTTGATTACAGAATTGTATTAAATGGGTGTTGAATCTGAACTTGTCCTCTAACTTTTTTCTATTATTTTGAGTTTTCTTGATCTAGTTTCTAGTCTATTTCCTCAAATTTGTTTTCTAAATGTTCCATGAACAATTTTATGTTTGCTTTCATGTTTTTAATGATCAAAGTTCAAAAAATATTTTTTGTTAAGAAAACTGTTCATTTAAAAAAAGCATCATATAGAACAGGCTTCCAGTCAGGATGGAGGCATAGGTAGATACACTGTGCCTCCACACACAACCAGAAGAAGGACAAGGAAAAATTTAAAAACAGAAAACAAACAAACTGCCAGAACATTGAACTGTATGGAAATCCCACAAGCAAGGAATTAAAGAAGAAACATTCATCCAGAACGGTAGGAGGGACAGAGTCAAGCAGCCAGAGTGGAGAGGATGTGTGACAAGGCAGTGGTTGGAGAACCTGGGGTGGCAAGGCAGAAGCTGGCAGACCTAGCAGGGCAGTGGCTGGCAGAGTGGGTGGTCCCACAACTCTCAGCCTCACAGGAGAGTTCATTGAAGAGACCCGCAGGGTCCTAGAACATACACAGACCCACCCATCCATGAATCAGCACCAGAAGGGACCGCTTTGCTTGTGGGTAGCAGAGGAAGAGACTGAAAGCCAGGTGGAGAGTTGAGCAAGTGGCACTGTTCCCACTTGGACCCCTCACCCATATGAAGCACCACAAGGCAGTGACATGGGTTGCCCTGCCCTGGTGAATACCTAAGGCTCCACCCCTCACTACCTAATATGTCTGAAAAGACAAAAAAAAATGGCCCAAGTGAAAGAACAGATCAAAACTCCAGAAAAAAATCGACTAAGTGATGAAGAGATAGCCAACCTATCAGATGAACAGTTCAAAACACTGGTAATCAGGATGCTCACAGAAATGGATGAATATGGTCACAAGATAGAGGAAAAAGTGAAGGCTATGAAAAGGAAAATACATAGGGAACCAACAGTGACGGGAAGAAAACTGAAACTCAAATCAATGGTTTGGAGCAGAAGGAAGAAGTAAACATTCAACCAGAACAGAATGAAGAAAGGAGAATTCAAAAAAATGGGGAGAGGCTTAGGAACCTCCGGGACAACTTTAATGTTCCAACATCTGAATCAAAGGGGTCCCAAAAGGAGAAGAGGAAGAACAACAAATTGAAAACTTATTTGAAAAAATAATGAAGGAGAACTTCCCTAATCTGGCAAAGGAAATAGAATTCCAGGAAGTCCAGGTAGCCCAGGGAAGCTGGACCCAAGGAAGCTCACAGTAAGGCACATGGTGATTACATTACCCAAGATTAAAGATAAGGAGAGAATCTTAAAAGCAACAAGAGGAAAGGATGCAGTTACCTACAAAGGAGTTCCCACAAGACTATCAGCTGATTTCTCAAAAGAAACCTTATAGGCAAGGAGGGACTGGAAAGAAGTATTCCAAGTCATGAAAGGCAAGGACATACATCCAAGATTTCTCTATCCAGCAAAGCTATCCTTTAGAATGGAATGGGAAGATAAAGTGCTTCTCAGATAAGGTCAAGTTAAAGGAGTTCATCAACACCAAGCCCTTACTGTATGAAATGTTAAAGGGACTTACCTAAGAAAAAGAAGATAATAAAAAATATGAACCATAAAATGACAACAAACTCAGAACTATCAACAACTGAACCTAAAAAACAAAACAAACTAAGCAAACAACTAGAACAGGAACAGAATCACAGAAATGGAGATCATATGGAGGGTTATCAGTGGGGGAATGTGAGAGAGAGAGAGGGAGAACAAGTACAAAGAATAAGCAGCATAAATGGTAGGTAGAAAATAGACAGGGGGAAGTTAAGAATAGTATAGGAAATGTAGAAGCCAAAGAACTTATATGTATGACCCATAGACGTGAACTAAGGGAGGGGAATGCTGGTGGGGGTGGTGCAGGGTGGAGAGGAATAAAGCAGAGAAAAAATGGGACAACTGTAATAGCATAATCAATAAAATATATTTAAAAAGGTAAAAATCAAAAAATATCATATAGAAAAATGCAGGAAATCCAAGATGGCAGTGGAGTAGGTGGAAGTTACATTCACCTCCTCCCAGGACCCAACTGGGATTTCAACTAAAATATAGAAAAATCAACCTGACTAACCAACTGAAGACTTGCTAAACGGAAATATTTTAACCAAAGATTTACAGAAGACACTACAAAGAGACCAGTAAAAAGGGTTGAGATGCAAAAAGGGCTGGCCCCACACTGATGTGTGGTGGCTGAGAATCCAGAGGGATATCTCAGCTGCAAAAGTCCCCCTTGAGGAGCACAGGGTCTCAACTCCATGCAGAGCTCCCTAGCTGTAAAAATCACTGGGAAGTCTGTTTAGCAGGGAAAGACAAAAAGTCTGACAGAAACCCAGACAAATCCTAAAAGAGACAAAGCAGAAAATCTCCTTCACACTCACTAACCTTAGGTTCTGGCATGGGGGGGTGGTGGGATAGTGGCTGGGAGAGGACTGGAATTGTGTGGGTTGTGTAGCTCTGGATAGAGAGCAGAAAAGACAGGTTCGCTTTGCTGAGTCCCTCTCCCACACTACCCACAAATGCTATCTTTCTTGTGTCAAGTACCTCCTCCATATGACATCAGCCTTAGAGAATGCAATACTCTACCCTCTTGACTCTCACCCCACTTTGCAGAACACACAACCTGCAGAGGAGTCAGCTGCCTGGGCTTAGGATATAGAGATCCATCAGACTAAGGGGTTCTCAGAGAATGAGTTGTGTGGTCCTGGATTGTGGGCCATATCTCTACCTTCCTAAGAGACTGACCAGCACCACCTGCCATGGGATATCAACTAGCCCCATGTTCCTAAAGAGCTGCAGCTAGTTATGTAGCTCTAAAACTGGCACAATATTTCCTTAGCACAACCAATCAGTGCAGAGTCCTCCACTCACTTAGTCAATTTGGGCCTCATGAATTCTGCTGGCCTCCTCTGATAACTCCACAAGAGCCCACACTATCAGGTCTGTAGACACCCAGTGGGTGGCAGCTAGCCTTGATGTACACTGGAACTTGTGCTAAGTGGAAACATACCAGCACAAAAACTGAGATTGAACCTGTATCAGTCTGGTGAATACCACTTACCCCTACCTGGTGTCTTACTGAGAACCTACCTCATGCAACCCTGGTACTGCCAGAGGCCCTTTCAGTAACTGAGCGTAATGGGCAGCTGGCAGGTGGAGGCAGATGAAGGAAGATATCAGGGTAGCTTGGCCTTTTGCTGGCCTACCCCCAAGCTTGGTGCTGATAGAAGCTGGCTTTGATGTGCAACCTAGCCTTTCCCACATACACTTAGGGTTAGGATTAGGGTATAAACTGTGGATTGCTCGGTAGCTCCAAACAGGTTGCTCAGGACTAGTCATAGCATCTGACATTGACCTGCACCAGAGTCCCTCCCAAGAGGCCCCAGTACCAACACACCCAGTGGCCAGCTTCAGAAAATATCAGAGCACAGTCCAACTAGCTCCACAGGTGGCATATCCAAAAAAAGATCTTGGCAGGCACCAGACTCTGCTGAGGCAAATTGTGCTTTGTGTGATTAGCACATGCACAGCAGCTTGTACACTACGGTCAAGGTTGATCCTCACAGTCAGCCAGCCTCAGGGTCAATCCCATGTACAAATGGGCTAACAGCAATGAAGACTCAACTATAATAGGAGCGCTCACATAATCCATACAAGAGATATTCCAGCAGCACCCTGCTAAGGTGATCAGGGAGACTGTGCCACCACATCCCACAAGAAACCTACTATGTAAGGCCACAGTACCAGTACTGGGAGACATAGCTGGTCTACCTAATACAGTGGAAAAATGCAGAGAGGCATCCAAAATGGGGATGTAAAGAAACATAACCAAAGTGAAAGAACAAGATAAATTTCCAGAAAAATAACTAAATAAAATGGAAGCACACAATCTACCAGATATAGAGTTTAAAACAATGGTTATAAGGAGGCTCAAGAAACTTAGTAAGAACTTTAACAGCATGAAAAAGACATAGAAACCATGAAGGAAAACAAGTCAGAAATGAAGAATACAGTATCTGAAATGAAAAATACACTAGAAGGGATAAAAAGTAGGTTAGATGAAGCAGAGTATTGAATCAGTAACTTAAAAAATAAGTTAGCAGAAAACACCAAAATATAGCAGCAAAACAAAATTAAAAATTTTTAAGTGAGCATAATTTAGGGGACATCTGTAACCAAATGAAACATAACAACATCTGTGTGATATGGGGTACCAGAAGAAGAAAAAAGAGAACAAGGGATTGAGAACCTATTTAAAGAAATACTGACTGAAAACCTCCTTAACCTGGTGAAGGAAAAAGACATATCAGTCCAGGAAATGCAGAGAATTCCAAACAAGATTAACCCAAAGAGTTCTACACCAAGATACATCACAGTTAAAATGCCAAAAAATAAAGACAAAGAGAAATATTAAAAGCAGCAAGAGAAAGATTTATTTACTTACAAGGAAGCTCCCATAAAACTGTCACCTGATTTCTCAACAGAAACATTTTAGGTCAGAAAAGATTGGCACACAATATTCAAAGTCATGAAAATCAAGACCTACAAACAAGATTATTTTACACAGCAAGGCTATTTTCATTTAAAATCAAAGAAGAAATAAAGAGCTCCCAAGAAAAAGCTAAAGAAGTTCATTGCCACCAAATCAGCATTTTAGAAGAAATATGAAAGCGTCTTCCTTAAGAAGAGTAAAAAAGAGGAACATAAAGAATAAAATGGCAATAAACACATACTTGTCAACAATCACTTTAAATATAAATAGCTCAAATGCTTCAATCAAAAGACATAGGGTGGCTGAGTGAAGAAGAAAAGGAGACATATACATGCTTTTTACAAAACACCCACCTCAGAATGAAATATACATACAGACTAAAAGTAAAGGGATGGAAAAAGATATTTCACGCAAATGGAAATGAAAGGAAAGCTTTGGAAACAATACATGTATCAGACAAAAGAGACTTTGAAACAAAGCCTGTAAGAGACAAATTAAGACACTACATAATGATAAAGGGAGCAATCCAACAATAGAATATAACACTTGTAAACATACATGCATAAAACATAGGAGCACCTAAATATATAAAGCTAATCTTGATGAACATAAAGGGCAGATCAACAGTAATATAATCATAGTAGTGGATTTTAACACCCCATTGACATCAATGGATAGATCTGCAGATAGAAAATCACCAAGGTAACAGCAGCCTTAAAAGGCACACTAGATTACATGAGTTTAATTGATATTTTAAGATCATTTTACCCTAAAGCAGCAGAATATACATTCTTTTTAAGTGCATATGAAACATTTGCTAGGCTAGACCACATATTTGAACACAAGTCTTAATAAAGGTAAGAAATTTGAAATCATATCAAGCATCTTCTCTAACCAAAATGGAATGAAACTAGAAATCAATTAAATGAAAAAAATGTAAAACACAAACATATGGAGTCTAAATAACATGTTACTAAACAATGAATGGCTTAACAATGAGATCAATTAAGAAATAAAAGATGCCTTGAGACAAATGAAAATGAATGCACAACAACCCAAAAATCTATGGGACACAGCAAAATCAGTCCTGAAAGGGAAATTCATAGCATTACCTGCATTTTTTCAAAAAATAAGGAAAACCTCAAATAAACAATGTAAACTTACACTTAAAGGACCTAAAGAAAGAACAACAAAGAAACCCCAAAGCATGTAGAATAAAGAAAATAATAAAATCAGAGTAGACATACTGTCTAAAAAATACAATATGGATGATTAAGAAAATCAAAAGATGTTTCTTTGAAAAGATAAACAAGATTAATAAACCTTTAACCAGATCATCAAGAAAAAGAAAGAGAAAACCCAAATAAATAAAATCAGAAATAAAAAAGAACTAACAACTAACACCACAGATATACAAAGTATTGTAAGAAAATGTTATAAACAACTACATACCAACATATTGGACAATCTGGAAAAAAATGGGTAAATTTTTAGAAACATACAAGGTCCCCAAACTGAGTTCAGAATAAACAGAAAATTTGAACAGACCTATTACAATTAATGAAACTAAAGCAGTAATCTAAAAACTGCCAACAAACAAAATTCCTGGACTAGGCGGCTTCATGGGTGAATTTTACCAAATATTCAAAGAAGAACAAACACCTATCCTTCTCAAACTATTTCAAAAAATTCAAGAGGAGAAAAGACTCCCAAGCTAATTTTACAAGGCCAGAATTATTCTAATTTCAAAACCAGATAAACACTGCAAAGAAACAAAACTGTAGGCCAATATACCTAATGGACATTAATGCTAAAATCCTTGACAGAATATTAGCAAAGCAGATCCAGCAACACATTAAAAAACTTTATACACCATCTTAAAGTAGGATTTATTCCTGGTATGCAAATCAAAAAAATGTGATACACCACCTAAACAAAATGAATGATAAAAATTACATGATCATATCAATAGATGCAGAAAAAGCATTCAACAATATCCAGCACCTATTTCTGCAACATGAAAATAAAGGGAATATATTTCAATGTAATAAAGACCATATATGGCACACCCATAGCTAACATCATACTCAGTGGGGGAACACTAAAAACATTTCCCTTAAGATCAGGAGGTCAGGAACAAGACAGGGATATTCACTTTTACTTCTCTTATTCAGGATATCATATCATGACCCCCCAAAACCCCAGAATTTACTTTAAAAAATCTGTATTTGTTCTTATATGTTTAAACTTCAGTCACCTTCAAAGTACTCTCCATTTGATGAAGTACAACTGTTGAGACTTTTTTTCCACTGCTCAAAACAGTTTTTGAACTTGTCTATTTTGATGCCTTTTAATGCTTCTGCTGTTTTTTGTTTTACCTCTTCCACATCAGCAAAAAATTCCCCTTTGAGGACATTTTTTCAGCCACGGAAACAAATAAAACAGTCACTTGGGGCAAGATCAGGTGAACAGGGAGGGTAGGGAATGGGGGTCATGCTGTTTTCAGTCAAAAACTGCTGAGCACTCAGTGCAGTGTGGGCAGGTGGGCTTGTAAATCACCCATCATGAAATGGGCAAACACATCGAAAGAGTCTTCAAAAAAATTCACTGAAGCTGAAAACAGCCTCTCACAATGCCAGCTGATACAGAAGGGGTTTCTATAACACTCACCTAGTGGGGAAAGCCTGTACTACAAAGGGCCCACCCTCCAGAAGATAATTCCAGTTTTGGGGGGTCCCTCCTCATAGTACTGTAAGTCCTAGCCACAGAAATCAGACAAGGAGAAATAAAAGGCATCCACATTGGAAAAGAAGTTTAACTGTCATTATTTGCAGATGACATAATACTGTACATAGAGAACCTTAAAAAAACACCAAAAAAACAACCAGAATGATAAATAAATTCAGTAGTGTAGCAGAATACAAAATAAATATAGAGAAATCAGTTGCATTTTTACATACCAATAATGAACTCTCAGAAAATAAAACTTAAAAACTCTCATTTACATTTGCATCAAAAAATAATAATAATGCCTAAGAATAAATTTAACCAAGGTGGTAAAAGACCTATACTCAGAAAATTATATGGCACTAAAGAAAGAAATTGAAGAAGATACAGATAAATGGAATCATATACCATGTTCATGGATAGGTAAAATTAAAATCATTAATATGCTCATACTACCCAAAGCAATGTATAGATTCAATGCAATATCTATCAACATAAATGGTGTTTTTCATAAAACTAGAACAAATTATCCAAAAATTTATATGAAACCACAAAAGATCCCAAATAGCAAACCTAGGAAAGAAGAACAAATCTGGAGATATCAGGCACTTGATATCAAAGCATACTACAAGGCCATAGTAATCAAAACAGCATGGTACTTGCATAAAAACAGAAATATTGATCAGTGGAACAAAGTAGAGAGCCCAGAAATGAACTGTCCCCCATATGATCAATTAATATTTAACAAAGGAGGCAAGAACATACAATGGGTAAGTGACAGCCTATTTAATAAATGATGTTGGGAAAATTGGATAGATACAAAAAAATAAAATTAGATTAACTTCTTACACCATATACAAGAAGAAACTCAAAATGCATTGAAAATTTAAATCTAAGACTGAAAAACACAAAAATTCTAGAAGAAAACATAAGCAGTAAAATCTTGAACACTTCTTTTAGTGATATTTTTTCTGCTATATCTTGGGCAAGGGGAACAAAAAATAAACAAAGAGGACATGCAGATAGCCAATAGATATAAAAAAAGAATCTCAATGTCACTAATCATCAGACAAATGCAAATTATAACCATGATATGACATCACCCCCCACCTGTGAGAATTGCTGTCATCAATAAATCCACAAACAAGTGTTGAGGGATATGTAGAGAAAAAGAACATACTTGCACTGTTGGTGGGAATGCAGATTTGTGCAGCCACTATGGAAAACAGTATGGAAGAACCTTGAAAAATTAAAAATGGATCTGCCTTATGACCCAGTGATTCCACTTCTGGGAAATGGAATCCATTTATCCAAAGAAATTCACAAACTAATTCAAAAGAATATATACTCCCCTATGTTTACTGCCGCATTATTAACAATAGCCAAGATATAGAAGCACCCAATTGCCCATTAATAGATGGATAGATTCAAAACTAGTAGTGTATATATATACAATAGAATATTACTCAACCACAAAAAGATAGAAATCTTACCACTTGCAGCCATATGTATTTCAGAGAAAGACAAATGTCAAATGTTTTCACTTACATGTGGAATCTAAGGAATAATGTAAACAAAAAAAAATGAACAGAAACAAACTCATAGAAACAGAGAATAGAAAAATCATTGCCAGAGATGAGGGGGTTGTGTGACTGGGTTAAAAAGATGAAGAGGTTAAGAAGTACATATCAGTAGTTACAAAATAGTCATGGGATATAAAGTACAGCATAGGAAATATGGTCTAATATAGTTAATAACAATGTATGGTACCACGTGTATACTGGAAATATCAGGGGGAACACTTCGCAATGTATATGATTTTCTAACCACTATGCTGTACATATGAAAATAATATAAAATAATATTTAATGTAAGTATAATAGGAAAAATAAAATAAACTTAAAATGAGAAAAATACAGAAATTGTATATATAGTTCAATAATTTTTTTTTACATTACAAATGCCTAACCACCTCCAAAGTGAAAAAAACTTCTCTCATGGCTCCTCCCATGGTTATCCCCCCACAAATGTAATCACTATTGTGGCTTTTATTACCATAGAGTAATATTGCCTGGTTTTGAAGTTTATATAGATGGAATAATACATTCATTTATAACTGACTTCTTTTGATGAACATTTGTTAGTAAGATGCATTCATTTCTTTTGCATGTAAAAATAGTTTCATAGTTTCTTCATTTTAATTGCTGTGTAGTGTTCCTATTTATTTATTCTATTGTTGATTGACTTTTGGGTTATCTCCAGTTTAGAGTAATTGAACAATGTAGTTATTCTCATACAAGTCTCTTGAGTACTTGGACATACATTTCTTTTCGATATACGAGAGGAACAATTTGTTTGCTGGGTGTGTATATGCTATGCTATAGTAGTTATTAACACAGGTTTTAAAAGTGTCTGTACCAAATTACGACTAAACTACAGAACAACTATCATTCAGAACTGTTCAGAACTGCCTAAAATCTAGCTTAACAGAAGTGCTACAACTAAAGATATAAATAAGAAGCCACACTGAGACTGGTAGGAGGGGCAGAGATACAGAATGGGCTGGTCCCACACCCACAAATGGTAGATAAAAATTGGGAGGGATATCTTAGCTGGCCTCAAAGTTTCCTTCTTAGGAGTAAGGGGTCCCAGCCCCACACCAGTTCCCCCACCAGCCCAGAGTTCCACTGCCAGGAAAATAAGTCTGCCTGTAAAAACCAGTTCAGATTTTGGCTAAGTGAGACAGAGAGCTTCTGGAGTCTCAGGTGTTTCTGGGCCTGAGCATGGGCTTACTCAGACTCACTTGCTCTGAGTTCCAGTGCTGAGGCATCAGGGACATATGAGGAAAAACTGAGTTGTCTGGCATTGAGGCAAGAGCTGGATGGGGCAGCTTTCTTCCTGATAGAATTACTGGCAGAGGCCATTATTCCTTTTCTGAGCCCTTCTCCTACACACCCAGCAGGCAGATGCCATATCTGAGTCTCCATCAATCTAGTTGGCACTGTTCCCTCCCACCTAGTGATTCCCTGACAGCCCACCCCACCAAATTCTGGGCCCAACTCAAGCCATTTTCAGTTGCTTTTACATACAATAGGCTGTCTTGGCTCATGCTTCAGACTTTCTTAAAATTCCTCAAACTAGCAGCATCTGGCCTTCACATGCCACATACCTCCTGCTAAGCCACCCAGGCCCAGCACATTTGGCAACCAGCCTTAGTTTTCAGTTTGGCCTCTTCTGGCAACTCTAGGCCCAGTACAAGTAGCAGCCATTTTCAGATCATCTTTTAGCTCATTCTGAGTGGCCCTGGGCAGGGAACAGGTTGTGGTTGAACTTGGTCTGTTCTTCCTGGGAGGCCCCAGAGCCAGCATACCTGGTGGACATCTTCAGACCACACTGAAGTAAGTACCATGCAACTTCTTCCACAAGGGATACACTCAAGGGATAAAGTAAGGGATCAGCATGAGAGCCTCACTGAAATAAGTCCAATTTTGTAGGGTCAGCCCCTGCACAGCTGATCCTCCACAGTAGTCCTAGCCAGTCCACACAGGCAATTGTCCTGGAGGTAAATCCCTCCCAGTGAGGTGTCAACAGCAATCAAGTCTCAACTACAACAGGAGGATGAACACAGCCCACATGGGGGTGCACTGGGAGTGTTCTTTTAGGTAATCATGGAGGATGTGTCACCTACTACACAAGGCCCCTTACCAAGCTCAGGAGATGTAGCAGTTCTACCTAATACAAAGAAACAAACACAAGGAGGCAGCCAAAATGGAGATAAAGAAACGTCACAAATGAAATAACAGAACAAAACACCAGTAAAAGAACTCAATAAAATAGAGATAAGCAATCTACTAAGTGCAGAGTTCAAAATACTGTTTATAAGTATGCTCAATGATCTTAGTGAGAACTTCAAAGAGATAACATAACAATAAAAATAGAAAACATAAAAAAGAATTGGTAACAAATGAAGAATATACTAACTGAAATGTGGAATAGGTTGCAGGGAATCAACTGTGCAGTAGATGAAGCAGAGGATCAAATCAGAGATATGGAAAAAAAGGAAGCAAAAAAACACCCTATCAGAACAGCAAAAAAAAAGAGAGAGAGAGAAAATAGTATAAGGGACTTCTAGTATAACTTCAAGCATATCAATATTTGCATCATGGGGGTACCACAAGCAGAAAAGAGAGCAAGGAATTGAAAACCTATGTGAAAAAAAATAATGATGGAAAACTTCCTTAACCTGGTGAAGAAAATAGACATACAAATTCAGGAAGTACAGAGAGTCCCAAACAAGATGCCCAAAGAGGCCCATACCAAAATACATCATAATTGAAATGCCAAATATTGAAAACAAAGAGAGAATCTTTTTTTTTAAGAGGGAGAGAGGGAAGAAGAAAGAGGTAAAAACATCAGCATGAGAGAGAAACATTGATTGGTTGCCTTGTATATGCACCTGACTGGAGATCAATCCCTCAGCCTGGGCATGTGCCCTGACCATGGATCAAACCAGTGCCCTTTTGTGTTGCAGGATGACACCCAAACAACTGAGCCACACAAGTCAGGGCCAAAGAGAGAATCTTAAAAGAAGCAAGAGAAAGACAGTTATTTACCTAGGAGGGAGCTCCTAAAAGACTGTCACATGATTCCCCAACAGAAATTTTGCAGGCCAGAGGGACTGGAAAGAAATATCCAAAGTAATGAAAAGCAAGGACCTACAACAAAGATTACTCTACCCACAGAAGCTCTCATTTGAAATAAAAGGACAGAGTTTCTCAGAAAAGAAAAAGCTAAAGGATGCCTTGGCTGGTGTGGCTCAGTGAATTGAGTTCTGGCCTACGAACCAAAGAGTTATTGGTTGATTCCCAGTCAGGGCACATGCCTGCGTTTTAGGCCATGTCCCCAGTCGGGGGTGTGTAAGAGGCAACCACACATTGATGTATCTCTCCCTCTCTTTCTCCTTCCCTTTCTCCCTCCCATCCCCTCTCTCTAAAAATAAATAAATAAAATCTTAAAAAAAAAAGAAAGAAAAAGCTAAAGGAGTTCATCACCACCAAACCAGTATTACAAAAAATTTTAAAGTGTCTTCTTTAAGATGGGAGGGGTGTTGGCAGGATGCTAAAGGACGTAAAGAAAATTTTTTAAATTTATTTATCTCTCTTACTTTCTTTTCAAATATTTTTTCCATATTTTTTTATTTTATTGTTGTTCAAGTACAGTTGTCTGCCTTTCCCCCCACCTCTTTTCCCCACCCCAGCCATCCCCACCTCCCTCCCCTGATTCTACACCCCCTTGGTTTTGTCCATGTGTCCTTTATAGTTGTTCCTGAAAAACCTTCACTCTTTCCCCCCATTATCCCCTCCCATCTCTCCTCTGTTTACTGTCCATTTGCTCTTAATTTCAGTGTCTCTGGTTGTATTTTGCATGCTTGTTTGTTTTGTTGATTAGGTTCCACTTAACAGTGAGGTCATATGGTATTTGCCTTTCAATGCCTGGTTTATTTCACTTAGCCGTAATGCTCTCCAGTTCCATCCATGCTGTCCCAAAAGGTAGGAGCTCCATCTTTCTTTCTCCTGTGTAATATTCCATTGTGTAAATGTACCATAGTTTTTTGATCCATTCATTTACTGATAGGAACTGAGGTTTCTTCCACCACTTGGCTGTTATAAATTGTGCTGCTATGAACATTGGGGTGCATAGGTTCTTTTGGATTGGTGTTTCAGGGTTCTTTGGATCTAATCCTAGCAGTGGAATTGCTGGGTCAAAAGGCAGTTCCATTTTAATTTCCTGAGGCAATTCCACACTGTTTTCCACAGTGGCTGCACCAGTCTGCAATCCCACCAACAGTGTACTAGGGTTCCCTTTTCTCCACATTCTCTCCAGTACTTGCTCTTTGTTGCTGTGTTTATAATGACTGGTGTGAATTGGTATCTCATTGTGGTTTTACTTCGCATATCTCTGATGGCTAGTGATGCTGAGCCCCCTTTTACATGTTTCTGGACCCTTTGTATGTCCTCCTTGGAGAAGTGTCTGTTCAAGTCCTTTGCCCATTTTTTAATTTGTTTTTTTTTTGTCTTCCTGGTGTGGAGTTGTGTGAATTCTTTATATATTTTGGAGATCAAACCCTTGCCTGAGGTATCATTGACAAATATGTTTTCTCATACAGTTGGTTCTCTTTTCATCTTAATACTGTTTTCTTTAGCCATGAAGAAGCTTTTCATTTTGATGAGGTTCCATTTTTTTATTCTTTGCTTTATGTTCCTTGCTCTAAGGGACATATCAGTGAAAATATTGCTGTGTGGAATATTTGAGATTTCTCTGCCTATGTTCTCCTGAAGGACTTTTAAAAAATTGTGTCTTGACTTATATTTAAGTCTTTTATCCACCTTGAATTTATTTTTGTGTATAGTACAAGTTGGTGATCAAGTTTCACGCTTCTGTCCCCTTTGTCAAATATTAATTGACCATAGAGACTTGGGTTTATTTTGGGGGCCCTCTGTTCTGTTCCATTGGTCTATGTGTCTGTTCTTATGCCAGGACCAAGCTATTTTGATTACAGTGACCTTGTAATGCAGTTTGGTATCAGGTATTGTGATCCCTCCTACTTGCTCTTCTTTCTCAAAATTGCAGCAGCTATTTGGGGTCGTTTATGGTTCCATGTAAATTTTTGAAGTGTTTGTTCTATATCTGTGAAATATGCCATTGGTACTTTAAAAGGGATTGCATTGAATCTATAAATTGCTTTGGGTAGTATGGGCATTTTGATGATGTTAATTCTTTCAATCCATGGACATGATATACGCTTCCATTTGTTTGTGTCTCCCTTAATTTCTGTCTTCACTGTTGTGTAGTTTTCTGAGTACAGGTCTTTTACCTCCTTGGTTAGGTTTATTCCTAGGTATTTTATTTTTCTTGTTGCTATATCAAATGGGATTTTTTCCTGATTTCTGTTTCTGATATTTCATTGTGCTATACAAAAATGCCTATGGTTTCTAAATATTGACTTTGTATCCCACTGTTTTGCCAAATTCACTTATTATGTCGAGCAATTTTTGGTGGAGTCTATAGGATTTCCTATGTACACTATCATGTCATCTGCAAACAATGACCGTTTTGTTTCCTCTTTTCCAATTTGGTTGCCTTTTACTTCTTTTTCTTGTCTAATTTCTGTGACTAGGACTTCCAATACTATTCCAATACCAGTTGAACAGAACTGGTAAAGTAGATATCCTTGTCTTATTCCTGATCTTAGTGGGAAAGTTTTTAGTTTTTGTTCATTGAGTATGATGTTGGTTGTAGGTTTCTCATACAGCCTTTATTAGGTTGAGGAACACTCTCTGTATTCCCACTTTGCTAAGTATTTTTATCATAAATGGGTGCTGTACCTTATCAAATGCTTTTTCCACATCTATTGATATGATCATGTGATTTTTGTCTTTGCTTTTGTTTATGTGATATTATGTTTATCGACTTGCAAATATTGTACCATCCTTGCATCCCTGGGATGAATCACACTTGGTCATGGTTTATGATCTTTTTAATATATTGCTGGATGCGGTTTGCCAATATTTTGTTGAGGATTTTAGCGTTGATGTTCATCAGCAATATTGGCCTGTAGGTTTCATTCTTTGTTGTGTCTTTATCTGGTCTTGGGATTAGGATGATGCTGGCTTCATGAAAATAATTTGGGAGTCTTCCATCATTTTGGATTTTTGGGAATAGTCTGTGAAGGATAGAGGTTAGCTCTTCTTTGAATGCTTTGTAAAATTCTCCTGTGAAACTGTCCAATCCAGGGTTTTTGTTTGTCAGGAGTTTTTTGATTACTGCTTTAATTTTGTCAGCTGTTATTGGTCTGCTCAGACATTCTGCTGCTGCTTCAGTGAGTTTTGGAAGATTATATTTTTCTAGGAATTTGTCCATTTCACCTAGGTTTTCAAATTTCTTGGCATATAGTTCTTCATAGGAATTTTTACAATCCTTTGTATTTCCTTGGTGTCAGTGTTAACCTCTCTTCTTTCATTTCTGATTGTGTTTATTTGGGTCCTCTCTCTTTTTTTTGTTGATGAGTCTGCTTAAAGACTTGTCAATTTTGTTTATCTTTTCAAAGAACCAGCTTCTGGATATATTGATTGAATTTTTCTTTAGTTAAAGTTTCTTCTTAAAGATTGGAGGGGTTTGGGAAGGATGGGTTAAAGAAGTAAAAAAATTAAAAGTACAAATTAGTAGTTACAGAATAGCCATGGGGGTGTAAATTACAGCATAGGGAATATAATCAATAATGTTGAAATAACTATGCATGTTGTCAGATGGATACTGGGTTTATTAGGGTAATCACTTAGTAAGTTATACAATGTTGAATCACTGGGTTGTACACCTGAAACTAATATAATGTTGTGTGTCAACCTAACGGTTATATAAACATTTAAAGTAAAAAACAAATAAAAAAACAAACAAAAATGACTGTACCAATTTACACTTCTACATATGTTTCTGAGTGTTTTAGTTGCCCCACATACTCCTCATTCTTTGGTATATTTTTTTAACTTGTTGACATTCTAGTAGATACATAGTGCTAATTTAACAAGGTTTTTAATTTGTATTTCCCTGCTGCCTGATGATGTTGAGCAGCTCTTCATGTCTTTAAAAGACTTTTACCCACTTTTCAGATTATGTGATCCATCTTTTTCTAAATGATTTGTAGGAATACATATGCATATATATACACATATGCACATATGTGTGTATATATATAAATATGCACACACACACAAATATCTTCTCCTGCTCTATGGTTGACTTTTTATTTTTTTATGATTAGCAATTATTCAGTTCAATTAAGAAATATTAGCCTTCCAATGTCATGAAGATATGCTACACTTCTAAATTTGTTTTACCTTTCATATTTAGATGTACATCTGCTTGAAATTGGATTTCATGTATGGTGTAGATAAGAGTCAAATATCATTTTTTTTCTTGTGGGTAATCAACCCAGAATAATTTATTGGAATGACCATCCTTTCCCTACTGCACCCTAGTGTCACTTTTACAATAAAATGAAAAGACTAAATGTGGGTCTGCTCTGGACTATAGGTTCCATTTTTCTATTTGTCTATCTTGTATCCATTCCATATTGTCTTATTATAAAGAGCTAGTTGTTAAATAAATCTATCAACTTTATTTTTCTTGAAGATTGCCTTGGTGATTCTTGGCCCTATTTATTTCCAGGTGAATTTTAGAATCCACTTATAATTTTCCACCCCCTCCCCAAAAGAAATCTCCTGATTTTTGCTAGGATTACATTGGATCTTCACATCAATTTAGAAAGAATTAACATCTTTTTAATTTTGCCTTTCAATCCATTAATATCTCTCAGTAATTTTGTACAAATCTGTTGCATATCAGTATTCATTCCTAAATAGATTTTTACTGCTATTGGAAATGCTATTATTTTTTGAAATTTTGTGTTTTAATTGTTGCTATACATAGAAACTAAACTGATTTGGGCTTATGTTATTGTATTCAGCAGCTTTGCTAAGTGCATGTATTAATCCTAATTGTTTATCCATAATTTGGTCTATCTTTTCTATGTACCAACCATGTCATCTCTTTATTTATTCCTTTTCTCTCTTCCTCTTTTCTGTTCCAACCCTCATAATTTTTTTCCCTTTTCTTCCCAGTTTGTACTGTCTACAACACCACCAGTGTAATGAGGAATAAATGTGGTGATAGCTGGTACTTTTCTTTCATTCTCAATCACAGAAAGAAAGCTTTTGATTAATAATAATTATTAATAATTTAATATAGTAATATTTTTTGTTGGGCTTTTACAGACACATATTATCAGATTAGAAAAGTTCTCTTGTATTCCCAGTATGCTCTGGGATTTTCAGTTATGATTTCAACTCAGTGCTACATTTATTTTTGCTTTTATTGAGATGTCATTTGATTTACTTTTATTAACATGGAGAATGACATCAATTGATTTTCAAATATTAAAGCCCATGGGATCAACCCAATGTAATTCATGATTTTCCTTTTAATTTATATCATTGAGTTTGATTTGCTAATAAGTTAGGATTTTTCATCAATATCCATAAGAGATATTCCCTATTATTTTCCCTTCTCATACTCTCCATGTGAGGTTTTTATATCAAGATTACTCAGCTTTATAAAATAAGTTAAGTGTTTCTTCCTCTCCTCTCTGAAAGCATATATTTAAGTTTAGTAAAGCCAATTGTCTTGGAGTATAAAGTCCATTTTAAATAGATATCAGGGGAGTATTCAGATTTTCAGTTTCTTCATGTGTTTATTTTAGTTAGTTGTGTTTTTCAGAGAATATGTACAATTCATCTAAATTACAAAATTGTTGATATGTTGATCAAAATCTCTTTTTATGATCTTTCTAATATACAAAGGATCTATTGTAATTCCCCTTTTTTCATTGTTGATAAATGACAATGTATGGCTTGTTTCTTCTTGGTAAGTCTTGTTACAGGTTTAATAGTTTTATTAATTTTTTAATAGAGCTAACTTTTTACTATGATGGTTTTCTTCATTATATGCCTATTTTCTCTTTGATCAATTTCTGATGTTATCTTTCTTATTCTCTTCCTTTTACTTTCTTAAGGTTTAACTTAATGTTTTTTAACTTTGTGAGAGAGATATTTCAATCATGAATTATCTTCTTTTATGACATATTATCTAGAGCTACAGATTTCCCTCAAAGAACAGCTTTAACTATCTTCCACTATTTTATGTCATATTTTCATTGTTAGACAGTCCACAATATTTTCCATTGTCCATTGTGATTTCTTCTTTAATACGTATTATGTAGAAGAATATGGCTTAGTTGCCATTAGAGATTTTACTAATTATCTTTGGTTATTGATTTCTAGCTTAATTTCACTGAAGTCAGTGAACATACTCCCTATTTTTTCAATAATTTTAAGTAAAATTTTATTTATGACCTAGCAGATGGTCATTTTTGATGAATATTCTATATGAATATACCTGAAAAAAATAGTCAATCTTTAGTTGTTTGAAGGATTCTGTATGTGTTATTTAGGTCAAGTTAGTTAATCATGTTGTCAAAATCTAACTTTTACTGATTTATATGTCTCTTCTATCAGTTACTGAGACAACTTTTTTTAATGATTATGATTTTATATTTCTTTTTATCTATCAGTTTATATAATTTGAAGTGGTGTTTTTGACTATGTACAAATTTAGGATTTTCATGTCTTCCTGTTGGATAGAATATTTTATGGTTATAAAACGTCCCCCTTTCTCTCTAGTAATTCCTCGTCCTTAAAGTCTATTTTGTCTGATATTAATGTAATTATACCAGCTCTCCTTTCATTAGTGTTTGCATAGTATATTTTTCTGAGTTTTGTTTTCAACATTTAAATATCTGAATAATAAAAATATTATATGTAAGCAGCATATTGATGAATTTTTAATGCAATATGACAATCTTGATTTTTAATCAACACAGTCTGCTGTAATTAATGGATACACTAACATTTGGGTTTAAAGCCACCATCTTACTATTGGTTTCTGTTAATATTTACTTTATCTATTTTTTGTTATTTTTCTCTTCTTTTTTCCCTTTTTCTGGAATTAACACACTATCTTGATTATTCCATTACTACCCTCCATTATTCTGTTAGTGGTAGCCATAGATTACAATATACACCTTGATTAATTAGGGTCTATTATAAGTTTGTGCAGTTACCATCTCTTAAGCAATTCAGAGATTTTATAACACTTAATTTCATTTATTCTCTCTCATTTATTGTGCAAATTTTGACTTATTTTAAGTACTGTTACCCAAATAAGACAAAGGTTTTGTTGTTTAATACAATCAATATTCATTTCAATCAGGGTTTCTCAACCTCAAAGTTGAAATTTGGTCTTGATAATTCTTTATTATTGGGAGTTAGCTTATGTATTATAAGATGTTTAGCAATGCCCATGATCTCTATGAAACCAAAAATCTTTTCTCACAGAGCCAAATATTCCCTAGAGGACAATGATGTCTTTAGCTAAGAAGCACTACTTTCAATTTACACACACATGTACCATTTCCAATGCTCTTAATTTTTTCCTGCATTTCAGTGCTTCCCTTTGTGATAATTTTCCTCTTCTTTCCTTTTAATTTTTTCTGTTTTTTATTTTTAGTATTATTATTCTGACAGCAAATTCTCTCAGTTTTTGGTTCCATGGAAGCATTTTTTCATATTCACTGTTAAGAATATTTTCACTGGGCATAAATTTTTGATTAGCAATTTTTTTTTCAGTGCTTCACCTTCAAAGGAGCAACAATTAAACTTATAGTTAATTTTTCAACAGAAACTGTGGAATGATATTGTCAATGTGTCTCCTACCACCACCATGACCCTACTCCTCAACTACCTTCAAGATTTTCTTTTGATAGTGCTATCCAAGATAGAGGCAAAGGTAGAAACTCTTTGCTTCCTTGCACAACCAACAGGAGGATAACAACCTGTCTAAAAACAATAAACAACTAGAAGTGCCAGAAAATCAAACTGCATAGAACTCTGACAATGAAGGAATTAAAGAAACATTCAACCAAACCAGTAGGAAAGAGCTGGGAAGCCAGGCCAGCAGAGAGGACCCACAGCAAGGTGACAGACCACACAGACTGGCTGGCTGAGGGGTTCCACAGCAAGGTGGTTGACCAGACTGCACTGTGAGGTGGGGGCTGGCTGAGAGAACCTGAGGCAAGGCAGCAGACCACACAGGCAGGGATGGCTGAATGGGAATCTGAGACTCAGAGCTGACTGTGGAATACGGCAGAGGTTGCCATGGTGGGAGAAACTCCCAGTCTCACACAAGAGTTCATTGGAAAGTGGGGCTAGAGCCAAGCAAGTGAGCTGCATTGTTCCCTCTCTGACCCCTCTCCCACAGACAGCACCACAATGCAGCAAAAGTGTTGCCTGGCCCTGGTGAATACTTATGGCCTGACCCCTTACAACTTAACAAGTGTGCCGAGACAAAGAAATATGGCCCAAATTAAAAAACAGATCAAAACTCCAGAAAGAGAGCTAAGCAATGAGGAGAGAGCCAACCTATCTGATGGAGAGTTCAAAACTCTGGTAATCAAAATGCTCATACAACTGATTGAGCTTTGACCAAAATGAAAGATCAAATGAAAGATACCCAAAGTGAAATAAAGCAAAATATTCAGGGAACCAACAGCTACAGGAAGGAAACCAGGACTCAAATCAATGATTTGGAAGAAAAGGAAGAAATAAACATCCAACCAAAAGAGAATGAGAGAAACAAGAATTCAAAAAAAATGAAGAGAGGCTTAGGAACCTCTGGGACAACTGGAAACATTCCAATATCTGAATTATAGGGGTGTCAAAGGGAGAAGAACAAGAGCAAGAAATTGAAAACTTATTTGAAAAAATAATGAAGGAAAACTTCCCCAGTCTGGTGAAGGAAATAGACTTCCAGGAAGTCCGGGAAGTTCAGAGAGTCCCAAAGAATTTGGACCCAAAGAGAAACACATCAAAGCACATCATCATTAAGTTACCCAAGATTAAAGATGAAGAGAGAATCTTAAAAGCAGCAAGAGGAAAGGAGAGGGTTACCTACAAAGGAGTGCCCATAAGACTATCATCTGACTTCTCAAAAGAAACCTTACAGGCAAAAAGGGGCTGGAAAGAAGTTTTTGAAGTCATGAAAGGCAAGAACCTACATCCAAAATTACTCTATCCAACAAAACTATCATTTAGAATGGGAGGGCAGATAAAGTGCTTCCCAGAATAGATAAAATTAAAGGAGATCTTCATCACCAAGCCCTTATTATATGAAATGTTAAAAGGTCTTATCTAAGAAGTTGAAGAAGATCAAAAACTATGAACAGTAAAATGACAACAAACTCACAACTCTCAACAACTAAAAAAAAACCAACTAAGACAAAAAATAAGCAAGTAAATAGAACAGGAACAGAGTCAGGGAAATGGACATCACATGGAGGGTTTTCAGGAGGGAGGAGGAGGGGAGGAATAGTGGGGAAAAGGTACAGGGAATAAGAAGCATAATTGGTAGGCATAAAATAGACAGGGAGAGGTTAAGAATGGTATAGGAAACAGAATTCAAAGAACTTATATGTACAACTCATGGACATGAACTAAGTGGGGGGAATGCTGGAGGACTGGGGGGTTTAGGGGGGAGGGTGGATAAAGGGGAGAAATTTGGGGAAACTGTATTAGCATAATCAATAAAATATACTTTAAAGATGTGTCTTTTTTTGCTCTTTAGTTTTCATCAGTTTTAGCATGATAACTGTAGGTATGGTTTCTTTGTATTCATTTTGAGGTTCATAGTGCCTCTTAAATCTATGGTTTGATATCATTTATCAGCTTTGGAATATTGTCAGCTACAATCTCTTCAAGTATGATATATACTGTAAACTTTCCAACCCAAACATCTTTATTTCTCTGTTTTTCTTCCCAAAGTCTTTCTTCATTACCTCATGGTTTGGTCAACCCACTCTAGGGCAACCTGTGTCAAGGATTCAACAACTCTTGGGTAAGTCTCAACTTAAGGGGGCTGAGAGTTGGTGGATAAATATCCCAGCTTCCCATCCTTTGGTTGGACAATTCTGAGGGTGTATTCCAAGTGGTTTTTCAGAGGGTCCCAAGTGTCACTGAGCACCATTTCCCATAGTGGCCACCTACTCTTTTATGCTGTCTTTATTGACTTTTCTCCCTTCCCTGCCACTCTTCCTGACACCATCACTCATGTTTCCTGGGATTGCCTATAATGCTTACTTTTATGTGTTAATTTGACTGGCCATGGAGTGCCTAGATTAAGCATTATTTTGGGGTGTGTCTGTGAGGATATTTCTAGGTGAGATTAGTATTTGAATTGGTGGATTCACTAAAGTAAATTGCCTTCCTCATTATAGATGGGCATCATCCAATCACTTGAGAGCCTGAATAGAACACAAGGTGATAAAAGAAGGAATTTGCCTTTTTTTCCCCTACCTGGCTGTTGTACTGGGTCATCTCATCACATCTTTGTCTTCCCTCAGACTCAGACTATATTACACCACTGGCCTTCCTAAGTCTCCACCTTGTAGACAGCAGAGCATGGAACTTAACCTCCATAAACACATAATGAGTCAATTTCTCATTACATATATCTCCTACTGGTTCTGTTTCTCTGGAGAACTTTGACTAATACAGCTCCCATATAAACTACCTGAATGCAAGCCCTTGCTCTGGGGTCAGTTTTGAAGAAACTCAGATAGAAAAGCCTTCCCTTCTTTCTCTCCATCCAATCCCAATGCTTCATCACCCTAAGAAAATGTAACCAACTCTGGTAACTTCCAATAACCTCTTTATATGTGTGGCTAGCCCTGAGTAGTTCTCTTCTGGAATGTAGTTTTTACCAGTGAATTTATGTGAATTAAAATCTTTTATCTCAAACATAATTTTTCCTTGAAGTGACAGAATATATAAATGATTGTTTTCAATGTGGAATTTGTACAGGTTTACAAATTTCCAAGGCCTGAGTAAATGGTTCAGTTTTTCATGAGATAATACAGCTATTATACAGCTACAGCTATTATAGCTTATAACTTATGTGATTTCCTCCCATTTATGTATTTTATATAACTAACAAGTACATTGGCATCTTTGCTTTGTAAGGTGATTTCCAGAGGTTGTTTAACCAGCTCAAAGTTCTTCAGTTATTATTTGAGAAAAAGGTCTGCTGAATAGTACTCATGAAAAGAAATTTATCACAACTACTGTGCTAAGCTTTCTGCTGAACTGTCATCATCCCCAGTTATAGATGAAGAAAATGTGATTTTAAAAGATTAAGCGATGGCTTGCCTGTAAATGGTAGAGATAAGTCAGCCTAGACTCTACTTGCTTTGAAGCCTGTCATTTGTCTGGAGGCTGAAAATTGAAGAGATTAGGAACATTTCCTTGCATTCTCTCCTATTTCTCCTGCATTGGGCTGCACTGAGTCAGGGGCCAGAACACTGTAGCAGGCAATGTCATGTCTGCTCAGGCATTCACATGCACACAAGTTTTCCAAAGCCATTACCTGTATCTTTTTGTTCATAGGCTGCTTTTAGGTCTCTTCTATCCTGATGACTGGTGGAGGTGCTGGAATCAGTATCTTTTTAGTGACAGCCCATAACAATGTTAGAGGGGAGTAGCATTCTTGCTTTGGTTAGCACAAGCTAAGGAGGAACCTGTACTTTCCCAGAACTTCCCTGTTCAACTGAACCAAAGGCGATTTGCTTGATCCTGCACCTTCTGTGGCATTCTTCCTTGTCCTCCTTTTCCATTCTCCTCCTAGTTGATTCTGGGCTGAAATTCTTGGAAACCATGTTCACAAGTAATGCTCATTTCAGAGATCGCATCTGGATGGAGAACCCAGCCTAAGATAAAACCCATTAATGAGTCTGTCAGCTCTTAGAGCCAAAGGCATTCAGAAAGGTAAACTTGTATGACAAAATTGAATTGGGATGAACAAGCTTTCTCATTATTTAAAATGTAATATAATTAGAACACAATTGGAAACAACTTGAATGTCAATGAAAAATAGATGAATTAGATAAATTATTTAATTTAATAAATATTCATGCAATGGAATAATATGCAGCTACAAAAATAATAAGACATAACCCCTATCCTTCACAGACTATCCCAAAAAATCCAAAATGATGGAGACTTCCAAACTCTTTGTATGAAGCCAGCATCATCTTAATCCCAAAATCAGATAAAGACACAGCAAAGAAAGAAAACTTCAGGCCAATATCACTGATGAATATAGATGCTAAAATCCACAACAAAATATAACAACTGCATCCAACAATACATTAAAAAGATCATACAGTATGACCAAGTGGGATTCATCCCAAGGATGCAAGGATGGTACAATATTCGCAAATCAATAAATGTAATACATCACAAAAGTAAAGGCAAAAAACACATAATCATATCAATAGATGCAGAAAAAGCATTTGATAAGGTACAGCACCCGTTTATGGTAAAAACACTCAGCAAAGTGGGAATAGAGGGAGCATTCCTCAACATAATAAAGGCCATATATGAGAGACCTACAGTCAACATCATACTCAATAGGCAAAAACTAAAATCTTTTCCACTAAGATCAGGAACAAGATAAGGTTGTCCACTTTCACCACTTCTATTTATTGGAAGTTTTAGCCACAGTGATCAGACAGGAAAAGGAAATAAAAGGCATCCAAATCGAAAAGGAGGAAACAAAACCATCATTGTTTGCAGGTGACATGATAGTGTACATAGAAAATCCAACAGACTCTGCCAAAAAAACTGCTTGACCTAATAAATGCATTTGGAAAAACAGGGGATAAAAAGTCAATATCCAGAAATCAAAGGCATTTTTGTATATCAACAATGAAACAGCAGAAGCAGAAATCAAGAAAAAAATCCCATTTGATATAGCAACAAGAAAAATAAAATACCTAGGAATAAACCTAATCAAGGAGGTAAAAGACCTGTATTCAGAAAACTACACAACACTGAAGAAAGAAATCAAGGAAGACACAAATGAATGAAAACATATACTGTGTTCATGGATCAGAAGAATTAACACCATCAAAATATCCATACTACCCAAAGCAATTTACACATTCAATGTAATACCTATCAATGTACCAATGGCTTATTTCACAGATATAGAACAAACACTTCAAACATTTACATGGAATCATAAATGACCCCAAATAACTGCAGCAATTTTGAGAAAGAAGAGTAAAGTAGGAGGGATCAGAATACCTCATACCAAACTCTATTACAAGGCCACTGTAATCAAAACAGCCTGGTACTGGTATACAAACAGGAACATGGACCAATGGAACAGAACAGAGAGCCCAGAAATAAACCCAAGTCTCTCTGGTCAATTAATATTTGACAAAGGGGGCAGCAGCAACATAAAATGGAGTAAAAATAGCCTCTTCAACAAATGGTATTGGGAGAACTGGACAGCTACATGCAGAAAAATGAAACTCAAGCACCATCTTACACCATACACAAAAATAAATTGAAGGTAGATAAAAGATTTCAATGTAAGTCGTTATACCATTAAAGTCCTAGAGGAGAACATAGGCAGGAACATCTCAGATATTACATGAAGCAACATTTTCACTGATATGTCCGCTAGAGCAAGGGACATAAAGGAAAGAGCAAACAAAAGGGATCTCATCAAAATAAAAAGCTTCTGCATAGCTAAAGAAAACAGTATTAAAATAAAAAGAGGACCAACCGTATGAGAAAACATATTTGCCAATGATACCTCAGACAAGGGTTTAATCTCCAAAATAGAAGAACCCACACAACTCCACACCAGGAAAACAAGAAACCCAATTAAAAAATGGGCAAAGGACTTGAACAGACACTTCTCCAAGGAGGACATACAAAGGGTCCAGAGACACATGAAAAGATGCTCAGTATCACCAGCTATCAGAGAGATGCAAATTAAAACCACAATGAGATACCACTTCACAGGTGTCAGAATGGCCCTCATAAACAAAGCAACAAACAAGTGTTGGAGGGGTTGTGGAGAAATGGGAACCCTAGTGCACTGTTGGTGGGATTGCAGACTGGTGCAGCCACTATGGAAAACAGTATGGAATTTCCTCAGAAAACTAGAAATGGAACTGCTTTTTGACCCAGCAATTCCACTGCTAGGATTAGATCCAAAGAACCCTGAAACACCAATCCAAAAGAACCTATGCACCCCAATGTTCATAGCAGCACAATTTACAATAGCCAAGTGGTGGAAGAAACCTCAGTTCCTATCAGTAAATGAATGGATCAAAAAACTATGGTACATTTACACAATGGAATTCTATGCAGCTGAAAGAAAGAAGGAGCTCCTACCCTTCTATCCAAGGACAGCATGGATGGACCGGAGACCATTATGCTAAGTGAAATAAGCCATGTGGTGAAAGACAAATACCATATGATCTCACCTTTAACAGGAACCTAATCAACAAAACAAACAAACAAGCAAAATATAACTGAAGACACTGAAATAGAGAACAGGCTGACAGTGACCAGAGGGAAGAGGGGAGGGTATTTCAGGGGAAGGGGGGAAGGGTTTGCAGGAACAAGTATAAGGGACACATGGACCAAAACAAGGATGGGTGGAAATGAGAGGGAGGTGGGGAGGGCTGGGAGGATGGGCTGGGATGGGAGTAAAAGGCAGAAAACTGTACTTGAAAAACAATTAAAATTTTTAAAAAATAAAAAGACTTCATTTTAAATCAGCAGGACTAAATTTAATCTATTGGATAAAAATAAAACCTACTAAATAGAATATAAAGTAGATAAACTTCTGACATATTAGTAATGGTAATAATTGTTTATGGCCTAAAACACACTGTCAGACCAGATTTAAAAATCCAATGATACACACAAGAGATACCTTTAAAGTGGAAAGGTATATAAAATTTGAAAATAATAGAATGAAAAAGCTTTACCCAGGGAAATATGAATCAAAAGAAAGTTGGTGTAGCAATCTTAATATGCAGCAAAATGAAATTTAATGGAAGATATCATTAATAACAAAATGAAATGTAATATATCTGCAGAGGAACAATAAAGATAAAAATACATATCTATCCTAACTACATATGGCACTTATATGTAAGCAACAACTGATGGAATAATAGGAAGAAGTAGATAAAACATCAGTTGTCTCTGAGGTTTTAATTCAACCTTTTCAGAAACTCTTATACCAAGTAGATTGAAAATAAGCAGAGTCAAGTAGATTAAAAATAAGCAGAGTTATAAAAATCTAAACAACCCAGTATAACTTGAGCTCCTAGACATATATAGAGCTCTATACTAAGAGAGATTGATTTCTCTTGAAAACCCATGGAACATTTTTGAAATCTAAACACGCATTAGGCTATAAAGAAAACCTCAATACATTCCAAATAACCAATATCTGCATTTTAATATGGCTTTTTTTCCTGCCATAATGGGATGAATTAGAAATGAATACCAAATGATAGCTTAAAATCTGATACATTTATAAAATAAAAATATATTATTAATTAATTCCTGATTTTAAAAAGGAGTCAATAAAAAATAAAAACACTTAGAACAGAATAACTTTTCAAAAATTTTGGTTCATACTAAATATATCACTTAATGAGGAATGTTTTAAAGTTTTTAAATACACTAATTGGGAAATGAGAAAGGTTAATAATAAATCAGCTGAAATATTCAGCTGAAAACTTGGAAAAAGCATAGAGGGCAAGTCTAAAAGAAAAAAGGGAATAATAAACAGACACTTATAGAAAAAAATAAATAACAGTTCTGAAACCAATGGATTCTTTGAAAAGCTGGATAAAAGGCTGATGTCTGACTTCTGCAAATAAAGAATAACAAAGAGTAAACAGCTACAGACACACCAGAATATTTAAATAATTTAAAAGAATATTACTATATATGCATACTAATAAATTAAAAGTCCTATATGAAATGAAAAATTTCTATTAAAATTATTACATCCCCAAATTGGTATAAAAAGAAACAGATAACTTGAACAACTAATAAATATTAAATAAATTGCAATCATGGGACTTCCAGCCAAGAAGGAGGCATAGGTAGATACACTTTGCCTCTTTGCATAACCAAAAGAAGGACAACAACAAATTTAAAAACATAAAACAACCAGAAACTGCCAATATGGAAGTCCAACAACCAAGGAGTTAAAGAAGAAACATTCATCCATACTGGTAGAAGGGGTGGAGAGAGGCAATCAGGGCAGAGAGGAGTTGTGTCAACTCCTAGTGGCTAGAGGACCAGATGGACAAGGCAGTGGCTGTCGATCCCACCACGAGGAACAACTGGGGAGCTAGACAGACCATGAAATCCAGGATTCCAGCATGGAAAAAGAAAGACTCAAAACCTCTGGCTGTAAAAATCTGTGCAGGTTGCAGCAGGGGGAGAAACTCCCAGCCTCATAGAAGAGTTCATTGGAGTGACCCACAGGGTCCTAGAATGTACACAAAACCACCCACCAGGGAGTCAGCATCAGTAGGGCCCAATTTGCTTATGGGTAGCTGGGGAAGTGACTGAAAGCCAGCCAAGAACTGAGCAAGTGGCATTGTTCCCTCCCTGACCTCTTCCCCACATACAGTGCCACAACGTGGCAACATGGGTTGCCCAACCCTGGTGAATACCTAAGGCTCAGCCCCTTACAACATAACAGGCATGCTGAGACAAAAAGAATAGATCAAAACTCCAGAAAAACAACTAAGCAACAAGCAGATAGACAACCTATCAGAGGAAGATAGGTAATCAAGTAATCAGAATGCTCACAGAAATGGCTGAGTATGGTTGCAAAATAGAGAAGAAAGTGAAGGCTATGAAAAGTGAAATAAAGAATAATATACAGGGAAAAAAGAGTGAGGGGAATGAAACTGGGATCAATGAAACTCAGATCAATGACTTGGAGCAAAAGGAAGAAATTAATATCCAACCAGAACAGAATGAAGAAACAAGAATTCAGAAAAAAGAAGAAAGGCTTAGGAACCTCCAGGACAAATTTAAACATTCCAACATCTGAATCATAACGTTGCCAGAAGGAGAAGAGGAAGGGCAACAAATTGAAAACTTATTTGAAAAAATAATGAAGGAGAACTTCCCCAATCCATCAAGGAAATAGACTTTCAGGAAGTCTAGGAAGCTCAGAGAGTCACAAAGAAGTTGGACCCAAGGAGGAACACACCAAGGCACATCATAATTACATTACCCAAGATTAAAGACAAGGAGAGAGTCTTAAAAGCAACAAGAGGAAAGGATGCAGTTACCTATAAAGGAGTTCGCACAAGACTATCAGCTGATTTCTCCAAAGAAACCTGGCAGGCAAGAAGGGACAGAAAAGAAGTATTCCAAGTCATGAAAGGCAAGGACCTACATCCAAGATTACTGTATCCAGCAAAGCTTTCATTTAGAATAGAAGGGCAGATAAAGTGCTTCCCAGATAAGGTCAAGTTAAAGGAGTTCATCATCACCAAGCCCTTACTGTATGAAATGTTAAAGGGACTTATATAAGAAAAAGAAGATCAAAACTATGAACAGTAAAGTGACCAGAAACTCACAACTATCAACAACTGAACCTAAAAAATACCCAAAGCAAAAACAAACTAAGCAAACAACTACATCAAGAACAGAACCACAGCCCTGGCTGGCGTAGCTCAGTGGATTGAGCGCGGGCTGTGAACCAAAGCATCGCAGGTTCGATTCCCAGTCAGGGCACATGCCTGGGTTGCAGACCAGGTCCCCAGTGGGGACCACATGAGAGGCAACCACACATTGATGTTTCTCTCTCTCTCCTTCTCCCGCTCTTCCCCTCTCTAAAAATAAATAAATAAAATATTAAAAAAAAAAAAAGAACAGAACCACAGAAATGGAGATCACATGGAGGGTTATCAGCAGGGAGGAGAGGGGTGAGAATGGGGGAATAAGAATCATAAATGGTAGGCATAAAACAGATGGAAGTCAAGAATTATATGAAATGTTGAAGGGACTTATTTAAGAAAAAGAAGATCAAGAGAGGGAAGATGGCGACGTGGTAGGAGGGAGCACACGCCGCCTCCCGTTTCAAAAGACAGAAAAACCTAACCATACTAAAGAGGACATTGCAGCTTACATGAAAATAAGAAATCAAAATTGTAGCGGACACGGAAAGACCAGATGGTAAGGAGACTACTGCAGGATAATAACAGCCCAGTGATCTGCGTGAGGAGCAGGGAGGTTGCAGCCCCAGCCCCAGAGCTCCGGGAGCTGCCACAGGGCTCTCGGGGTAGGGGAGCGGGGTCATCCGCTCCCTCCCTGGCCAAACAAAGACTGAGCAGTGCTGATCCGGGGGACCTCGGAGCAGGGCTTGGGGGAAGATCTTAGCCCAGCCAGTGGTGCCAAAGACGGCAGGTCTTTGTGTGGGCGCCCCAACCCAGAGAGAGTTATTGCTTGGGTGAATGGCTTGGTGCCTGC
>CM052547.1:55620215-55650373 GCA_028533065.1 Trachops cirrhosus | reverse complement strand
CTGGAATGGGAGTAAAAGATTGAAACTGTACTGAATAATCTAAAATTAAAAAAAAAAAGAAAAAGAAGATCAAAACTGTGAACAATAAATGACAACAAACTCGAGACTATCAACAACTTAACCTAAAAAGGAAAATGAAGACAAACTAAGCAAACAACGAGAACAGGAACAGAATCACAGAAATGGAGATCACATGGAAGGTTCTCAGCAGGGAGGGGGAGGGGGGAAGTGGGGGAAAAGGTACAGGGAATAAGAAGCATAAATGGTAGGTACAAAATAGGAAATGGAGAAGCCAAAGATCTTATATGTACAGCCTGTGGACATGAACTAAAGGGGGTGAAATGCTGGTGGGAGGGGAGTGCAGGGTGAACAGGAACAAAGGGGAGCAAAAAATGGGGCAACTGTAATAGTATAACCAATAAAATATACTTTAAAATAAATAAATAAGATAATAAAAATTTAAATTTAAAAAATCATGGTCAATTTCAGGGGAATTTCAGGGGAAAAGGGAAAGGGTTTACCGGAACAAGTATAAAGGACACATGGACAAAAACTAGGGGCAGGTGGTAATTGGAGGGAGGTGAGGAAGTCTGGGTAGGTGGGCTGGGATGGGAGTAAAAGATAAAAAATTGTACTTGAACAATTAAATTTTTTTTAAAAATCATGGTCAAAACCTCTTTTTTCCTAAACTTTACATGCCTAGATGGTTAAGGTAAATTCTTCAAAAAATTTTCAAGGAGTAACTAATTCTTGCCTTCAACAGGAGTTCCATAAAATAGAGGAAGAATATAGGTTGCCTGATTCCTTTATCACATCATTTTGGTTCTAAGACTTGATGAGGACAAACAAAGAAAGGGGATCACAGATACATTTTATTTATAAACATAAATGCAGAAATCCTATATAAAAATCAGTTACTCAATCCAATAGTGTATAAAAATATTTCAGTATCAAGTAAGATTTATCCCAGAAAAATAAGGATGGCACATTCACCATAAAATAAAATGAAGGAAAAAAACCCTGTGATTTTAAAAATTAATTTTGGAAAAGTGTTTGATAAGATTCAACACCTATTTATAATAAATTTAGCAAATCAAGAACAGAAGGAACTTATTTGAGTTGATAAAAAATTTATACCAGAAGTTGCAGCAGTTGTTACCCTTAATGGAGGCTTTAAATTCAATCCCTCTAATATAAACACATTGTTTGAGATTATAAAATTGGGTCATTGGACTAGAGGATGTCAGGTACAATTAATACAATAATACCATGATAAAAACAGAGGGATTAATCAACCAAATGCCTAGATGAATGCTACATGCTGATTTTCATTCTTCTTTTGGAGGTCTCCAGAGAGGTAAAAGTCAAATGTTTACCAATCAGAAAGAAGATTCCATTCCTGAAAATATGAACATCCCAAAAGAAAGTATTTAAAGATAATGGAAGTTTGCCAACATAGAGTCCAAAAGATTGCCTACAATTGAGGCTAAAAGTCAAGAAGCCCCATTTAAAAGCACCAAGCATATATTGGACAGTGAACAGTTCTGAACATGTGAATCTGGTGTACCAGACAAGTGGGGGAGAGAATGGGCAAAGACAATACAAAGTGAGGCAAAAGTAGGTTTACAGTCATTCATAAGGAAAATAATACAATAATTAATAAACGATAATACAAGAATAAACTCTGTTTCATGTTCTCACATCTGTAAACCTGCTTTTGCCTGCTCCTGTATGGAAACTGTCCTGCAGCTGTAGGTGAACTCAATGACTGAGCGCAGCATCCATAGGATCTGCTAAAAATAGATGTCTTGAAAATCTATCAGGACTCAGGAAACAGTAAAATGGATTATCATGTAAATCCATTTTAGAACTGAACTTTTATTTATTGCAGGAAGGAAAATATCACTATACTTTATTGCTTCTAAAGCTTTGTTCCATGAAATGAACCTCCAAAATAGTGCTCTAAGAAGGCTCTGGGTAATTATAATCATCTTTCCTCTTAAAAAGAACAATTTCTTAATCCAGTTCTCCTTAGTCACATGACAAAACTTTAGCATATAACACACCCTTAGTCCATAGTCACATGTATTATCAATTAATGCCAGCACTAATACAACATTTTGGTCACCACATCTGTCACAGAAAAATCTAAATGTGTTAATACCATCCAGTAACTCTTCCCTTAAGTTTTCCAGGCCATTTTAATTATTAAATTTCTCTTTTGAAAGGGATCACTATTATAAGCAATTCAGACTTTAGTGGATGGCAGGGTTTTTTCCTGAGGTCACAAGAGCTTTTAACCACTGCCTATAAAGTACATCCTGTGATTAACATACCTTGGATTAACTAGATTTAGCATGTGGCAATCATACTCCATTCAGCAGGACCTATCTATGGTGATTCATGGATATTAATGACAGTTGCAAGAGCTCAAATATTATATAATCACTAATTACATTATGCACAATTAGTGGAGGCCCATCAGTGTATATCACTAATGGCTGATCATTCTGTTCTCTCCAGTAAAAGATAGATGATCTGCATAATTTTCTGATTGTATTAGCATACACATAAATGCTATTAACAAACTTTCATGATCATAAAGAGGCTCAATCTGTGTGATGGACAAATCAAGAGGCTCAGCTTGATGGTCATGGACACTTCATTTGAAACCTCAAAGCCATGTTTTTGTGGTTTGTTAATGTGATTCATCTATCCCCACCTTCCAAAAAGAAAACAAATGCAGCATCCTGTCCAACCAACCACTAAAGAACTTGCACACAAGGCCAATTTTTTAAAAAGTACAACCTGGGGGTCTTTATTTTTGTTAAATTGGTTTTTAGAGAGTGAAGTTCTAAGGATTTGTGGAATAGTCATATATGAAGTTGGTGACAAAATAGGAGGAATGCATCTGAAATAGTGAAGAGTTTATCTGATTTTTTTTAACCACCATTTGCTGGACCAGTGTATTATTAGTCAGCTCAGGCTGCATTACAGAATACCACAGACTGGGTGGGTTAAACAACAGAAATTTATTTTCTCTCACTCTGGAGGCTGGAAGTTCAACAGCAGGTATGATTTCTTCTAAGGGCCTCTCTGGTTAAGCTTGCAGTTGACCACCTTCTTACTATTCTCTCACATGGCTTTCCTGTATGTTCATGCATGTCTCTTGTCACTCCATGTGTCCAGATTTCCTCCCCTTACAAGGACACCAATCATGTTGTATTAGGGCTCACCCTGACCTCATTTTACCTTACTTACCTCTTTGAAGTCCTGATCTCCAAATAGTCATATTCTGAGATACTAGAGGTTAGGTCTTCAACATAAGAATTTGTTGGAAGGGGGCATAGAAATTCAGTTCATAATACCCAGGATATACACAAACTATTACTATTCTAGTCCAAGAAATTTTTGACAGCATGAAATCTGAAGGGCCTCCTTTGGTGAGAACCATGCAAACCAAAATGGCAGCTCACAGCCACATGTGACTTGTGAGTAGTGTGACTGAGGAACTGAATTTTTTTATTTTATGTCACATTAATTAATTTAAGTTTTAAAACTTAAGAAATGTATAAGTGCTTTTTCTTTTGTTGCAAACAATTTTATTGTTTTAGTGAAAATGCATTTCACTTCCACTATTGAAAATTTAGTGTCTCAATTGAGATGTACTATAAGTGTGAAATACACACTGAAATTTGAAATTTAGTATAAAAAATGTGAAGTATCTCATTAATAATTTTATCACTTATGTATTGAAATAAAATATTTTAATATGTTAAGTTAAATAAAAATATTAATATTAATTTTATCTATGGTATTTCACTTTTTATAATGTGTCTACAAGAAAATTTAAAAATTAAAGCTCTGGATGGGTAGCTCACTTGGTTGGAGCATCATCCCAGTATACCAAGGTTGTGGGTTTGATCCCCAGTCCAGGCACATATAAGAATTAACCAATGAATGCATAAATAAGGGGAACAACGAGTTAATGTTTCCCTCTCTTTCTTTCTCTATCAGAAATCAAAAAATTGGGAATAAAGGATAGAAACTGTACTGAATAAACTAAAATAAAAATAAATAAATAAATAAAAAGAAATCAATAAATTTTAAGATAATTTTAAATTTAAAATTGCATGTCTGGTTTGTGTTATATATTTCTATTGAACAGCATTGAATTAGAACTTTAGTCCTCCAAAATCCCATTGCTCATCCAAGGTTAGTCAGTGTTTATCTTAAAGAATAAGTTCCATTTGCCAAAATTATTAAAGTGCCAGGTCTTTTTGTGTCTGCTGTATACTATGATTAAGATAACTGAAACCAATAATTTCTTCTTGGACATGAATACATTATTAAATTTCCCATTGCTTGCCATATTTGTAAGTTTAATCAGTAATATTTTAACATTAAAATCTTGTTAACTCTTGGCATTAACTCTTGTTAATGCCTATATGTAGGAATCAGGAATAATTTTCTTCATAATGAAGATTCTTCCTTATATATTAATCCTGCTATCCTGATACTCCTAGTTTTCCCCCCAATATCATGGCTTCATTTGTCCTCTCATCCCTCTCATCTTTCTTTTTCTATCCTCCTGCCTCAGTTACTAAGAAATTCTTAGATAAAGCAGCTGACATTCCTTCATTATTTAACATAACACATGGTGAAACACCACTCTAATTTGTTCATTTGCAAATGGAGAAGTCACACTGCAGTTAACATTGTTAAAAGTTAAAAAGTTAAAAGTTATAAATTCAGAAAAAATAATTGATATAAGCTCAAAATAACTGGTTTGTTGTCTCCAACCCCTTTTAAAGCAGCTTAATCCATAAATGTCATAAAGAACACCTAACAAACAGGAGACAGAACTCTGGACACCTGACACCATGATGCAGATTGCCCTTGACCCACCAACCAAACTCTCTTAGCAGTGAACAAGGAACATGTAAAATTCCCTAAATGATCTAAAAATTTGTCCAATATCAATTGTATCCTCATACTAAAATACAGGACGAGGGAGGGTAAGAACAATAAAGGAGATAGTTTTTGCCTTAACTCTTTGTTCTTTCTGGCATCAGTTGGGCTTCAGAAATAATGAGATCAATGCAAAGTGGGAAGAATACTCACTTTGAAAATCACTTGCTGCCTAACTGTTTTGATCATTTACATGGACCCCAGGGAGGATTTCATAGAGTGTCTCACCCTTGTAACTCAGATAAAAGGAAGAATCAGGTGTTGAGTTTGGTTGTGTGTGTGTGTGTGTGTGTGTGTGTGTGTGTGGTTTAATAGTTGATGAGGCTTCCATTTAACACACACAAGGATTCCCATGTGAGTTTTATTTTTCTGTCATTTAATTGAAGTGATGCAGATTTAATCAAAAGATCCAAAAGGGAAAAATATTTACATCCAGGAAAGTGACATATAAGCATCTGGTCTCATACACATAAAGCAAGGATTGTTTTTCTGTGTATGCAATAGCAGCAATACAGGGCAGAGAGGCTTAAATTAAAAACAGAGCAAAGATGGTTAGTAAACCTAACCAGCAGAAATATCAATACAAAAGATTTACTACCAAAATTTATGAAGGAAAGATAAGGGGGACCATGTACAAGAACAAAATCTTCATGTAATATAATAAAAGTTCAGCAGGGAATGTGAAAAGATTTTTTTTTAATCAAGAAATAATGGGAGACCACATTAATTGAATTTTGGAGGCAACAACTGGAAGACAGCAATTTTTAAAATATCTTTGATCTATTGGTTGTTCAGGAGTGTGTTAATATCCACATATTTGTGAATTCTCCAGTTTTCCTTCTGTTATTGATTTCTAGTTTTATACCATTTTAGTCAGAAAAGATACTTGGTATAATTTCAATTTCTTTCTTTTTTTTGTTCTTTTTTTTCTAGTTTATTCAGTACAGTTTCTATCCTTTATTCCCATTCCAGCCAACCCACCCATTCCTCCCCTCTTCCCTCCTCTTTCCAACCCCCCTAATTTTGTCCATGTGTCCTCTATATTTGTTCCTATAAACCCTTCCCTTCTCCCCTGAAATTCCCTCCGCTCTCCCCTCTGGTCACTGACAACCTGTCCTCTATTTCAGTGTCTTTTGTTATATTTTACTTGTTTCTTTGTTTTTTTGTTCAGGTTCCTGTTAAAGGCGAGATCATATGGTATTTGTCTTTCAATGCCTGGCTTATTTCACTTAGCATAATGCTTTCCAGCTCCATCCATGCTGTTGCAAAAGATGGAAGACTCCCTAACTCTTTTTATGAGGCCAACATCATACTAGTACCAAAACCAGATAAAGACACAACAAAGAAAGAAAACTTCAGACCAATATTCATCGCTGATGAATATAGATGCTAAACTCCTCAACAAAGTATTGGCAAACCGCATTCAACAATTCATTAGAAAGATCATACACCACAACCAAGTGGGATTCATCCCTGGGATGCAAGGATGGTTCAATAATTTCAATTTCTAAAACATTTGTTGATACTTGTTTTGTTACCCAACATATGATCTTTTTTGGAGAATGTTCCATGTACCTTTGAGAGAAATATGTATTCTACTGCTCTTGGATAGAATATTCTGCATATATCTGTTGGGTCTATTGATTTAAAGTGTGTATTAAGACCAATATTTCCCTATTGATTTTCTGTTGAATGATCTATCTGTTGTTGCAAGTGGGGTATGGAAGTCCCCTGCTATTATTGTATTATATTTAGATGCGCTGATGTTGGGTGCATATACATTTATTATTGTTAAACCCTCTTAAAATTGACTCTTTTATCATTATATAATGACCTTCTATGTCTGTTTTTACAGTTATTGACTTAAAGTTTATTTTGCCTAATGCAAGTATACCTCTGCTTTCTTTTGGTTTCAATTTGCGTGGAATATCTCTTTTCTTTATTTTTAAAGCTTTCATTTATTTATATTTTGAGAGAGGGATGGGGAGGGAGAGAAACATCAATGTGTGGTTGCCTGTCACATGCCCCCTAGGACCTGGAGGACCTGGCCTGCAACCCAGGCATATGCCCTGACTGAAAATCGAACAGGTGAACTTTGATTCACCAGCCCACACTCAATCCACTGAACTATGCCAGTCTTAATCTCTTTACACCCTTAATATTACTGACTTATTTGCTGTTTATAGTGTGATTGTAAGTGGAGGTTATTTTTGTAGGTGTACGTTTGTTTCCTGGGCTGAGTGGTTTTGGTTTGAGAGCACCTGCACAACAGCATATAAGATGTGGTGGGCAGAGTAACTCTCAGTCAGCCTGCTGGAAGGAAAAACCTGACAAAGAACCACCCAACAACAATCAAAACCCAATTACAACCAGAGAGCCAATATAAATGGCATAAAGGGCATCCCAAAAGCATCAAGTTAAGAAGATCTAGTTTAACCCACTGCTTTGCCAAAATTCACTTATTAGGTTGAGTAGTGTTTTGGTGGAGTCTTTAGGGTTTTCTATGTACACTATCATGTCATCTGCAAACAATGACAGTTTTACTTCCTCATTCCCAATCTGGATGCTTTTCATTCCTTCTTCTTGTCTGATCATGATGCTTAGAACTTCCAATACTATGTTGAATAAAAGTGGTGAAAGTGGCCCTGGCTGTTGTAGCTCAGTGGACTGAGCACAGGCCCTCAAACCAAAGGGTCACTGCTTTGATTCTTAGTCAAGGCACATGCCTGGGTTTTGGGCTACACCCCCTGTAGGGGCTTGCAAGAGGCAACCACACATTGATGTTTTTCTCCCTCTCTTTCTCCTTCTCTTTCCCTACTCTCTAAAAATAAATAAATAAAATATTTTTTTAAAAAAGTGGTGAAAGCAGACATCCTTATCTTGTTCTTAATCTTAGTGGGAAAGCTTTTAATTTTTGCATCTTGAATATGATGTTGTCTATAGATTTTCCATATATGGCATTTATTATGTTGAGAAATGTTCCCTCTACTCCCACTTTGCTGAGTGATTTTTATTATAAACAGGTGCTATACCTTATCAAATACTTCTTTCACGTGTATTGAAATGAGCATGTGATTTTTGTCTTTCTTTTGTTTATATGATATACTGTGGATTGATTTGTGAATATTGTACCATCCTTGCATCCCTGGGATGAATCCCACTTGACCATGATGTATGATTTTTTTAATGTATTACTGTATGTGGTTTGTCAATATTATGTTGAGGATTTTAGAGTCTGTGTTCATCAGTGATATTGGCCTGTAGTTTTCTTTCTTTGTTATGTCTTTATCTGTTTTGGGATTATGCTGCTGCTTGCCTCATAAAAAAAAGATTGGGCATCTTCCCTCTTCTTGGATTTTTTGGAATAGTCTGAGAAGGATATGGGTTACCTCTTCCTCGAATGTTTTGTAAAACTATCCTGTGAAAACTGTCTGGTCCAGGGGTTTTTTATGATGGGAATTTTTTTTATTACTGCTTCAATTTCATCTCCTGTTATCAGTCTGTTCAGGTTTTCTGCTTCTTCTTCATTCAGTTTTGGAAGATTATATTTTTCTAGAATATTCTCCATTTCACACAGGCTTTCAAATTTCTTGGCATATCATTGTTCATAGTAATTTCTTATAATCCTTTGTATTTCTGTGGTATCAGTTGTAATTTCTCCTCTTTCATCTCTGACTTCATGTATTTGGGTCCTCTCACTTTTTTTCTTCATGAGTCTGAATTTTTGGTCTTGAAGTTGTCACCATTATATCTTTCTCTAATTCACAAATCTGGCCCTAAAAACACTAGAGGATAATGATGGATTAAGTGCATATGGAACCAAGTCATAGTTGTGCTAGATGTGGTATTTGTACAGCAGATTAGCATGTTTCAGATAAGTTGCATGGAGCCATTGATTTGGAAGATGTTTTCTTTTCCATACTTATTAGAAATGAGGACCAGAAGCAGTTTACATCTACCCAAAATGAAATTGCAGTCTTGCCCCAGGGTTATGTAAACACTTCCTTTCTTAGACCTATGTACTGAGTACTCTATGGTCCAGAGAGAACTTGGATGGACATCCTGCAGAACATGACATTGGTTCACATATTGAAGGCATTATCTTATGGAAACAACTGAGCAAGAATTGGTAAAACAGAGAATGAAAGACAAACCCTATGAAGATTCAGGAACCTACCCATCAGTAAAGTTTTTAGTGGTTTGAGGAATGATGTAACATTGCCTCCAAAGAAAATAAATTATTGTATCTCACACAATGCCTGGTAAACCTATTCAGGTCCAGGGTAATATTCCACACCTGGGAATACTTCTTCAACCCACTCACCAAATGACACAAAATTCTGCCCACTTTGATGGGATTCAGAGCAGGAGATCAGGCCAGAAGATCAGGCCAGCCCTTTAGGCCATACAATCAGACATACCTTGTGGTATCAGAGGTGTATATGGTGGGAAAAGATGCCCACTGGAGTTTATGTACATTTCAGTAAAAGAATTATAATGTAGACTCCAGAGTTCTAGAGTAAGTCCATGCCATCAGCAGTAAAAGTTTTACATTATTAATAAAAAAAACCTGCTCCTAAAATGTGGTATGTATGTACAATGGAATATTATTCAGCTTTTAAAAGAAAGAAAATTCTGACATATGTTGTAACAGGATGAGCCTTGAGGACATTAGGATAGTGAAATAAGGACAAATACTCATACTGTATGATTCCATTTACATAAGGTGCTTACAGTAGTCAAATTCATAAACCCAGAAACTAGAATGGTGGTCTTCAGAGACAGTGGGGAGGGGAGAATGGGGGGTTATTGTTTAATGGGTAAAAAGTTTCTATTTTACATGGGGAAATGAGTCCTGGAAATTGGTGGTTGGGATAGTTACACAACAATACGAATGTACTTAATACTGCTGAACTATACACTTGCAAATGGGGGGGAAACTGCTGTTGGTGGGCTTCTAGGCTAAAGCAAAGATTGAGTGCCTGACAATGAAGCAGCAGGAATAACTCATTCTGCAGCCAGAATAACTCATTTTAAGTGAGGTTCTATCAGACCCACAGAGTCTTAAGGAAGGATAAGCCCACAGTAATCCCTTGTAAAATGGATGTGGTAGATCCAGGATAAGGCATGAGCAGATCCAGAGAGCCAAATAATTACATAAACAAGTGGCAGGACTTCCATGCAATCCACCATCAGTTTTTCTCCTTAAGCTAATACCTGAACCACATGGTCCTTTATGACCTGCTGACAGAGAAGGAAAACCATGAGGCATGGTTCATAGATAGACTGACTCAGTAGGTGGGTTGAAACAGAAAATGGACAGTAGTTGCACTATGGCCCCACTGAGGAGTGGCCCTAAAAGTCAGTGTTGTGGGAAATCCTCCCAATGAGCATGGTTTTGAGACAGTGCACATAATCATCTACTTTGTGTGGAAAAAAGGAGTAGCCCAAAGGAAGGCTATATGTAATTCATAGGCAGTGGCAAATGACTCAGCTAGAAGGTTGTGGGTTAGAAGGAGCAAGATAAGAAGAAGAGGAACAAAGAATTCTGAGATAGAGGCATGTAAATGGACATATTAAAATGAGTATAAAGATTTTCATATATGCTACAGTTATTGACTTAAAGTTTATTTTGTCTGATGCAAGTATAGCTAGCTAACTCTGCTTTCTTTTGGTTTCAATTTGCATGAAATATCTCTTTTCCTTATTTTTAAAGATTTTATTTATTTATTTTTAGAGAGGGGGAGGAGAATGAGAAAGAGAGGGAGAGAAACATCAATGTGTGGTTGCTTCTCACATGCCCCCTACTGTCTGCCACAGAAAAGACAATAAAAATTAGGTAAACAAAATGACTCAACTGTCTTCTATCATTAGCTTTCCTAATGCTGTCATAATAGGGTGTGAAATGAATGGACATCATAGTGGGTATGGAGGTCATACAAACAACATGGGTTCTCACCAATGCTAATGCCAGCACTGAATGTCCAATGTCAACTACATGGACCAATGGTCCTAATATGGCACCATCCCTTAAGGAGACCAGGTAGTCTCTTGACAGCATGTTAATTATACTGGACTCCTTTATCTTGGAAGGAGTGGCCATTCATCTTGACTGGAGTTAACATATATTCCAAGTATGACTTTGCCTGTCCTGCCTTCAGGGTAGTAGCAAGCAGCGTGCTTAAATTGCTTATAGAGTATTTAATCCACCAACATAATATCCCACATTATGTCACATTGGACCAAAGAACCTATTTTACAGTAAAGTGGTCCAACAGTGGTCCCATGCTCACAGGATCTACTAGTACTCCTGCATTTAACATTACAAAGAAACTGACAACCTGACAGAGCAGTTAATGACTTGTTCAAGGTACAGCCAATATGTCAGCTGGCCAACTGAAGATAATACCCTCCAAGAATAAGCTTTTACCCTCCAGAATATGGCACACACCCTAAATCAATGACCATATGTGATACTGTGTTCCCAGTAGGTGAAATAACATAGATCTGGAAACCAAGCAGTTAATATAGAAGTGGCTCTACACACCATCACCTCCAATAATTTATTTAGAGAATCTGCATTTCCCATCACTACCACTCTGGTGTCTGTGATTATAGACATTCTGATTCCCAAACAGGGGAACATTTACACCAGGGGATGCAAATATCCATTAAACTTCAAGTTATGAACACCAACTTTGGGCTCCTCATACAAAACACCAGCAAGCCAGGAGTGGAGTCACCATACTGGCAGCATAATTGACCTTGATCACCAGGAAGTTGTATAACTGCTATGACACAGGAACATTGAGGAATGTGTGTAACACCTATATGGCCCAGTCGTTGTCTTGTAGTCTTTCTCTGACCAGTTTGATGGTAAATGGACAAGCAGAGCAGCCACAGTCTGCAGAGGGCAGTTCTTCAAGGATGACTTCTCCTGAATCACCACAACAGGAAAGCCACCTAGGCCAGGAGAAGTTCTGGCTGAGACTGACAACAAATAGCAGGAGAGGGAGAAGATGAGTATCAACCGAAGTCCCAAGAGCACTGCAGCAGTGGCAGGTTCATCCCACTAAACTTTCCCTTGCAGTTACACTTATCCAGGAAAAAATAAGGAGAATCCTGCAGGGATGAATTGATATGCAGCAAGTGCACCTTAGAGGTGCCAGTAGATGCTGTGAGACCACCCAGAGTCTCCTTTCATAACTGAAGCATTCACTGCATAGTTGCATGACAGGTTGCCTACTTAGGACTCACTGTCGAGTCCCTTCCCAGAAACAATCCTTAGCTGATGGGAGCTGCCTAGACCAAATTTTCACCACTTCCTAGAGGGCAGTCTACATCCAGTGACTGGTCACTTCAGGGATCCAACTTAAAAGACAGCTGGTCTTGAATCTAAGTGAATTTCCTTGAGACAGAATCAATAGATTGAGATTTACAGAAGTTCATTCATTAAGCAAATATTTATTAAACATATACCATGTATCTGAACTATTCCAGGAGTTTTGTATCCATCAATGAACTAAACACACAAGAATTCCTGTCTTCATAGAGTTTACATTCTAGTGACAGACAACAGATATAAACAATACACATAATAGGAAAATAAATTAAATGGCATGCTATGAAAAAGAGAACAAGGTAAAAAAAGATAAGGAGTAGAGAGGAATGGAAAATAATTGCAATTTTAAATAGCATTTCCCAGATAGACTTCCTTGAGAAGGTGACACTGAGCAGACTTAAAAGAGGTAAAAGAGGGAACTATGCAATTCTTGGGGAGAAAACTGTACCAGGCACTGAGATCACTAGTACAGATAGGTTCAGACCTGGTGCGTTCAGCAGATAGCAAGGATATCAGTACAGTTGAAGGGAATGACTGGCAGAGAATGTAGCAGAAAATAAGGTCAAGAAATAAAGAGGAAGGAATTGGAAGGTAGACAGGGGTGGGGGGGTCCACAGATGGCCTTGTCAATGATTGGTGAGGAACTTGACGCAGCAACAATTATGAAGAACTACACTACCTGTAATAATATGGGTGAGTCTTATAAACATGATGTTGCAAGAAAGATTCCAGACACAGAGTACATATTGCATGATTCGATTTATGTCAAGTTCAAAAACAGGCAAACTTATCCATGCTGTTAGATAGGAGTGTGTTATCTTTGGGAGTGTTTTGACTGATGGGGACATCAAGGACATTTCTGTCAGGCTAGTAATGTTCTTTTTCTGGATCTGGTGCTGGTCACATGTGTGAGTTTACATTGTGAAAATTCATCAAACTGTAGACTTATAAAATGTATGCTTTTCAACATTTATGTTACATTCATGAGAACTGTGAAGGAGCTGAGACTTTAACCTGCCACAATCTTACAGAAGCTGAAAGAAGACATGAGACTATTGGATCAGAGACAAAAGACTTTATTACTCACAGGAATCATGAGCTTCATGCTTGCATCAGTTCCCTTTGATCCCCAAGTACCAAGGATAATGTGTGGGTGGGCCCAGGTGGATGCTGCACACATTGAATTAGCCCCAGATCTGAGGAACCCTAAGTCTAGGAAATCTCGGTCTTTTAAAAGGGACTACAAGTAGACATTGCTTAAACTTTGTCCCAAGAGATGTGAGAGAAAGAGAGAGAGATTTGGAATGCAATATGGAATATGAGTTAAAGATATGACATTGTATGTTCTCGCCAAGATGGAGGCATAGGCAGAAATGCTTCACTCCCTCGCACAACCAAAAGAAGGATAACAACCAATCTAAAAACAATAAACAACCAGAAGTGCCAGAAAATCCAACAGCATGGAACTCTGACAACCAAGGAGTTAAAGAAACATTCACCCAGAATGGTAGGAGGGGCAGAGATGGGCAGCCGAGTGGAGAGGAGGCACAGCAAGGTGGTGGACCATGTAGAAGAGGAAGGGCTGGCTGAATGGGAAACTAAAGACTCAAAGCTAGCTGTAAGATTCTGTGGGGGGTTACCATGATGGGAAAAACTCCCAGTCTCACAGGAGAGTTCTTTGGAAAGTAAGGTTAGAATGGAGCAAGTGAGCAGCATTGTTCCCTCTCTGACCCCTCCCTGGCAGACAGTGCCACCACAGTAAAGAGGGCTGCCCCACCCTGGAAAATACCTAAGGCTCCACCCCCTTACAACAGAACAGGTGCAGAAAGACAAAGAAATATAACCTGAATAAAAGAACAGATCAAAACACCAGAAAAAGAGCTAAGTGATGAGGAGACAGACAACCTCTCTGATACAGAGTTCAAAACACTGGTAATCAGCATGCTCACAGAACTGATTGAGCTTGGTCACAAAAGAAAGGAAGAAATGAAGGCTACCCAAAGTGATATCAAGCAAAATATACAGGGAACCAACAGTGAAGGAAAGGAAACTGGGACTTAACAAAAGGAAGAAATAAGCATCCAACCAGAACATAATGAAGAAAGAAGAATTCAAAAAAATGAGGAAAGGCTTAGGAACCTAAGGAGCTGGTTTAAGTGCTCTAACATCAAAATCATAGGGTGCCAGAAGGAGAAGAACAGGAGCAAGAAGTTGAAAACTTATTTGAAAAAATAATGAAGGAAAACTTCCCCAGTCTGGTGAAGGAAATAGACTTCCAGGAAGTCCAGGAAGCCCAGAGGGTCCCAAAGAAATTGGACCCAAGGAGGAACACACTGAAGCACATCATAGTTAAGTTAGCCAAGATTAAAGATAAGGAGAGAGTCTTACAAGCAGCAAGAGGAAAGGAGAGAGTTACCTACAAAGGAGTTCCCATAAGACTTTCAGCTGATTTCTCAAAAGAGACCTTACAGGCAAGAAGGGGCTGGAAAGAAGTATTCAAAGTCATAAAAGGCAAGGACCTCCATCCCAGATTGCTCTATCCAGCAAAGCTACCATTAGAATGGAAGGGCAGATAAAGTGCTTCCCAGATAAGGTCAAGTTAAAGGAGTTTGTCATCACCAAGTCCTTATTATATGAAATGTTAAAGGGACTTATCTAAGGAAAAGAAGAAAATCAAAAATATGAACAGTAAAATGACCACAAACTCACAACTATCAACAACTGAACCTAAAAAACAAAAACAAAAACTAAGCAAAAAACTAGAACAGGAATAGAATCAGAGAAATGGAAATCACGTGGAGGGTTATTAGTGAGGAGTGGGAGGGGAAGAATGGGGGAAAAGGTACAGGGTACAAGAAGCATAATTGGTAGGTATAAAATAAACAGGGAGAGGTTAAGAATGGTATAGGAAACAGAGAAATCAAAGAATTCATGGACATGAACAAAGGAAGGGGGAATGCTGGAGGGTTGGGGGGTAAAAGGTGGAGGGGCTATAAAGGTGAGAAAAAATTGGGAAAACTGTAACAGTATAACCAATAAAATATACTTCAAAAAAATATGACATTGTAACCAAGCAAACAAGGTCCATCCACATGTCACCTTGATGCATGACCCAACAATTAGTGTTGGAGGAAACAAGTTTTTATTTATAGGATTCCAACCTCCAGGGGTGGGGGGTGATGCTGGGAATACCCCTGCTAGGAACCCTGTTTTCCCATTAGACCCAGCACTTCTTTTGTTCCCCACCAGGCTATAACCCAAAAATATGCCCCAAAGTTTCCCATATCCTTATTTGTTCTTAAGCCAGCTGCACAAACAGTTCTCCATCCTCTCTGGCAATGTGCTTTTGTTTCAGAGTTGCCATCCTCTCACAGCAAATTTTCCCTTCGGGATCTGGGGTACGTTATCCTCTGCCTCCATGTAGTAGTCCAGGAAAGCATGTGCCGTGTTCTCCAAGCGGATTTCCCAGAGGGTCTCCTCTTTGTCATTCCAGCTTAACAAGGTGGCCCTTCTACAACCTTTCAAACCACATGGCTGCTACCCCCTCTCTCTCAGCTCACATGCAGACCTACTTCACTACAAACTACATAGCTGCTTGCTGCTTCCTCTCTCAGACCTCATAGCCAAATTCTCTTGGCTCCTTCCTCATGGCTTCCTGCTCAGAGAAGCAGACATAGACCCTCCCTCACTACAGGCTACATAGCTGAATCCCCTTCTCTTTCAGCCCACCTTTATTTTTAAATGCTGATCCAGAGCTTACTACCCATTCCTGTTATGGTAATAAGATAGGGACAACCATTTTTTCACACATGGCAGATAAGTAAACTAAAACTTAAAGAATTTAGGTATTCCTGTATTCACATCTGTTAAGTGTCACAATAAATTCTTCCTCCAATTAATTATACAATATCTGTTCTCCTCATCTTCTTTAGCAAGAGAATCCAAATCAGCTTCACATTTACACTTCCCAGCCTCCTCTGTAGGTAGAAATAGCCACATGATTAGGTTCTTACCAATGAGATATAGACACCAGTTCAGGGGTTGACCTACTTCCTGCAAAGCTCCTTAGAAGGACAATGACTTATCTGTCTCTTTGCCTTACCCTCCTCTTTTCTTCATTGATCAGATGAGATGACTCAAACTGAACAGCCATGATATAATCATGACATAACCTTGAGATGGAATCAATGTTCTAAAAAAGATGCAATAGAAAGACAAAAGGAAACTGAGACATAGCATCATGGGGCCTGTTCTTGTTCACCCTACTTCTGAAATTCTCATTACAGTGTTGATCCTTTGTGAGACTACCTACTTCTGAATACCCATTATGTAAGTGAGAAATGACCCACTCTGCTTTTCTGTTATTGCTGATACAGGGATGAAGCCAGGATTTGAACCAAAGCCAAGCCCATGTTATGAACCCTTAAACTGCTAAATCACTGCTTATCCAGACAACACTCTCCTACACAAAAGAGATGCTATTACTATAGTAGTCACCAGCAGTAGACATTAAAGACTAGATAATCTTGCTCTTGGTGATTCTTCCTCAAGACAATTGGAGTGACACATCATGCTTCCAAGTCAGAACAATTTCAACCTCATAACTGCAACAGAAGAGGTAGTGATTATGAAGGATAAAAGTAGAAATAACCTAAAACTGCATAGCTTTCTTGTTAATAGTATCCACACAGAATAACATGGATCTATAGAAAAGAAAAACATGGCAAATATTTACAATAGAAAATTCATTTCTGGCTTCATCACTGTACTTGTTGTGTGACCTTAGATAAATCAATCCTTTTTCTTGCCTCCCTTTCCTTACATTTAATAAAATAGAATTTTGTGCCATAGGCTTATAGTGAGAGTCCAGTGAGGAAATACATGTAAAAGATTTTTTAAAAATCAGCGCTGCTCTGGACACAGAAGCAATCACTATAGAAGTATTGAATTTCCAGTGAGTATGCACACCATGCATGGAGAGCCTTGTGGTTACCATTATCACAGTTTAGTGACCTCAATTTTCTCCCTCTGTTTTAGCCATTATGTCATGAGATCCTACAAAACACAGAAATGTCAGAATAGAGCAACATTGTCACAGTTAGGGTAGGTATGTATGTGTGTTTAAGATTTATCCTTTTGTAACAGGGTACAGCCAGGGGACCCACAAAAGAGGGATTTGTAATGGGGTCCAGAACTCAGGGTGTCCAGGAAATATTTTAAAAATATAGGATGTCTTCACCCCTACGAGTCTGAACTAAGGGATGGGACACATGGAGCAGGGCCATTGAAAGTTGTTCTGCATAGAAACAGTTTTGGAAATAACCTCATGAGTGGTCATTTAACATATCTATAACTCTTAACTGGTTTTGTGGATATGTTAAATAGCTGTGGCCATGCTTTGAGCCAGGGATATGGGAGTGACTTCAACCCAGGATGTAACTGGGAGGCAGCTTCCCCTGGCTACAGCACCTGCGTGCGAGCTTGGAGATGATTCAATCCATACCACTGGGCCACACCTGTCTGGACTTACTATGGCAACCCAGAAAAACTGGAAAAAAAATACAGCAATGCTGGCAGGTGTAGGTGATTGTGGGAGGAATCAGAAATGGGGCTGCAGAGGAAGATTGGTGCAGGGATTTAAACCCAGGCTGGGCAGCCAGGCCATGAGAGGAAATCACATGGCTTTGGAGTAAAGAGTTGGACCCATGCTGCTTTGGCAGGAAGGGGACCACACAGCTTTTAGTGCTCCCTTTTATCACATGGCTTAGGGAGCAGGAGAGACCTGCAGGGAAGAAAAGGGGTGAAAGGACTCCTGCTGGTAGGCTATGAGAAAGTGTCATGTGGTTTTGGATTAACTGGAGATTGCACGGCAACACAGGTGATGGTACTGGGAACCAAGAGAGGCTGGCCAGGTGAGCGTGGATTACTGGAAAGAACCAGGGGGCTACCTCAGCCCTATTTCTTTTCCTGGAATACAGTACCCCAGACTGGGCAAAGGTGGAAAGGAAGGACTGTGTGTGTTTGTGGGTATTTTAAGGGACTTTAAGATTTTAATGACATTATATTATTACTCCTAGGTCTGTATAACTTTTGAATAAATAATTCCTTTCCTTTTCACCAGTCTCTGGCATTGGAAGCTATAATTCCCTGGCAGCGGGCAAGGCGAACCTAGTCCAGGGGGACCCCAGGAGAAGGAGGGTTCCATTAGGTAATAGTATTTTGTCCTCCCCTATGGGTCTGTTCTGTAACACTTTTTTTTGTAGATTTTCATATATTTCATGGAAAGGATTGATGAATATTCATTGATCTAGCTGGTATCCACAAGTATTCTATTAGAAATACATTGCTTATCTATATTTTGAAATAATTCAGCGTTGATCCTTTGCGAGATATATTTGCTACTTTTAAACAAAGTGACAACACCTCAGGCAGCTTAGTTTTCTCTCAAGTTGTACTGATTTCCTTGATGTCACTAACAAACCAAAGGCTCCTTGTGAGAATCCTATATGTCACCATTAAATTGAAAACTACCTGAAATATAGAAATCTCACTTTAGGAAGGAAAGAGAAGGTCAAAAATAGCAAGCCACTGGTTATTCATGAATCACTGCGGTATGCCATGATAAATACCACTGGCCTCATTCTCCTCTTCTCCAGACTCATAATTTTCTCCCTGAAGGTATTTCACCTGCCCAAGAAAAACTGTGCTGGAGGGATGTCTAGTAAAAATGACTTTTAAAGCCTCTTAAAATGCAAAGGCTGTGTGTGAGGTCCAAGCCCTTCTTTCTGCATACAGCAATATAATGCCCAATTAATCTCAGCAGACTGGGGAATGAGGACTAAAACAGTATGTCAGGTTGGGTTTGGGGTTCTGTGACAATCTAGTAATGTTAAGAGAAATTGAAGTACATGCTTAATTAAAGAACTCTTTTAAAAGATTACAAGCAAATGGGTCCATATTTGGGCTTTTGATGCAACATTAAAAATACAGATTCACCATCCAAATACATATTCTGTATATAAATAGTGAATATCCATGCCATTTAAACATAAAAGACTAGAATGGTAGCTTATGTGGAATGAAATACAGCCATGTGAAAATAACCAATAAAAGTGTGGCTTAGAGGTATTTTATTGTAGATTTCCAAATGTCCTTTCATTGTTTCATCAGGGAGTTGCCATGTCACTGGTGCTGACAGGCAATGCTATGTGACGTTAGCAAACAATTTTACTATTTTTCTCTCTCTCCTTAGGGATGATATGTATGAGCTAAGAATTACATTTGGTTCTTTTTTCTGACACAGTTATCTTCCTGGGCGTGGATTAAATGTAGATCTGGGTGTTAAAAGACATTTACATAAGTGCTGTTTGTGAAAGGGAGGCCAGTTCTTCTATTATCACCAGAACATTTAAATCTTAATGACTGGCATTGTTGTCTAAAAGACAGTGTTTTTCCTGCTGAGAAACTGCATTAGATTCAAGAAATGGAGCTCATTTCCATTCTCTCAGCAGTCTCTCTAGAAATGACATGCAGTGCTTGAAACTGTTTATTTCCAAATTCAGGCCTCCCTCGCATCAGTCATCAGCTTCAATTACCAGTTTTCCGAAGCTGAGCCATCAGGCAGTCTGACACCAGGGTCCGGCCTAATTCCCACCTTCTCCAGAGTCAAGAGTATAATGTGCAGATGAAAAGGTGCAAAATAGCCTGGACTTCATTAGCATGCAGGGCCTAGCTGTTCATTTGCTGGCTGCGAATGGAAGTTCTGACACTCAGAGCTGGCTGCAAAATGAGAAAAGTCCTCTTCAGGGGAGATGGGGTCCTCAGTGGTGAGGAAAGGTCATCAGAAAGACAGCTACTGCCCTTGCTCCCTGCTCTCTAGGACTGCTTATTGATTCCAGGGACACCTCATTACACGCTGGATCAACATATTATTGCCATGTTCTGGGGCTGAATTGTTTACAAGTGTCTTTATCACCCGCAAAGGCCTGCCCAGCAATGCATGACTACACTCATTTGGCGGTGACCTGCCAATTATGTGTTATCTGATATGTTGCTGGTATCTTGATCTTTGCCCAGGTCTTCTCCCAGCATCAACACAGTCCTATTTACTACTTCTTTCTAACCACTCTTTGGGAAAGTAGCCATTAGCCTGTCGGTGTGTGAGTGTGCATGTCCTCTGCTACAGAAAATCTGAGCTTCATTTCTACATTACTTGATATGCATGAGGTTCATAATCAGTTGGGAGACAGAAATTCTCTCTCTCACCTCTCTCTCTCTTATACACATACATACACAACTTTTTGTGGCCTTGAGGATAACCCACACAGTTTGCAATCAGTATGCATGGAAGAAAGCATGGCAGAAAGCATTATACAGCTTGTGACAGAGCTCCCTCCACTTACATATAGGCCCTATGAGACAGCTATCATATTTTACTTGGGCATAGCCACTGCAAACCACCATTTTAATCTTTCATTACAGACACTTCTATGGCTCCATAAAAGAGTGGAATAGCAACTCAATTAAAAACTCACGAAAGAGATCGTACAACCTACAACTTCCCCCCAAAAGTAGAGATGAAGCCATAGTTTCTGAATGCATTCTGCAATTCATACTTGATTTCTATTCTCCCCAATGGTGACCACTGGCATAACATTAATGATGTGTATTGACAACTTTGGTTTTTTATTAGGAATATCTATTGCTTGGGGCAGTTTTAATGACTGCCAAGCATTTGGGCCATCTCAACCAAATACTAAGAGGGAGCTATTTCATTTACATCTCCACTCACCATTAGGAAGAGCTCTTTAATGAGTTTTCCTGTTGAAGATGTAGCAAAGCAAAGGCGTAGAAATTTCCCTTTGCTTTTCCTTAGCAGAGGGCACAGACTATAATGAGTGAAATCAAGGATCTAACTGCCTTCGGAAATATGACATCTGTAAGTACATTCATTTTCAGCGTTCTCCCAAATTTGTCTGCTATTTAGCATTAAATTACCTTTCTGCAGGCATTTTTTCCTCTTTCCAATTTTTGGAGGAGTTTTATAAAATTAATGACTTCTTTTTGTTCTTTCTCAAATTCCTTGCTTCCTGATAAATGATGAACTGAAAAAGGTTAAATAAAGACCCTGATCAAGGTACTTCAGCTCAGTTAAAGAGTCAGTGGAGAGATGTTTGCTCCACCAAGTGTTTCAAGACACTGTTACAGAACAGCAAGGGGGGTCCAAAGGCAATATACTATTACTGAAAGGAACCCCCCAGGTTGGTATGTCTGCTGCTTTATAGGAAAGACATCTCTCAATGCCAGAGATTCGTGAAAAGGAAAGGAAATGTTTATTTAATGCTATACAAACTTAAAGTAGTGACCTAATGTCTTCATCAAAATCCCAAAGTTCCTTGAAACACCCATGAACACACACAGTCCTTCCTTCCCCCCTTTGCCTAGTCTGGGGTACCATATCTCAGGAAAAGAAATAGAAGTCAGTGACTCAGGCAGCCCCCAGTTCTTCCCAGCAATCTGTCTCAGCTGGTAGGCCTCCCTCTGTTCCCGGCACCATCAGTTGTGTCACTGGGATCTCTGCTAAATCTGGATGGTGGTTCCCCCTTCTAAAACTGCGGGGATCCCCACACTGGCAAAGCCATGTGGCTCTCCTTCACTGCCACAGCCACATGGTCCTCTCTGCACAATGGCCACGGGAGTCCCCACTCTAGCAAAGCCACGTGGTTCTTCCTGCACAATGGCTGCTGAGTCTCACAGTGCCGAGGAAGTCCCCACTCTGCTAAAGACTAAGTGGTTCTCCCCTCAATGGCTGCCGCATCTCTGTTTAAATCCCCACGCCAGTCTTCCTCTGCAGCCCCATTTCCGACTCCTCCCACAATCGGCTACATTTGCCAGCACTCTCATATCCTTCCAGTTTTACTGGGCTGCCATCGTGAGTATGGGCAGGTGCGGTCCCATGCCACGGAGCCAGTCATCTCTAAGTTCTCACGCAGGCACTGTAACTCGATATCTAAGCAACCAGTTAAAGGTTATAGATATGTTAAATGCCATGCCAGAGGTTAGCAAAGCTGTTGTTATGCAAAACAGCTCTCAATGGCCCTGTTCCATTTGTCCCTTCCCACAGCTTACCCCTGTGGGGGAAGGGGTGAGGACATTTAATATGTCCTGGACACCTTGAGTTCTGGACCCCATTCCAAATCCCTATTTGGGGCACCCCTCTTGGCTGTACCCTGTTACAACACTACAAATATGTAGTGTCATCAACTGACAAATAACTTTTGGAAGAGTAGATAATAAGGATTACTCAGTTTATTTTTGGAGATATGATGGCATGTGGAGAATTTTGGTCAAGGGATAAAGATGGAACAAGCAGGACAGTTTATTTTACCAAGTTTCCTATCTGAAAAGCAAGTCTCAATGTGATTGTGGTTCAGAGAAGGCCAAAAAGAAGTACTCTCAATAAGTAGGGATAATAAAAAAGTGTGGGGGTTTCTACACACTCATAAGAGATTGTAACATTGAATCAGTGAGAATGCCCAGTCAATGGGTATTTAGGGGTTGAATGTTCTAGGCATAAGGAAGAGCTACATCCAGGGGCTTCTGCCAGTTTTTACAGCCAACTCATCTGTTATTTCAACCATAAAAAAAGAATTCCTTTCTGTTATGGCTTTAATGCCTCATCTTCTTTATGAATCCACCAAACAGGATGGCCGCTAATCCTAAATCCTCTGGATTTGTTCTCCATCTTTAAGAATTACACGTACTGATATTTATTTTCTGATGGTTAATGGGAAATGCATACACACGGTATGCAAGCACAGTGCTAAGGTGAAACTATAACTGTGCAAAATGGGCTTCGGCCACTTGGCACCCTTACGTGTGGTCCAATGATCTGTATTAAAGGAAACAGGTTTTTATTTACCAGGTTCCAACCTTGTGGGAACTGAAAGCACTCCTACTCTCAGCCCTTCTCTCCCAAGAGAACCAAAATTTCTCTTGCTCCCCAAAAGACTACAAGCCAAAACCATGCCCAGAAGTTCCCCATTTCCTTATCCATCCATCAGCCAGTCACACAAACAGATCTCCATCCTCTCTGGAATGTGCACTTGTGGGTTTCAGAGTCACCATCACCTTGCAGCAGCTCTCTTTTTCAGGATCTGTTGTGTGCTGTTCCAAGTCCCCAAATAGTGGTCCAGAAACTGTGTTTTGTGCTATACTGCGTCATAGTGTCCCAGAGGCTGAGGCCCAGGGAGGCACATGTCCTAGCGTGGGACCCTGCCTCCAAGAATGGGCTCCCATCCACGCAGGTCTAAGCCCCTGGTGGACCCCAGTATCAAAAGAATGACTTCTCTGTACCAAGTACTTGTACCAAGAGTCCCCATACCCAGAGAGTGAGCCAGAGAGAGAGAGGAAAGAGCAAGCCTTTCTCTGTCTTTGCTTTTTAAAAGACCCTCCTAAAATCCCACATACACAGGAAACCAGTGGGTGTGTCCAGCTTTTCCTACAGTGCATCGATGTCCACCATTTTTATCAGCTCCCCAGTCTCTTTCACCCTCTTTTGGCTGCCATCTTTAATCATGGCAAAAGTTTCCAAGCCATGCACAGGTGCATATGTATATGTTAGTCCAGGGTAGGGCATCCAACCCTGCAGTTCAAGCAGGTGCTATATGAGTTCCACCAACCCCATGTCACAAGAGATTCTGCCTGTGCACTTTCTCACAGTCTTTGTTTACAGTTTGCCCTGGGCAGGAGCAGCCTCTCCTTTTGAAAAGGCATGGGCTGTTTTATTCTGCCTTTGTTATGCAATGTGCTTTAAAAGCTGTGCCTTCTGCTCACATTTTCCCTTCCCCCTGCCTTTTGCTTTAGGAGTTCCCCTGCTTTCCCAGGGTTCCCTGCTTTCCAGATACCTCTGGTCCAACCTACTCTATTACAAAATGAGCAGAAGTTACAAAAAAGAACCTTGTTTTAAAAGTCATTTCTTAATATAACTGTGTGCCAAGGAACTTTCTAGAAAATTAGCATACATTTACTTATTTATTAGTCATAACCCTGTGACTTAGGTATTGCTATTCCTACTTTCCAGATTAGGAAATCTTTTCACACATCTAATAGAGTTTTCAAATGTGCTCAAGGTCAAAGCCTAATGACAGAAGCAGAATATAAACCCACAGCAGAGTCCATGCTCCATTCTGCCTCTCCTAGAGTCAGCACACACTACAAATTTCCAAGAATCCAGTGAAGTGCATTTTCTGCATGCCAGACAACATCAATGTGCAAAAAAGTTGCTAATGTGTCACAATAACATGTCAAAACCATCATCCTTTACACATCAGATATCTTTAACCATGAGGTGCACTGAGGCAAGCCTTGTTTGACTGACATAATAAGGAAAGTTTTGATCCAAAGAGCAATTCTGGACATTTAACTAAAAAATGTGGTGGAGGTTACATATTTAGGGAGCTATAGAAGTGCCCCCACTAGTCACTAGGATCAACGGAAAAGTTTTCTTAATGTTTAACACTTACATTCATCCAGTTGTCTGCTGATATTCCTTTAGTGTTTCTGCTAAAACACAACCCATTCTGTGTATACCATTGGACATTTTTTCCACAGGCTTATCCTGCCTTTGGAAACCTAGTGACTTAGGTTCACATCACGACATAGACAATTGGATTCCAGAGACTAGAGAAATGTCCATTTGCTGACTGCAAACCCATGTAACATGATCATATATTCTGGAACCTTCCTTTTGCTCATGTTTTCATTTTTCTCTGTTGTCCATGAGAATGCTAGCCACTTTCTAATGCCCAGGACAATGCATTATTCAGAATGTTTCCTGATCACTTGCCTGGCTGACATGAAGGCAGATGATTTGTTCACAGAGACCCCTCCTCCTCGGTTCTCCTTCCTTCAGCATCAGTGACCTCCAATCTTCCAAAACCTTCATGCTGTCCTGGTTTCTTCTGTGAGAGAAAAAAGAAACACTGCTGTTATCAGAGATTCAAATTTCCACCACCACCTCCTACTTCCCATTTCATCTCCAACAAGTTGTACTTGCATTCTAAAAGAGGGCAATGTGCCCTGGCTGGTGTGGCTCAGTGGATTGAGCGTGGGCTCAACCAAAGGGTCACCAGTTCGATTCCCAGAGAGGGCACATGCCTGGGTTGCAGGCCAGGTCCCTGGTGGGGGCCTCGTAAAAGGCAACCACACATGACGTTTCTCTTCCTCTCTTTCTCCTTCCCCTCCCCTCTCTCTAAAAATAAATAAACAAAACTTAAAAAAAATAAAATAAAAGAGGGCAATGCTTGATACTAGGGAATAGTGCATCATGAGGGAGGGATGGTGTTTGAGAAGGGGGAATCCTTCCAGGCACCCTCAGGGTGATCCATTCCAGTTACAAACGTGGCCATTCCTTCATGTAGATGAGTGTCACCTAAGCCTCACGTAGGCTGGGAAGATTTCAGAATTATTTAATTTTCAGAATAAGCAGTTCATATCTACCAGAAATAAGCCCTGCTGATCTAAATCTTAGCCCAAGAGCATGTACATGCTGGTCACTCCCTCGACCCAGCCCCTGTTTCTGTGTCCTTCCTTTGTCTTTGTACAGAGATACACAGTGAGAGCCCACGCTGTGTGTTTCAAACTGTACAAAGTGTTTTGGGAACTCTAATCTGCATTTTTAGCTCTCAAAGAGCCAACAACAAGCAGCAACAATAAGTGTCACAAGACAGAAAATTACTAAGGACAAAAGAAAAATTCAAATAATAGGAAGTGCCCTAGGAGTTCAGATGGGGCTAGAAAGCCCCAGAGGACTAGCATGTTGGAAAAGGCTTATATGAAGTGGGATAGGAGAATGTGTCAGGGATTTAAATTAGTGGAAAGAAGTGGGTAGGCATGATAGACAGTAATCAAATATGGCCATGTCAGTTCTTCCCATTTCTTTATGTATATTTAAATCCTTCTGTCAAAAGGAGGAGCCTATTTCCTATCTACTTGAATCTGGTCAGAACTTGTGGCCTACTGTAACCAATAGAATGGAAGGGAGTGACATATTGAGAATTCCAATCACATAGGCTTTAAAAGGGCTAGCAGCTTCTACATCTTCCTTCTTGGCATCCAGCTGTCCAGACTGTGCTACTGAAAGATTAAAGGTCACTTAAAGAGAACTCCTGGAAAGTGAGAGGCCATGTTGGTCATTCCACATAAATAAGCCAGCTGACCCTCCATGGAAAAGTGTCTAGCAAGTCTAGCCAAAATTCCTGACTCAGAATTGTTAAGCCACTATGTTTTGGGATGATTGGTAAAACAGCAACAGATAACTGATGTGATGGAGATAAAAGAGCATACATGAGTGATGAACTGCTGCCACATAGAAGGATGGCATAAACAAATTGAAAATGAATGCACATGGTATTTGGTGAGCCCTAAACTGAGTAAACAAATCTGGCTAGAGCAGGCATTTCAGATTAGCAACTAGATCAACAAACTAGGATCAATAAATTTTAATGTGGGAAGGAGATCTTCAAGATTATTCATCCAATGCCCTCTGTAGCAGATGCTGTCAGTGTCTTCCTGTCAATAGACCCTTGCCTTTATACTTCAGTATGTACCAACTCAATGTCTAACCACCAGCACCTGTGTTTCATTGCCTGGGTGCTTTTTTTTTTTCTGGCCCCTGAAGCCCATCTGCCTATGCAACAGACCAGAAGTGCTGAGGAAATAATGCCTGTGAAGAGTAGCCATTCAGGTAATTACTGATAAGAGTTGGCATATAACTATCACAGCACAGGTGGACTCACTGTAAGATAGGTGTTCAACACTGTTTCCCAGACTTCCCTTGGTAGAATTAAATCCCAGCTGATCACAATGGTAACTTGCATTACGTTTTGCGTACAATGGCTCCAGTAGTGCTTAGTTGTCTTTAACTACATTCAAAACAATTTTGTTAGACTGTATTATAACAGTTGTCAGGTCAGCGTGCATTTAAAAAAAACTTACCAAAGTTGGTGAATTTTTGTGCAGCCATTTTAATATTGAAGATGGAAGAAAAGAAGCAACATTTTTGGCATATTATACTTTATTATTTCAAGAAAGGTAAAAATGCAACTGAAACACAAAAAAAGATTTGTGCAGTGTATGGAGAAGCTACTGTGACTGATTATACATGTCATAAGTGGTTTGTGAAGTTTCTTGCTATTATTGACATTTTGGCCAAATAATTCTTTGTTGTGGGGCTGTTTTATGCATTGAAAGATGTTTAGCAGCATCCCTGGCCTCTACCCATTAGAAGAAGCCACTAACAGGAGATAGCTGACATACTCAAAATATCCAAATCAATAAAGTTATTGGTGAAAATGAAAAATGTGTCATTTATTTTATGGAGAAAACTAAATGAACTTTTGGCCAACCCAATAATTTAATGGTTGTCTTCCCTTCCCTGTCACTCAACCCCACTCCCTTACTAGTATTTCCTGAGATAACCTCCCAATAAACTACTTGCTTTTACGGAAACCCCAAACTAACCTGCTCTCATTTTACAGTTAGGAAAAGCAAAGCCAAGATGTGGATTATTTTGGGTGAATGCTATAACAAAGTGAACCAAAATATTCAGTTTGTTAAACAAACTAGAATTTTATTTCTCTCCATGCAATAGTTCAGGGCCAGAGGGCAGACTCTGCTCTGAGAAATCATCTTGTGAACCCAGGCCATCAAGGGAGTTTGTCATCCTCAATATGTGGCTTTCATTAGCAAAATTTTCATCCAGCAAGAAGGAATTGGAAGGTGTAAGTATTTGCTGATTACTTCCATCACCTCTGTTTGCATTTCATTGGTGAGAACTTGGTTGCAAGCAAGGCTGAGAAATGAAGTCCTTCTGAGCATCCATATGCCCAGCCAAAAGAGAATAAATTAGTGAGGAGTGGCAGACAGGAGCCTCTGACACAGGGAAATCAGGTAATTGCCCAAGTGCCTGCATTTAGTTAGTGGACAGCTAGAGTAATAAGCCTCTACCCACCTTTTTTTTCCCTTCTACACCCATATTGATTCCAACCAGATTGTGGCAGGTCCCAAATATCATTATGACTCTGATATTCTGCAGGGTCCAGTTCCCCTCATAACAGAGTCTGGAAAGCAAAATAAGCCTTTGGGATCCCTTTCAAATACACTCTACACTAGGCTGCTGAATTGTACTTTTTCATCAAAGCAAATGGCATAAGGGGTCATAGTCACTATTGCCTGTGACCCTCCCTTTTAAGTAGAGTCAGCCAGTCTCACTGCTAAGCCCATGTTCCCCTTGGTACAAATTTTATTAAAAATCTAATAATGTCCATCTTTCTCAATGAACTGCCATACACAAGAACAATGTCTTAAAAGCCATACAAATCTACAATGACAACAGTGTGAAGGGTTCCCCTGGAGTTATGTGAAGTTCAACCTGTCTGCTATAATCACAGTCCTGGCCAGGGGAGGGAGAGGAAAAAGACCATGGGGCTAGCTAACATCTGTGATGATCAGAGACATTTTACAGTCATCTCTGAAGAACCTGTACTTGTTTCTGTGGCTTGCACTTATCCACAGGCTGATAAGTGCTAAAGCTCTTGATTTTTTAACCTAGTATCAGGGATGGAGATGTCCACCCAGCATCAGCACCAAGCACAACTCATTTAAATATTAAAATAGAAATTAAAGCAGACAGATTTATCTAAATAAATCCTCTTCATAAATGTTATATGCTAACTCATATTTTTCAAATTCACTTTTTGAAGAAAGGAAAAAAGTGTCAATTTTTTCCTCAAGGACAATGGAAGCAAATGAATTAAAAAAATTTGTTTATTGACTTCCGGCCAAGATGGAGGCATAGGTAGACACACTGTGCCTCCTCGCACAACCAAGATAGGGACAACAACGATACAGAAACAAAACAACCAGAACTGACAGAAAATTGAAGTGTGTGGAAGTTGAACAACCAAGGATTTAAAAATAGACACCTTCATCCAGACTGGTAGGAGGGGTGGAGCTGGACCGGAAGAGGGACTCAGAGCAGAGAGGTGAGCACCTGGGGTGGCACGCAAGTCCCCAGCAGGCAGAGCCTGGGCGCACAAGCAGCAGTGGCTGGTGGGCCCCTGCCAGGGGGTGGCGACCGGCAGACCTAGCGAGGCGGCCATTGTGAAGCAAGGCACTGCACGCAACTCAGGGTCCCAGCACCGGGAAATAGAGCTTAGGGTCACTGACTGAAAAGGAAGGTCCCGCAGGGTGCACAGGCCCACCCACACGGGAATTGGTGCCAGAGGGGCCCAGTTGGCTTGCGGAAAGTGGCAGAAGGGTCTGGGGTTCTACAGAAAGCAGAGCAAGCGCCATTGTTCCTTCTCAGACCCAGCCCCCACATACAACATCACAACCTTGTGACTGGGGTGCCCCGCCCAGGTGAACTCCTAAGACCCCGCCCCTCACTACAGGAGCTCAACAAGACCAAAAAACAAAACAAAACAAAAAACAGCAAAAAGATGGCTCAACAGAAGAAGAATTGAAAGCCCCAGAACCCATCCTTTTACGCAACCAAGAGATAGCCAACCTATCAGATGCACAGTTCAAAGCACTGGTGATCAGGATACTCACAGAATTGTTGATTTTGGTCACAAATTAGCTGAAAAAATGCAGGCTACAGTAAGTTTAATGAAGAAAGATGCACAGGGAACCAATGGTGATGGAATGAAAGATGGGTCTCACATCAATGGAGTGGAGCAGAAGGAAGAAAAAAAATACAACCAGAAAAGAATGAAGAAACAAGAATTCAAAAAAATGAGGAGAGGCTTTGGAACCTCCGGGACACCTTTAAACATTCCAACAT
>CM052547.1:55596385-55619715 GCA_028533065.1 Trachops cirrhosus | reverse complement strand
GTAGAAGCAAAGAACTTATGACACATGGACTGAAGTAAAGGGGGGGAATGTGGGTGGGATAGGGTGTTCAGGGTGGAGGGGAATGAAGGGGGGATAATAGGACAACTGTAATAGCATAATCAATAAAGTATATTTAAAAATTTGTTTATTGAAAGAATTTGTTAAATTGCTCTGCATTGTTCTTATCTCTCAAATTATACTTAAGAATCCTTTTTACCCTAAAAAGACATAACAGTGTGTTTTTTAATCATTATTCTGACCCTTGGTCATTTTTTAACTTTTCCCAATATAGAGAAGGTAGATCTCCTTTACAAGTAGGTTGGAAATAACCAGGGTATGTGTTGTTTATTTATTTATTTTTTTAATGCTCACCTGATGATATACATATATATTGATTTTAGAGAGGAAGTGGGAGAGAAAGGGAGGAACATCAATATAAACAATAAACATTGATCAGTTCCTTTCTGAAGCACCTCGACCAGTGATCAAACCTGCAACCTAGGTATGTGCACGGGACACTTCAAGCAACTGAACCACCTGGCTAGGGCTTGTTTGAGTTATGGAACATCACCTATTACTATATTTCCAATGTTTTTAGTGCAAGTGTACATGAGTAACAGTTACCTCTGATTTGAACTCTACAAAGTAAGGTGGGACTCTAGATTCTTTTTCCCCAACAATTTCAGGTTATGCCCAGTAAGTCTCCCTCTAACGCAAACTTCCATCTCATTTATGAGACTGTGTTGAAAATATGTGTCTAACCACCAAGAAGCCGAGCACTTATCAGGATAATCCTTTTGAACTCATCAACTTTAATGGTATCCAGACATTTTTTCTGGAGAGGGCTCATTAGTTTAAAAGAAAAAAATCTCAAAATGTCAATATTGTGTGTCTTTACTAAATAGTGAAAATCATAATCAGAGTTCTTGGCCTTCTTGTTTAATAGCCATTTTCTGCCCATATACTGCCTTGAAAAAATAGTCAAACAAATGTAAAGAAGATAAACATCAGACATAAACAAACTGCTGCCAAAGAGGGATAGATCGTGTGCATAAAAATGAGTAACATCAGCCCTGGCTGGTGAGGCTCAATGGACTGAGTGCTGGCCTGAGAACCAAAGAGTTGCCAGTTCCATGCAGGCCTGGGTTGCAGGCCAGGTCCCCAGTAGGAGGTGCATGAGAGACAATACATTGATGTTTCTCTCCCTCTCTTCCTCCCTCCCTTCCCCTCTCCCTAAAAATAAATAAATAAAATCTTTTTAAAAAATGAGTAAGACTTCCAGCCAAGATGGAGGCATAGGTAGACAGGCTGTGCCTTCTTGCACAACCAAAAGAAGGACAACGACAAATTAAAAAAAAAAACAGAACTGACAGAAAATCGAACAATATGGAAGTCGGACAACCAAGGAGTTAAAGAAGAAATATTCATTGAGACCGGTAGGAGGGGCAGAGATGGCCAGCAGGGACTAAGAAGACTCTCAGCAAGGCGGGTGGCTGGCGGAGTTGGTGGCCCCACATCTGCATCCAGATAAACCAAGAGGAACAACTGTGGATCGAGACAGACTATGCCAACCAGGGTTCAAGAGCAGGGAAATAATGTCTCAAAACCTCTGACTGAAAAAACCTGTGAGGGTTGTGGTGGCAGGAGAAACTCCCAGCCTCACAGGAGAGTTTTTAGGAGAGATCTACAGGGTCCTAGAATGTACACAAAACCACCCACCAGGGAATCATCACCAGAGGGGCCCAATTTGCTTGTGGGTAGCAGAGGAAGTGACTGAAATCCATCAGAAAGTGGAGTAAGCAGCATTGTTCTCTCTCGGATCCTTCCCCCACTGACAGTGTCACAACACAGTTACTTGGGTTACCCCACCCTGGTGAACACCTAAGGCTCTGCTCTTTACTATCTAACAGGCATGCCAAGACCAAAAAAAAAAAAAAAAAAAAAAAAAGCCCAAATGAAAGAACAAATCAAAGCTCCAGAAGAAAATAAAACTAAGTGATGAAGAGGTTGCCAACCTATCAGATGCACAGTTCAAAACACTGGTAATCAGGAAGCTCACAGAATTCATTGAGTGTCATCACAAAATAGAGGAAAAAGTGAAGGCTGTGAAAAGCAAAATAAAGGAAAATGTACAGGGAACCAACAGTGACAGGGAGAAACTGGAACTCAAAACAACAGTTTGGACCAGAAAGAAGAAATAAACATTCAATTAGAACAGAATGAAAAAATAAGAATTCAAAAACATGAGGAGAGGCTGAGGAACATCCAGGACAATTTTAAACGTTCCAACATCCGAATCACAGGGGAGCCAGAAGGAGAAGAGGAAGAGCAACAAATTGAAAACTTATTTGAAGACATAATGAAGGAGAATTTCCCCAATCTTGTAAAGGAAATAGACTTCCAGGAAGTACAGGTAGCCCAGAGAGTCCCAAAGAAGTTGGACCCAAGGAAGGACACACCAAGGCACATCTTCATTACATTACCCAAGATTAAAGATAAAGAGAGAATCTTAAAAGCAGCAAGAGGAAAGGAGAGAGTTAGCTACAAAGGAGTGCCTATAAGACTATCAGCTGATTTCTCCAAAGAAACCTTCCAGGTAAGAAGGGGCTGGAAAGATGTACTCCAAGTCATGAAAGGCAAGGACCTCCATCCAAGATTACTCTATCCAGCAAAGCTACCATTTAGAATAGAAGGGCAGATAAAGTGCTCCCCAGAAAAGGTCAATTTAAAAGAGTTCATCATCACCAAGCCCTTATTATATGAAATGTTAAAGGGACTTATCTAAGAAAAAGAAGATTAAAAATGTGAACAGTAAAATGAAAACACACAACTATTAATAAGTGAACCTAAAGAAAACAAAAACAAACTAAAGAAACTAGAACAGGAACAGAATCACAGAAATGGAGATCACATGGAGGGTTATCAGCACGGGAGGGGGAGCAAGGGGGAAAAGGTACAGGGAATAAGTAGCATAAATGGTAGGTAGAAAATAGACAGGGGGAAGGTTAAGAATAGTGTAGGAAATATAGAAGCCAAAGAACTTATATGTACAACCCATGGATATGAACTAAGGGCAGGGAGGCGAGGGTGAGGGGGTATACAGGGTGGTGGGGAATAAAGGGGGGAAGTGGGACAACTGTAATAGCATAATCAATAAAATATATTTTTTTAAAAAATGAGTAACACCAGAGCTGCAGATTAAGAAACTGAGTGTGTTAGTGTTTAAAACTGGAAGAGTTCCCAAAAGAATTGATAGTGTTCCATTTAAGGAATGTTTCAAATCACTCTGCTAGCTAGAAGTCTCAATCAAAGTTGGAAATTAATAAAAATATGCAGACAGAGACCCCCATCATACGTAAGAGATAATTTGTATGCTTATAAGAACTTGCAAGGCCTGATGGTGTCTGTAGTTCTACGGGGAGGGGAGGGGGGCGGGGGGTATATATATATATAGTATGAGCAAAAGGCAATTGAGCTCAGGCAAGCATTGTATTCATTGCAAAAGTTGTATATTTAGACCTATAATATGAAGGGTTTGCCTGTGTTTAAAGCTCAATGCTACCCCAGGCTCATTAAAGTACAAGGGCAAAGCTCTATCATATTACTGCTTCGACACTACTCTGAACTTCAGGATAGTTTTCAGTGGCTTCAAGTACTTAAATTGTCAGCAGTGAGGAAATAGAAAGTAGAATATTGAATGGGTGAGGTGTATACATCAAACACATAAGAATGTATAGGAATAGATAAGGATCTTAGTTGAATCTCCTGTTGCAGCACAGTCAGTGCAGAACAATTCCAGGGTAAACACAGACTTGCAGTAAATAGAGCTGCAATGCACAGGCTGCGAAAAATAAATCAGTCAGAATCTCATTCAAAACCACATGGTTCTTTCTAGACTTTATATCAGGAACAGGGCCTTGCTATACGGATGACAGAAAGATACAGGAACAGAATTAGAGCCATGAAATCTTTAGAGCAAGGGATAACAAAGAATAAGTGTCTAAATTCAGTCTGTTTTGACAACAGGACAGCATCATTCTACAAGTGTTTCCTTCAGAATTCAAATTTCAGCTAACTCAGTGTTTTGGCTGACATACATACCTGGCTGGGGGTGAAGATAAGGAGGAGAGAGTGTGGTCAGGAGGACGAATTGGGAGAAGTCAGTTAAGGACTATATCCAGCCATAATAATTCATCCCTGTTTTCTGATATCTCAGTATGTTTCTATGTGTTTATTTCTGGAATAAATAATGCCTGCATGTAAGGAGAACATTAAAAGGTGCAAGGAGCAACATAGTGAAGCAACTTTTGTTGGTGTCCCTCTTACACACCTATTCCATGTTACTTCTAGTAGCAATGACCATCAGGACCCTTCCTTGCAGATATTTTCATATGTAAGTCCAGTCTCTCAGCTTTAATACATGATATTAAAGAAAAATAGCCACCACCCATATCCAGTCTCTCCCAATACCCCTGTCTTCCCCTCTTCAGGTTATTCTTCACTCTGTCCTCCTCCCCAGTGGGTTTATTCACCTCAGGGTCCTTAATAGAGGACCTGCTGACCAACACTATGACCCAGGCATTTTTATTTCTTTTTTAAGGGGCAGGGTTATTACTTAATGATGATGACTTATTTTGCACATTGTCATCTGCTGATGTTTAAAAGATAAGAAAGCAGTTGTCTGGCAGATGCCTGAGGCCCTCAGAGTACTTCTGAAGACCCTGCCAAAATGTTTCCAAACTGAATAGTCATTGGGCTGCCAGATAATTCAGAAACTATTTGTATGAGCTGTTTATCAAATTATTAACCACACAGATGTTGTTTGGCTGAAGAGCAGCTGAATCCCCTCTCTGGCAGCCACATAGACAAAGGTCTCCAGGAATAATTGGAGATGTGCGTGGAATATTAAATTAATTTACTGCTCTTAATTCTTATGCAAATTCTGACTTCCAATGGTGCCTATCAATTACTCCACACTCAGTGAAAGCAACACGACAGTTCTTTTCTTCTCTTTTCTTTTTTTTTAAAGAACTCGAAAAAGAAAATATTTGCAATAAGCAGGCGGTAGGAGCACCGCATAACTGGAATTATTTAATTGAATCTCCAGTTTTCAGGGATGTCAGTACAGGATAAAACCCCAGGACGCAGGGGAGAGGGTAAGAGAGGTGGAGGAATTTGTTGGTTTGACTGCACACCTGCGGGCTGGGAAAAACAGAGCAAAGAGCCGAACTGGTGAAGGCAAATAAAAACATTGGTCTGCAGGCAGACGCAGACCTTAGTGATCCAGAGAGTTCAAGGTTAGCGCCAGCAGTCCACTGGGCCCGCGTTTCGTACGCTTCCTCAAACCGAGGTCAGGTGTAGAAGCTCCTTTCCGCAGCTTTCCTCGGCTGCTGCCTACAAGGTCTCCCTCCGAGCTCTGGCTTCTTATTACTTATCTTTTAAGGACGTTAACTCGTCTTTACAACCCCACCCGAAGAGAAAGAGAGAGAAGGCTGGGGATGGACAGGGAGAAAGAGGAGGGGAGAGAGATTTTATTCTTTGTTTGAAAAACCAAACCATAACGCTGCTTTACTTCAACTCCTGCTGATAGCCCGGGTGGGCCGAAATGCGATTTAATTGTCTCCTGAGTGAAGTAACACCCATTCTTTTCTTTGAATTGAGCAAACTCCGGGGCTTTGCGCTCTGTTCCGTTTCTGGGCCCGGTGGTGGGTTGTAAAACTGGGGTCTCTGAGTCTTTCATCATAATTTTAATAAGGAAAACCAAATCGGGCTTATAATGTCATCAGCCCGGGCTCGACCTCGCCGGGACCTCGGCAGCCCGACGATGTTGCTAGCGGCCCCCGGCTCAGTCAAGACGCGCAGCCTTTCAGCTTCTCTCGGTCCCCACAAAAGCCAGACAACAATATCAATTAATCATGCAGTCGGCAAACAAGGAGATTTATCCCGAGACAAACAGCTCCACCAAGAGCAGCTGAATAGGCGTGATTAGCATGTGAAAAGGCGACCAAACTCCTCGGTTCAACAGCTAAAGAGCAATTTGATGGGGCTGGGATGGGTAAATTACTTGATTAGAGTCAGTCGGAGGAAAGCACGGTTACAGTCGCTAGGTCTGGTATCCGACAGGGAAACAAAATGCAGTAGTAAACGCCGGGGATGTAGAGGAAAAGCGCTCGAGGGAGGGTAGCGGGGAGACCGGCACTGGCCAGACGCGATTTGGGCGGGGGCGAGAATAGTGAGCAAAGGGAAGGACCTGATAGCCACCTCCAAAGCCCGAGGCCCTAGTCTACAGGAGCAGCGACAGCTAGTTCTCACCGCCCTCACCTAAGGCAGCTAGGGTGGGCACCGGGCGTACACATAATACCCGGTACTGGAGGTTGGCCTTTACGTGCTTCCCGGGCTCTGGTGCGGAAGAGAGTGAGAGAGGCGCGTGAGGAGGGAATGGCCCACTCCGGCTGTCCCTGTAGCTCTCCCCGGACCTCAGGGAGGCACCCCGCTGCAGCGGCAGCCGCAGTCCTTGCCAGCTGTAGGGCTACCGCCCAAGTCACAGTCGCAATGCCAACGGCACGGCCATTGCACCAGTAGGTCTCCGGTTCCATTCGCACGGACAGAGAAGATTGGAGCCGGGCAGGAAGTGTTTTCCAGCTCCTCCGAATTTAATCACCCTATTTCTGTCTCCTCGGAAAGCTGTCGCATTTGGTCTTAGAGTTTTACCAAAAAGTAGTAGTAGTAGTAGTAGTAGTAGTAGTAGTAGTAGTAGTAATATTCTCTGGCTGCGCCTCCCACGGGGAGAAGGTGGGGAGTTGGAAGGCATCGCCCTAACTGCGTGCGGCGAAGGGGATGCTGAAGGCTCGCAGGGGCGCACGGGGTGAGGACACAAGGGCCTTGGGGTAGGTGCCTGAATAAAGCAGGCCCTTGGGCTCTCCAAGTGCTCAGGTGGACAGCCCCTGGGCCTGGCTTTGATCCGGATACGCAGCGTGGGAAGACAGCTCCAAAGGCCCTCGACCCAAGGTTTGGTATGGACCTCACCTTTATATGCTGGGGGACAGAGTGACTGGAGTAAATGCTAAGAGGCAACGCAGCTCAGAATCCACAGAATGGTGTCAAGAGGAGGGTGAGGACACACTTAGTTCCACCCACGCCTTCTCCACAACCTTCTAGAGCACTCCTAAGCTAAAGTCTGAGCCAACCCCAAACGAGGGGAACTTAGATTCCTATTCTCAATGTGCCTGTAACCTTCCCTTTGGACGCCTACCCACAACCCGGTGCCCTCTGGCTCTTCCCAGTGTCGGGGGATAGAAAGGCTCCCACCCAGTCCCCAAATTGTCCTCTGGAACCCAGAACCCACTAAAAGGGTCCTGCCAGCCCACCCCTGAATCGGGTTGCACTGATAAGTCTCCGGATGCGACCTTCAATTTATCTGGGAGAGAGAATCTAATTTGGCCTTCATGAAATACATTAACATATATGTTATAAATACTTCAACAGACAAATTCTCCAAGGTTCTGGCAGTCTCAAAATCACCCTGCCCTTTGCACAAATGAACCAAGCACCGAGAAGTCAAATCTTGTTTCATATAAAAGTAGGGGGATGTGGATTGCCCCCATAAAGCTGAACAATTGTCTCTCAGTTGACCAGTGTTAACAAACCTCAGCGCGTGGCCGACTTTTAAAAGCTTAGTTCTCTATGAAATGGCTTTGGCGGCAGGTGTGTAGCTAACTCGAGCTCGCCCCTCTTCCTTTCTCCTGCGCCCTCTCTCCCTCTCGACACAGCGCTAAAGCCACAATGAGGCTCCTTCCTTTTCAGCCCTCAGTCGAACACCGCGAGCCAAAGGCTTCAGGTTTGGCAACGGTGCTGAGGTCAGAGAGCGGCCGGCAAGCCTGAAGAGTTCACCAGAAAGTGGGCGAGGCAGCAGCGGCACGCCCTAGGTAGGAATCCGAGACCCGCCAACCCGGAGGACATACACGTGGGGCTCGGAGCCTCAGACCCACCACAGCCTCCCTCGGACCCCCAGGCAGCGGCAGGGCCTACGGAAACAGGTGCCTTGCGCACCTACCCCTGTTCCTCTGCTCTAAACTAACACTAAAACACCGTGGGACCCTAAGAGCGTTCTCCGGGTCTTTACATTTTAATTTCAAAGCAAAGTGATTGAACCATCTCAAAGTTGGCGTGCGGAGGGGCGGAGGCAGGAAGCCCGGTGGCTCAATGCCTTTGCCTGCGCAGTGGCGGAGCTTTTCCTACCAATAACGATGGCTCAGGGCTGGCTTTGTATTTTTGCAAGATCTGCCCGGTGCCCAGCATATTGCCCTGAGAAGCAAAAGAGGCCGCTGCAATTTATTCCAATGGGCGGTTTTTAAGAAGCTGGCAATTTGAACCGGCTGGGTGTTATTTAGTGCAATATGAAATCAAATGATCCTATTTCTCAAATAACAGTGTATATGAGAAGTGAATCCTCTGAAAAGGTAATTGTCTGCTGATGGTGTTTCCCATTATAGGCTATCTTGGCCTAAATGGTGTTCGGCAGCGGGACTGAGAGAGAGGGGTGAAATCAACGTGCAAACGCGCACTTTGGAGTCAGGAAAAAGGCAGCACTGCTTGCGTCTGGTACGTTGAATGAACAACGACACCTGATGTGCAGCCGATTTCGACGTCATTTTACACAAGTCCGACATGATTAGACGTGAGTGATCTTGCAGATGAGATGAGAGAATAAAACTAACTCTTCCTCCTTTCGCAATTGTTAAGAATCGCCATCACCCTCACTATCCTGGCGTCATTTAGTCAGACTACAGAGTGACGATAATCTGGGAAATAAGTTTCACTTGGTGCCCCTCGTCATTCTTCCCCAACCATGTTAATGTTGAGAACTCCGAGTTCTTCCAAGGACATGCTTCTGTCTAGGATCTTCCTTGGCTGGCTCTGGTAATTTAATTGCTGGGAAAGATTTTTGTCCACCAGGCGCCTGTTATTTACCCAGTGTGTGGCAGCTTTTTGAGTTGGAAAAAGTTGGCCCTGAGCTTTTAAATTGTCCTCCATAGGCCAAGCTACCGTTCTTTGCTGAAAACCAGATACAGGGGTTCAGCTTTCGTCTGAGAGAAGCATGGATAAGGAGCAAATTTAAGGAATGACTTTAAGAACAGGGACAAAAGTGGCAGTCTGTGACCTGTGCACCTGCCCTTTGGATGCTTCAGAACCCTGGGGTAGTGCGCCAGTGCCCACACAATGCTATAAAGGGCTACCTCTCTGCAGAATTATTCCCAGTAGCTCAGGTGGTTTCAGACAGCAGTCTTGTCTGTAAAAATTTCTTACTTATTACCCTGGCACCTTTAGGGAAGTGGCCTCCTCTTTTGACTAGCCTGCGACTCTGGACAAACAGGGGTTAGACTGAAGCAAAGGCACCAGGGAAAAGACGTCTCCAGGGCCAAACCAGGGCTAAGGCGTCTGGGTGTTTTCTTCATCCCACCTCCCCCACCCTCCAAACTTTTTTTCTAAGGAGGATTTTGTATATTCCAAATATCCTAGAATTGTAGGCACCCTATACACTCTAACTTGGGGCATTTCAGGCCAAGCTTCCCAGAATGAATTTGTGCTTGTTTCTGCTCTAGCTAGAAAGGTTTGTTTTAATATTCTCTTTGAGTGTGTGTGTGTGTATATACATATTCTCCACATAGTGGCCTCTGTTTACAAGTCCACTTGGTTGTTCACGATTTCCCCTCTTCCTTGGCGCTACTTCCAAATATCTAGAGAAGGAAGATATGGTAATTCCTGTATATCCCAGAAGCCCGGCCCTAGGAAGCATCCAGTCCTTTCTGGAAGGAAGATTCAGCCATCGCACTCAAAGCTCAAGGCACCGGACGTCAAGCGCGCCATTCCTGGAGCTTTTGGGCCTCGCTAACTGAAGGAAAGTGGGTAGCCTAGGTTCAGCCCGGGAGGTCCCTTTCGGGATGTCATTGCCCTGCTGAAAATTCGGCCAGCAGCGGTCCTCCTGCCAGGTCTTGGACATCATCTGGATACCCCGCCCTCCCTAGCCCAGGTGTAGCACTTTCACTCTTACCATTCCTCTTCTGAACAGCCTGAGTGCAGTTTCCTAGAGTTTTCTGGGGACGCTCCTACCTCTCGGGGCCCTGCCCTCCCCCTGCTGAATGTTAAGCCCTTCGATTTGATCACAAAGCAAGCCTCCCTCTCGCCCGAAACTGCGGTCCCCTGAGCAGACCCGGCGCTCTGCATTGCAGCAAAAGCAGCCACCAACCTAGCCCGAGGCAGAACTGCGCCAGGACCCCGAGGACAGTGGGAGGGCAGCAGGTCCCTTTATCCGCATCACCTAGCTCGGAGCAACAGCCTTCAAACCTGTGTTCACTTCTCTCTTAGAGCCTTTCCGAGAACTTTTAAGAAGAGAGTTAACAGCCAGAAGTCGCCTCAGTAACCTCAAAGTGGCTTAGATCCGCTCCTCCGCCTCCTCCCCAGTAAGTCAAGAAGCTGGGAACCCCGGAGACTCTGCACCCAGTTTTGTTAGCGCCTCTTCGCCTTCCGGAGGTTTCAGGCTCTTGTTCGGCTTTATATTTCCCCTCTTCCCCGAGATGTGCCTGAACCCCGGGTTGTCATGGACCTCAGTGGGCACAGGACAGGGCTGGGGTCCGCAGCCGGGGTAAGAGAAGAAGCTTTGGGTAGCTCTAGCCGGCCGCTACCTCCTCGCCTGCAGGGAAACCTTCAAAGTTCAGGCGCGGGGGGTGGGGGCTGGGAGAAGACTCAGCGCTGCCAGGCCTCGCTCCCCCTCTTCTCAGGAGTCTTGGGATACCAAGGAATCTGGAAGCCCCACATGGCGAAAAGACAGGGGAACTAGGAGAGAAATTTTTCCCTTGCCTGGAGCCATTTCCCGACCCCTCCGAGCTTTTGCGGGGGGCAGAGCCGCCGCTCTCTCAGCTCTGTGGTCAAACCCAAGTTGCCGTGTGCCCATAGGTATCCTCTCCGCTCTGCAAACGACCCTTTCCCCCAAAACAACACCCCGCCACCCTCCCCTCCCGAGACCCATCCTGGCACCCACTGACCTTGGGAAGACGCAGCCAGGGCGCTGGAGGAGCCTCGCGGTTATGGCGGAGGAGGAGCGCGGCTTAGCGCGCTACCCAGACCGCCGGGCTCGGCAGCGTTGGCTGGGCCGAGTAGGGAGCGCAGAGCTCCCCGCCCCCACGCCTTATAGTTTAATCACACGCGATATTAAATATCAAGGCGCTCATTAATCACCATGAGAGTTATTGGGAATGAACACGCTACCGCGTGTTCTGACAGCCCAAACCGGTTCGCGGCGTCTGGGTGTGTCTGGGTTTGGGGGATGAAGGAGCTATGGAACCATTATTGAGAAACACTGTGAGCCCCAAGGAGGCTGATGGGGTCTTTTGCCTGGAAAAGATTTGGAAATGCTCTGGCTGGGATTCTAAGTTTCGTCAAGGGTTTATTAAAAGTCCAAACGCAACCCTCCCGGACACCTTTCCTTAATAGTTCGATTTTGATCACGATGATTTGGACAGTCTGTGTCGTTATCAATCAACAGAATCTTAAATTGCAGTTTTTCAAAGGGTGAATTTAACCCGAATCTGTGCAACTTCATTACCTACTGTGGACGATGTGAAATTAATGCGTTTGAAATACAGATGAAATCTCACTGAAGTCATTTCAAAGGACAACTTTTCCCCCACCTCAAAGGGGTCTCTTGCCTTTTGCATATTATAGATGCGAAGAAAAGAAAATAAAGGATTTTTAAAAATTAAATTCTTAATTTGAGGTTTCCTGTTTACAACTCATGGGTTTCATTCTAAAGTCTTTAGAAACTGGTTTTATTTTCCAGTTTTTAATTTTATCTATTTCTATGGATTCTTAAAATGAATAACCAATTAAATTGAAGTTCATATGGTTTGGTCACATACACTAGCAGTAAGTGCTCATAAAAAGTTGTCTTAGTCGCACAAAAGGGTGTAATTAGTTCTTAGCATTCAGGGCCTCTAGCACACCAATAGAACAATAAACTAAAGAACAAGCATTCTCCCCACCCCCTCAACCCCCTGTGGGTGATATAGATAAACTCTGTAAACCTACCTTTAAAATGAAAATCCAGTTTAAATTAATCTTTGAAGAAATGTAATTACCAAATTAAGTCTTTCCCACTTTAGCAAAAGCCATGGCTAGTGTGTAGCAAGAGGTCAGTCCCTGGAGGAAATGGCTATGATTTAGTTAAGTTGGCAAACAAAGTTTTCTAAATAAATTGTAGACCAAATCAAATTATTTCCTCTTAAAAATATAAAATAAAAACAAATGTCAACCAAAGTTATGTTCAACATTCTTAGCAGCTAAATTGTGTTTTACCTTTTTGACCAGAAAATGTGATCAATACAGTAAGCAAACAAGTACATAAATCTTCTATGGTTATGGATTATTACAACAAATATGATCAATATTATTAAATGTGTTTAAGACCATTCTTGAGATATTTTCTCTTTGTTTACTCTGGTGTCTGTATTTTTCTAACATTCTAACACAAAGTGATAGGTATCGAAACCAAATACACAATGCTAGGTAAAAGTCATAAATCTTAAAGAAGCTAGCAAGGGGAAGTCATAATATAGTGTGAATTATTTTTTTAAATCAACTGATGGAGAAAAAATATCTTGACAATCCTTTTCCAGGCTGTTCATGCCTATGTATGTTCTGCAATGACAGGGACATTTGCTGTCCTGAGAGACAACTTCTGTACCAGGAACTCTTGTGAGTAAGAGTGGGCCATTGGCAACTACCTGCTAAAAATCATATCTGAAGAATTTGTTTTAAAACTGGAGACTTCCGCATAACCTAAATTATTCAGACAGTGTGGATTGGTGGACTGGGCAATTGTATTTTTCTGAAATGTAGAATCAGGATTAAGACTACATGTATGATAGAGTCAGTTAATAAAACCATACAGGTTTCAAGGGCACACCATCACCCTAATAAATTCAATTTAAAAAACTACATGAGAAGCTTGAAAAAAAATAGAACACACTGTTTTGTTGAGAGATCAACCATAAATGAGAAAAATTAATTCCTTTTATTTATTTAACTTTTTTTCATGATACTGCTTTTGCAGACAGCATCCCATTTGACTTTCACAGGAATTCTGCAGATGTGATTGTGGGCTGAGAGTTTAATTCTCCTACTTATGGTTGGGGAAGTTACATACTTTGTTCATGATTCACAGAACAAAATCAAGAACCCACATTTTTTTACTCCTACTCCAGTGCTTTTTCCAAGCAACATCTATTTAAGATAGCTAACATATACACTTCAAAATTTTCTCTTTTGTAAGCTCTTCCTCAGTTGCTCAGTGAAGTTAAGCACTCCTTCAGAAAATAACAACTATGAGAAATATTCTTCACTAGGGGTCAGCTCAGCCCCTAGTTTTACCTCTGACCTCAGACAAGTCACCATAACTTTATTTGGGTTTCTCCAGACCTTGAGACAAAGATTAGTGGGCAAGTAAATTTTTCAGTAGGTTATCCCAGGAAGCAACACAGTTCAGGGAGCAGAGCAAAGAAACAGTGGATTACTAAGCAAGTTGCCATTGTTTGCAACTGGGGCTTACCTGCTGGAGATAACTCTAGGAGTCAAGGGAATCATAGCATCCAACTCTTGTCAGGTTTTTATTGGGTATTATTTTTTAATTGCTGCAGACCTGCCCCACAAGAGACAGTCTCTAGGCCTCAGAGAAGACCTAAGGCAAGGAGTTTCAGGTGCCCAGCATTTGGATGGTGGGCCAGTGTGCATGGGAATGGAGAGTACCATTATATTTTCCAAAAATGACCACAATTAAATCTCCAAGCCCATATATTCTGCAGTGGGGCCTTGCTACTCTCCCATAAAGAGATAGAACCTATTTCTCCACCCTCTTGAATCTGAGTGAGTCCTGTGATTCCTTTGACCAATAGAACACAGTGGAAATAATACTGTACTAGCTTCAGCGATAGGCCTTAAGTGGCCTACCAGCCTCCATTTCCTGTTTTGTGGAATGCTGGCTCTGTTTTAAAGTTGTTCAGCTATTCTAGGTCTTTTGCATTTCCATATGAATTTTATTTTTTTAAGATTTTATTTATTTATTTATTTTTTTTCTTTTTTATTTTAATTGTTCAAGTACAGTTTATTTATTTATTTTTTACTTATTTATTTTTAGACAGAGGTAAAGGGTAGGAGAAAGAGAGGGAGAGAAACATCAATGTGTAGTTGCCTCTCTCACACCCCCTACTGGGGATCTGCCCCGAAACCCAGAGACGTGTCCTGACTGGGAATTGAACTGGCGACCCTTTGGTTCTCAGACCAGCAATCAGTCCACTGAGCCACACCAGCCAGGGCTCCACATGAATTTTAGAGTCAGCTTGCAATTTTTACCAACAAAAAAAGAAAAAAAAACCCGTTAAAATTCTGATTGGGATTCCATGAAGCTCTAGATTCTGGAGAATATTTCTCTTCACTTACTTAGATCTTTTTTAATTTCTCCCAGCAATATTCACAGTGTTCAATGTATAGAACTTTTATACCTTTTGTCAGATTTATCCTTATTTCATATTTTTGATGTTATTATAAATGGAATTTTTAAAATTTCAGTTTTCTCTTGTTTGTTCCCAGTATACAGAAATACAATCAATTTTTGTAAGTTGATATTTTATCCAACAACCTTGATAAATTCGCTTATTGGTTCTCAGCAAAACAGTAGAGGTGAGAGTTCAGACACAGCCTGTTCTCCCTGTTCCCCTTTAGTCAGCTGAGAGGGCATTTTTGTCATGTAGATGGCCATGGGCTAACCTCTATTTCTCCGTCTGCTGGGGGGCCTGGAACAAGACAACCTCTCTGAGCCTTAGGATAGTAATGCTTTGCTTGCCACACTATATTCGAATTGATGGGATTATATAAGTTAAAGATCCACCCAGGGCAAGTTCACAGTACATAACTCATTTTTTAAGCCCCCTATGGAAACTTAATTGGTGCTTCCATGTGTTAAGCACCATTTAGGCCCAGAGTAAGTGCTAAAAAAGTTCTTAATTATTGACCTGTCATGAAGTAGTCCATTAAGGAGCCAAAGCCTTGATTTTTAGTTAACATAACACTTTCTAAACATAGCAGATTCTGTCAGAATCCATTTCCACTTCGTCCATCCTAGAAGTTACCTTCATAGTTTCTGTTCAGCCAAAGACACCTTGCATCTTTCTACCCGAAGGTGTTCTCTGGTCCTGGGGATGCTTAGGAGAGTACATGGAAGACTGAAAACACTAGGGAATTAAAACCTCACCAGAAGCAGCCCTTCACTAATGAGCCATGGGAGTGGGTAGATAATATAAACCCTACTTTCTCATCCCTTGATCAGGACGATTCTGTTCTGTTCTACATAGTCCATTAGTGGTCTCCACTGAATTGAGCCATTGTTGCCCACAGTGGTAACCTGCTCATTAAGGCACCTTATATTTGCTTCTTTTCCTTCCTTCACTCACATCTTCCTCAATCACTTCCTGGGATCACCTCCTAAATAAACCAGTTGTGCCCAAAAACATTGCCTTGAGTTATGCTTTTGGGAGTCAAACCAAGGCAGGTCTTTTGACAAATGATCAAGTGAATTAGTAGCAGAGCTAGAAAAGAACCCAGGTCTTCTGGCTGCAGATTATGGCCTTTAGTCTTATTGGATATACACGAATATACTTGAAACAACTGATAACACAATGTCAAGCAGTATGTACTTGATACTGACAGTCAGTACTGACTCTGCCATGCTTGTCTCCTAAAGCTGGTATTACAAAGCAGAATCTAACTGTATATGATTTCAAGCATCATATACACAGTTGAGGATTGCAGCAGGAGCTCAGATGCTCCCCAAAGATTGGAGAGATAATATCTCTAAGATAATGTAATAGTAGTGGTATGGTCTATTTCAAAATCTAATAGAAATTGGTGAGGGGAGACTTAAAGCAGTGGAGCACATATGTAAGTATGACTTAATGATGCAAGTTTTAGAAAGCCCAGAAGAATTGGACAGCAGCATCTCCAGGACAACATGTTTCGTAAGCATGGCACATGTATACATTTGACAAATGAGCCACTAATATTGCTATACTGGGTAGCACTGTAGTATACTAGAAATATGCTTACCCTTGTGACATTTAAAGTCATTTTATAAAAATAGAAGTTTCTGCATTACATGCTACCACTGTCAATATCATAGTATATAAATATCATAGTATATAAAATTATAGTCCGTTAAGAGAGGACTGATTAAAATGTTTAATGTAATATCCAGAAAATGAAACACTACAGAGATGTTTAAAAAAGAATGGAGTAGATCTATGGGTCTCCATATACTGATATAGAAAGATCTGCAAGATATATTAAGAGAAACACAGTATAAAGAATACTACCATTTGTATTTTAAATGATGTAATAAGTATATGCACATAGAAATGTAGAGATATACACATACATACGCATATACATACAGATGTAGATGTAGATCTGTGCTCAGAATAACTTAGGAAGGCTAATTTAAAAAGCTATAACTGGTTGCCTCTGAGAAAAGAAACTGGAGGGCTTGTGTTAGGGACATTTTCACTGAATATCTTTTCAATTGAATTTTGCATGATGTATAGCTTTAAAAATTAATAATGAAATATTTGAGAGCTCTCTTAGAAGCTAGCCACTTTAGAAAGAAGCCAAATCATTGAATGATACAGGACCATGTGGGAAGAAAGGTCCAGCTTATTGCTATAACAGTGAATCCATTGTGGATGTTCCAATCTCAGAATGCACTTAATATGTAACCCAGGTCAGTCCAACCAGCCAAAACAGAAATTAATGAGGAATATTAAGTCATTTTTATTTAGAGACACTAAAACAAACATACACACAAAGAAAAAAAGAATATAGAATTATCAAAGAGAAATTAAGGGGTTCCAGCCAAATGGAGGAGTACATAGATTCATGTTGCCTCCTTGCACAGCCAAAAGAAGGACAATGACCAATCTAAAAACAAAAACACAAACAGAACTGCCAGAAAATGGAACTGTATGGAAGTTTGACAACCAAGGAGTAAAAGAAGGAACATTCATCCAGACAGGTAGGAGGAGCAGAGATGGGCAGCCGAAACAGAGAGGACACACATGTGATATGGTAGTGGCTGGCAGACCAGGCAGTCCCACATTCATGTGCAGATAAAAACCAGGAGGAACAACTGGGGATTGAGCAATCCCAGCCCCAGGAGAGACCACACAACCCAGGGTTCCAGTGTTGGGAAATAAAGCCTCATAACCTATGGCTATAAAAACCTGTGGGGATTGTGGTGGTGGAAGAAACTGACAGTCTCTCAGGAGAGTCCATTTGAGGGGCCCATGGGGCCCTAGAAATTACACAAGCCCACCCACTTGGGAATAGGCACCAGGCAACAGCTGGAAGAGCATTAGTTTCTTGAGGGAAGTGGTGGAAGAGACTGAAAGTAGGGCAAGAGCAGAGCCAGTGGCACTGTTCCCTCTCTGAACCCTCTCCCACATACAGCACCACAACACAGCTAAGTGGGTTGCCCTGCCCTGATGAATACTGAAGGCTCAACCCCTTGCAGCATAGCAATTGTGCCAACAAATTTAGGAGACATGGCCCAAATGAGAGAACAGGTCAAAACTCAAAAAAATAACTAAGCAACAAAGAGAGAGTCAACATATCAGATACAGAGTTCAAAACACTAATAATCAGGATGCTCAGAGAAATGATTGAGTACAGCTGCAAAATAAAAGAAGTAAAGGCAATACAAAGAGGAAATAAAGAAAAATATACAGGGAATGAACAGTGAAGGGAAGGAAGCTGGGACTCAAATAATCAATTATGAACAAAAGGAAGAAATAAACATCCATTCAGCATAGAAAGAAGAAACAAATTTAAAAAATGAGGAGAGGCTTAGGAAACTCTGTGACAACTTTCAAAATACTGATATCTGAATCATAGGAGTGCCAGAAGTGGAAGAGCTAAAAACTGAAAACTTATTTGTAAAAATAATGAAAGAAAAATTTCCCAATTCAGTAAAGAAAATAGACATACAAGTCCAGGAAGCTCAGAGAGCCCTGAACAAGTTGGACCCAAAGAGGACCACACAAAGACACATCATAATTAAAATGCCAAAGGTTAAATGTAAAGAGAGGATCTCTTCTTATTGTTGTTCAACTATAGTTGTCCCCATTTTCCCCTTACCACTCTCCCTCACCTGACCCACACCTACCTGCCACTGTCAATCCTCCCCTGACCTTTGGCTTTGTCCGTAGGTCTTTAAACATGTTCCTTCATTACTCTTCCCCTTTTTCCCCCTCACCTCTCCTCTCTGGTTACTTCAGTTTGTTCTTTATTTCAATTTCTCTGGTTATATTTTCCTTGCTTGTTTGTTTTATTGACTAGGTTCCACTTATAGGTGAGATCATATTGTATTTGTCTTTCACTGCTTGGCTTTTTTCACTTAATACTCTCCAATTCCATCCATGCTGTTGTGAAGAATAGGAGTTCCTTCTTTCTTTCTGCTGCATAGTATTTCATTATGTAAATATACCACAGTTGTTTGATCCACTCATTTACTGATCAGAACTTAGGTCGCTTCCAGCATTTGGCTATTGTAAATTGTGCTGCTATGAATATTGGGGTGAATGGGTTGTTTTGATAGGTGTCTCAGGATTCTTAGGGTATAATCCTAGCAGTGGAATTGCTGGGTCAAAAGGCAGTTTCATTTTTAGTTTTTCTGAGGAAATTTCATGCTGTTTTCCATAGTGGTTGCACCAGTCTGCATTCCCACCAATAGTGTAATAGGGTTGGGTTCCCTTTTCTCCACAAACCTGTCAGCACTTATTGTTTGTTGATTTTGTTGATGGCCATTCTGACTGCTGTGAAGTGGTATCTCATTGTGGTTTTAATTTGCATCCCTCTGATGGCTAGTGATGCTGAGCATCCTTTCATATGTCTCTGGACCCTCTGTCCTCTTTGGAGAAGTGTGTGTTCAGGTCCTTTGCCCACTTTTTTAATTGGACTGTTTGTCTTTCTGGAGTGGAGTCATGTGAGTTCTTTATATATTTTGGAGATCAAAACTTTGTCTGAGGTATCATTTGCAAATATATTTACCCATATGGTTGGTTCCCTTTTAATTTTGCTGATGTTTTCTTTAGCCATCCAAAAGCTTTTTATTTTAATGAAGCCCCATTTCTTTATTCTTTCCTTTATGTCTTTTGTTCTAGAGGACAAATTAGTGAAAATATTGCTGCATAAAATATCTGAGATTTTCCTGCTTATATTTATGGTGTTGCAACTTATATTTAAGTCTTTTATCCATCCTGAGTTTATTTTTGTGTATAGTATAATTTGGTGGTCAAGTTTCATTTTTTTGCATGTAGCTGTCCAGATCTCCCAACACTATTTGTTAAAGAGGCTATTTTTACTCCATTTTATGCTCCTACCCAAAGAGAGAATCTTAAAAGCAGCAAGAGAAAAGGAAACAGTTATCTACAAAGGAGTTCCTTAAAAAATTAAAAATGGAAGTGCCTTATGACCCAGTGATCCCTTTTTGAGTATTTATCTGAAGAAATCCAAAATACTAATTAGAAAGAATGTATGCACCCCTATGTTCATTGCATCATTATTCAAAATACCCACAAAGTGAAATAAGTCAGAAGAGAAAGACAAATACCATATGATTTCACTTATGTGTGAAATCTAAAGAGCAAAATAAACAGAAAAACAAAACAGAAAGAGACTCATAGATACAGAGAATAAACCAAGGTTGCCAAATGGGAAATGGTTGGGGGCTGGGTGAAAAGGTGAATGTATAACATAGGGAATATAGTCAATAATATCATAATAACTATGTATGGTGCCAGGTAGGTACTATAATTACTGAGGGGATCATTTCATAAATGAAATAAGTGTCTCAACTACTGTGTTGTATATCTGGAACTAATATTAAGTAATATTGAATATCAATTGTAAGTGAAAAATAAAATTAAAGAGGAAAGAAATATGTGAGAGGGAAAAAGAGAAAATGTTGAATGCACAAGGGTGACATTTCCAAAGTAGAATTTCAAATTAAGTATGAGGTATTTGGGGTCACTTTTATTGCTTCTAAGTGACAGCAAATAGATACCTGTGTACACAACACCAGCTCTGGGTGAAGGTTTCCCACAGAAGAGATCCAGTGATACATTAGAAAGCATATGGATTTTAAACCTTCATAAGTTTCTTGACCCCTTGAGGCTCAATAAAACAGTGATAATAACACACATTTTATAGCACTCTCATAAAGTTTGAAAGTGATCCCCACAGATGATTCTATGGCTAAAAGATAGTAGGTATATAACAATCACTGACTTCCTCAATTACTACAATTTCACCTCAATTGAATCTGTTATCTAATGCTGCATAACAAGCCATCCCAAAACTTAATGACTTAAAATAACAAAATAACAAGCGTTGTTTTTCATCTTATGGTTTCTGAGGATCAGAATCCCAGAGTAACTTAGCTGCCAGTTCTCTCTCTCATGGTCTGTCATGAATTTGCAGTCAGATGTTGGCTAGAGCTGCAGACATCAGGAGCTTGAACAGGGCTGAAGGACCCAATCTCATTCACTCACATGGCTGGTACGTTGGTACTGACTAGTAGGAGGAAGCCTCGGTTACTCTCCAAATGGCCCCTTCCTCAGTACTGCTCAGGTTTCTTCACAATATGGTGGCTGGAGTGCCACAAAATAAGCCATTTTTGGATGTCACATAAGTTAGCCCTGATTCAATGTGGGAGGAGGCTACACAGGGCATGAATTCCTATTGTAAAGGAAGGTTTGGGGGCTGCTAATGTGTCTCCCCATATTCATACATTGAAATCCTAACCCCCAGTACCTCAGAATGTATCTATATTTGGAGAGAGGCTCTTTAAAATGGTAATTAAGTTACTAGAGTTCCATGCTTGAAGGATGATGTGCTGGGATTCTTTCAACTGCCAGGGTTGACACAAAACAGAGTGAAACAATCTCAGTTGAGGTTCTCAACTTAATATCACCTACTGATCATTAGTGATGTGTTCATATGACCTTATTACCTTTGGCAGTTAGCTAATTATATATAAGGTAAGGGGAGCAAAGGGAATTAAACACTGAGTTTAATAAACTGGGGAACATGAGCCTGTTTGCTTCACCAGGAAGTGACTGTTTCACACCCAATTAACAGCATTGCTGTTCAAGGGGATTAACATTCATCTTTTCCCTCTTCTGGTACCAGATTGTTGCAAGGCACAAGGGGAGTTGTTTGACCAACAATACCTATCTGTCTAGCCTGGGGAAAGATGGGATTGGTTGGGAGGCGGACCTATCAAAAACCCAAGAAAGGATAGAAACTGTTGAATAATCTTAAACAACAACAACAACAACAAAACAAAACAAGAAAGCTTGGAAAGTTTATTGGTTAGAAAAAGCATCTGATTCATTGCAAACCAAAGCTAATATAATCCCAGGGAAACAATATGCTCTCTCTCTCTTGCTCTCGACCCATACTAGCCCCATGTATTTGTGTATTCTCTCTCACTGAGGATCACATGACCATGTAGCTCTAGCAGCTACTGGGGCCTGTAGCAGATGATGTGGGCTTCAAGACTAAGCTTTAATGTGAAGCAGAAACTCTGGACACTGGCTTTTGCTTTGATCTTGCTGAGGACACTATTGGACTTTTTCCATGGCAGGATGGATAGAGATGGAACGTTGAAAACCCAGAGGACAACTTCTATTTCAACTCAAATTTTGTCACAACACAATCTCCAGTGCATGGCCCTTGGAATGCTTTCCTTGCCATTGCATGGAAGAGCCTAATTTCCACCAGCAACGTGTCCCCTCTGAGTGGGTATGTGAATTCAGGGGCAGCAGCATTGATAAAGAGGTACCGAGAGGAAGCTTAGAAAATGTATCTAAGAGTAAGAAATAAATAGTAAGAGGCCAGATGTGGGGTTCTTACCTCTGATGAGTCTATCTTCCAAAGGGATATTCATTTTGCCTTTTGAAGAAGTGATGCCAGCTTATGTCTATTGAGGTCTAATGTTACCAAGCATGATTCTATGTGCATCACACTTAATCTTCTCAATAAGCCTGAGAGGAGGACACTGTTACCACTTTGTAGTTGAGAAATTTGAGGCATAGCAAGGTTAAGTAATATGTTTGAAGTCACACAGCTTGTGAGAGGAAGTGGTAGTATACCATGATGAGGGGACTGGAGCCAAAATTCTCAACATCTGTGTTCTACATTTCCCTAGGACACAATAGCAAATGTTTGTTGGGTCAAAAAGGGTGTTCTGTGTGGTGGTCACCATCCAGGTGCTCTAGAAATGAATGACGCCGACATTTCTACAAAGGCATATCATGGATAACTGCAGATGATAAGAAGTGGAATGTTCTATACTAGGTGACCTGTAAACATAAACACATAGCTTTCAAATTAAATGGCATTTATTATGCAAAATCCTTTGGTTTCAACCTGCCTGTGAGTTGTAAGAGCAGGCCTAGTGCATCTCTTTGTTTGCAATCCTTGCTTGAAAGTACTTGTTGAACCTGGATGAGAAGTGCATCCAAGTGGCAAACAACTATAAAATCCACCAAATGATTTTTGAGGAGAATCTCAACATTCAAAGATTGTTCATGTGTGGCATCAGTACTTACAGGGATGCAGGTCTGCTGCTTATGCACCCAGGAATCCAGGGCTGCAGAGAAGTCACTCCCAGGCATAAACAAGCCATCAGCCAGTCCTGCAGGGAGAAAAGAGTACAAGGATTTGATGCCACAAGTCTATTGCTTCTGAGTATTACTCTTTGTCAGCAGAAGGATAATACTGGAGACCTCATGAAGGTACAAATTAAAGGACTTCATTGGAAATCATAGGCATGCAAGAGCTATAAGTCAATGAGCTAATCTCATTTAAGAAGTAAGGCTCTAGCCAGAGCCATTCAATTATTTTGTTACTCTATTTTTTGGCTATTATTTAGCTTTCATATAACTTCTGAGACCCACATATTAGTTGTTGAAACCAAATAATGGAATTTATATTTTAATTTTATTTACTGGACTCTTCACACAATTCTTATTGTTCTATTTTTTATTTTTTAAATTAAATTATTTTATTGTAGTGATACAGGCCTATCTAAAAAAGACAGAATCATTTCAAACAAACACCCTAACTCAAAATCTATAAGAACTCGAGGAACAACAACAAAGACAGCCCAGAGCAAGCAGAAGGAAGGAAATAACCAAGATCAGAGCAGAATTAAATGACATAGAGAC
>CM052547.1:55573363-55595885 GCA_028533065.1 Trachops cirrhosus | reverse complement strand
TTTTGTCCATGTGTCCTTTATAGTAGTTCCTGAAAACTCTTCTTCCCACTGTCCCCGCACCCCCATCCCCTCCGGCTATTGTTAGATTGTTCTTACTTTCAATGACTCTGGTTATATTTTGTTTGCTTTTTTCTTTTGTTGATTATGTTCCAATTAAAGGTGAGATCATATGGTATTTGTCCCTCACCACCTGGCTTACTTCACTTAACATAATGCTCTCCAGTTCCATCCATGCTGTTCTTGGATAGAAGGGTAGGAGCTCCTTCTTTCTCTCTGCTGCACAGAATTCCATTGTGTAAATGTACCCTAGTTTTTTGATCCACTCATTTACTGATGGGCACTTAGGTTGCTTCCAGCACTTGGCTATTATAAATAATGCTGCTATGAACATTGGGGTGCATATGTTCTTTAGGATTGGTGTTTCAGGGTTCTTAGGATATAATCCTAGCAGAGGAATTGCCAGGTCAAAACGCAGTTCCATTTTTAGTTTTCTGAGAAAATTCCATATTGTTTTCCACAGTGGCTGTACCAGTCTGCATTCCCACCAACAGAGCACTAGGGTTCCCTTTTCTCCGCATGCTCTCTAACACTTGTTTGTTGATTTGTTTATGATAGCCATTCTGACTGGTGTGAGGTGGTATCTCATTGTGGTTTTAATTTGCATCTCTCTGATGGCTAGTGATGCTGAGCATCTTTTCACGTGTCTCTGGATCCTCTGTATGTCCTCCTTGGAGAAGTGTCTGTTCAAGTCTTTTGCCCATTTTTTAAATTGGGTTTGTTGTCTTCCTGGAGTGGGGTCGTGTGAGTTCTTTATATATTTTGGCGATCAAGCCCTTGTCCGAGGTATCATTGGCAAATATGTTTTCCCAAGTAGTTGGTTCTCTTTTCATTTTAATGCTGTTTTCTTTAGTCATGCAGAAACTTTTTAATTTAATGAGGTTCCATTTATTTATTCTTTCCTTTATGTCCCTTGCTTTAGGTGACATATCCGTGAAGATGTTGCTGCATGGGATGTCTGAGATTTTCCTGCCAATGGCAAATCTCAGACATCACAATTCTTACTGTTTTAAATTAGTTATTGGAAATACCTTTGAGTAAAAGGCTCTTGATAACCTTGTGCCCTCCTGTATTAGTCGGGGTTACAGAACAAGTTAAAATAAAGATATCTATACATCTATATCTATAGGTATAACTATCTATACCTATATATGCAGTGAAACAGAGAGAAAGAGATATTGATTTTAAAGAATTGGCTTATGCAGCTGTGGTGGCTTGAAAGTCCAAATTCAATACGTAAAGCTGAACATTTATGCAGGAGCTAATGTTGCAGTTTTGAATCCAAAGGTAATTTAGAGGCAAAATTCCTTCTTCTGGAGACCTCAGTCTCTTTTTTTAAGGTCCTTAGCTGATTAGATGAGGCCCACTCACCTTTTGGAAGGCAATTTGCTTTACTCAGAGTCTACTGATTTAAATGTTAATCTCATGTTTTTTTAAAAAATAGCTTTACAGCAACACTTAGATTGGTGTTTGACCAAACAGTTGGGCACCATGGCTGAGCCAATTGGACACATAAAATTAACCATCACATGTAGGAGACCATTCTGTGTGGCATGGGCCCAGCTCCCAGTGGAAAACGAGGTCCGATGCACAGGACCCACGCCCATGGATAGGTTCTCCCGTGGGGAATCAAGCCTGCACTGTACCTAGGCCACTATGAGACTTGCTTTTGTGAAAACTCCCTCACCCTGAATTGATACAGCAAGTGCTTACTGTAACTTCCTAAAATCCATGCTAAAACTCCCCAGTATGGAATGTAACTGGTTCAACCACTTTTCCCTTTGTATTTGCAAATATCCTTCTTCTGTGATATGATTAGCAGCAGCATCTCCTATGTTTTCTGTAAAAGGTAACCACCTAAAGCAAACCTGTGCATAATAAATGAGGACCATCATGTAATGTGCAAAGAAAAAGAAATAAAGGCTTATCACAGCAAGGACAGAGGCTTTTTCTCCTATTGAGAGAAAAGCCATGCTGTCCCTTTTCCTCCACAGAACTCAGTAGTCCCTGTGAATTTCTCATGCTGAAACAGTGTGCATCCAAGAGGGGCGCCCCAAATAGGGATTTGGAATGGGGTCCAGAACTCCAGGTGTCTAGGAAATAGTAGAAAGACATATAAGATGTCTTCACCTCTTACCCTCCAACAGGTGTAAGTTGGGGGAAGGGACACATGGAGCAGAAACATGCAGAGCTGTTTTGTACAGCAACAGCTTTGCAGCTAACCTCTGGCATGGTCACTTAACATATCTATAACCTTTAACTGGTTGCATAGCTATGTTAAATAGCTGAGGCCATGCTTGGAGCCAGGGGGATGGAAGTCACTTCCATCCAAGATGTAACTGGGTGGCAGGTTGCCTGAGTTACAGCGCCTGCGTGAGAGCTTAGAGAAGATTGGCTCCTTGACATGGGGCCACACTTGCCCATACTCACAATGGCAGCCGAGTAAACTTGGAATAATACAGGAATGCTGGAAGGTGTAACTGATTGTAGGAATCAGAAATGGGGGTACAGAGGAAGATTGGCGCGAGGATTTAAACCCAGACACAGCAGCCATTGGGGAGAGATCCCTGTGGTTTCCCTAGAGTGCAGACCCCCGCAGCTTGGGTAGAGAGAATCACCACGTTGCTTTAGCAGAGAACCACCACTCGACTTTGGCAGAGTGGCGACACCCCCTCCCCGCAGCTTTGCTGAGAAGAGCCATGCAGTTTTGGCCAGAGTGGGGACCCCCGAAGCTTTGGTAGAAGAGGACCACATGGCTTTGGGGTGCTCCCTTTGGCTGCATGGCCTGGGAAGCAGGAGAGACTTTGCCTGGAAGAAGGGTGAAAAAACTCTTGCCAGTAGGCCATGAGGAGGTGCCACATGGCTTTGGAATAATTGGAGATCCTGCCTGGATGGTGACACAGCTGATGGTGTCAGGAGCCTGAACCATGGACATTTGCTTCTTTTCCTGAGTTATGGTACCCCAAATTCGGGCAGAGGGAGAAGGAAGCACTGTGGGCATCTGTGGGTATCCAAAAATACTTTGATATTGTAATGAAGACATTAGGTCACTACTTTAAGTCTGTAGAGCTTTAAATAAACATTTCCTTTCTTTTTCACAAATCTCTGACATTGAAAGACATCTTTCCTAAGGTGGTGGACAATCGAACCTAGTGGGGGGTCCTTTCAGTAATAGTATATCGTACCCACCTTGGCCCTGTGTGTGTGTGTGTGTGTGTGTGTGTGTGTCTGTTCTGTAACAGTGCCTCATCCACAATGTGGCAGACCCCATGAGCCGGGGTCCACATCAGTCACACCTCTCTCCAAGAATGGCATCCTACCTTTCCACTTCTTGGTGACTTAAGACTTCCCCTTCTCCCTCACCATGTTTATCCATCTTTATCTCTATTATTTTTCTCTAGAGTCACACTGCCCAATACTATAGCACTAGATGCATATGTCCTTTAAAATTTAAGTTTTCGTTTATTAAAATTAAATGAAATTAAAAATTCAATTCCTGGTTGCATTAGCCACATTCAATTACTCAATAGCCACATATGGGTAGTGGCCACCATATTGGACATCACAGAATAGAACACTTTCATAATTGCTGAAAGTCACGTTGGACAGAGTTGCTTTAGAAATTTCTTCACTATGGCCTTGCCTTCACTATCTATGTCTCTCTCCTCATATATTGACTCTTAATCTCAGAGTTCCAGGTTTGCAGCCTCTTTAATCATCTGGATAGTCACATAAATCCTCAATGAAAATGCTGTGGAAAGATATTTTGGTGCATTTGTATAATTATTATATAAAATACCTGCGTATTGGTCAAGAAAAGTAATGCCAGTTGCTGAAACAAACAATCCCAAAATATCAGTAACTCAACATAAGGTTTATTTCTTGCCTAAGACATAGTCCTGTGCCCTTTTAGTAAACCAGTCTTCTTTCAGAGCCTCCCAATTCTCCATTGGATTTTCTGCATGAAGCTGAGCAACTAATGAAAAATGGAGAACATCATGCATGATGCTTGGAGGTCAGGCCTGGAAGTGGCTGTATCACTTGTGTTCACATTTCACTGGCCAGATCAGGTCATACAGATCCACCTAACTTCCAGAAATGATGAGAAATGTAGTCTCTCTGAGTGCCAAGGAGGAAAATTACAGTGTATATTTTACACACCTCATACAAGGAAAATAATGAGTTTCAAGGTTATATTGAATGAGGATAAACTTTGGAATTGGAACAGGTCTGTTGCAAATTCTGGCATTAATCCTGGAAGCATGCTGTTAGGCTGGTTGCTTAGACTTGTGAGCCCTCAAAAGGCTGTCATGGGGTTTAAATGAGGAAATAAATGGTTATACCAGTGTAAATGCTCAGTGACAGGCAGGGTTACATACACACACATACATGTGACATCACATCCTTACACCCACCTTCCATATTTAAGTTATCTCTAGTTACAAACCAAATTTTCTAATAGCATAGAATGCATCATCTAATATTTCTGAATAGTAATTGCAAAATGAAATGCTTCTCCATGTTTAAATTGTGTTCCCAATTTATATCTGAAAGTCTCAACCTCTAGTACCTCAGAATGTGACCTTAGGTCTTCCAATCAAAATGGAAGCATAGGTAAACATGACTTACCTCCACACACAACCGCAGCAAAAATTACAACTAAACTATAAAAACAACTATCACCCAGAATCACCAGAAAATTGAGCTATATGGAAGTCCATCCACCAAAGAATTAAAGAAGTCACATTCATCCAAATGGGTAGGAGGGATGGAGATGCATGAAGACATATGGAGATGCAGAGATGCAGAATGGCGACCCCCCACCCATGTGTGGTGGATAAAAATTGGGATCAAGAGGGATACCTCAGGAGGAAGGGATCCCAACCCCATACCAAACCACTCAGCCAAGTGCTCCAGTACCAGGGAGATAAGTCCCCATAGTTTGTGACTGTAAAAATCAATGGGGGTTGGGGTGGCAGAAGAAACTGTGTGATTCTCAGAAGTCTCTTAAAGGGCCTGCAATGGACTTAGAACTTATACAGACTCACTTCATCTAGGCTCCAGTATCAGGGAAGCAGCTGGAAGGACACCAGTGGCATATGGGGAGAAACTGAAGTGTCCGGCATCAGGGTGAGTGCCAGGGAACAGCTTCCTCACAGACAAAACTTCAGAGTCCAGACAGCAGCATTGTCCTCTTTCTGAGCTCTCCCTCACAGAGAGCCACAGAGCCACAGAGTAGCTACACCATATCTGAGACTCCATCAACCTGGTTCACATGGATTGCCCAACCCTGGTGACTACCTAAGGCTCAGCCCCATCCAACGTACTGGTGTGCTTTTCTACAATAGGCCACACTTTTATAGGAAGTCAAGGCAGCTTTATGTGGTACATAGAAACAAACACAGGGAAGCTGCCAAAATGAGGAGACAAAGAAATGGCCCAAATGAAAGAACAGAACAAAACTCAGAAAAAGAAATAAACAAAATGAATATAAGCAGTCTATCAGATGTAGAGTTCAAAACACTGGTTATTAAGGTGCTCAAGGAACTCATTGGGTACTTCAACAGCATAAAAAAGACCCAGGCAGAAATAAAGGTTATAATAAGTGAAATAAAGAAAAATTTACAAGGAACCAACAGAGGAGGGGATGAAGCTGAGAATCAAATCAATGATATGAAACATAAAGAAGAAAATAACTTTCAATCAGAACAGCAAGAAGAAAAATGAATCCAAAAAAACAAGGGTAGGCTAAGAATCCTCTGGGATAACTTCAAATGTACCAACATTCGAATCATGGGAGTGTCAGAAGGAGCAGAGGAAGAGCAAGAAACTGAAAACTTATTTTAAAAAATAATGAAAGAAAATTTTCCTAATTTGGTGAAGGAAATAGACGTACAAGTCCAGGAAGCACAGAGAGTCGCAAATGAGATGGACCCAAAGAGGACCACACCAAGACACATCATAATTAAAATGCCAAAGGTTAAAGATAAAGAGAGAATCTTAAAAGCAGCAAAGGAGTTCCCACAAGTCTGTCAGCTGATTTCTCAAAAGAAACTTTGCAAGCTAGAAGGGACTGACAGAAGTATTCAAAGTGATAAATAACAAGGACCCACAACCTAGATTACTCTATCCAGCAAGCTATCATTTAGAGTTGAAGGGCACCTAAAGTGCCTTCCAGACAAGGTAAAGCTAAATGAGTTCATCATCACCGAACCATTACTATATGAATTGTTAAAGGGACTTACATAAGAAAAAGAAGATCAAAACTATGAATATTAAAGTGGTAATAAATTCACAACTATCATCAACTGAATATAAAAAACAAACTAAGCAAACAAGCAGAACAGAAAACAAAATCATAGATATTGAGACCATTTGGAGGAATATCAGTTGGGAGGGGGAAGGAGTGGAATGGGGGAAAAGTGCAGGGATTAAGAAGTACAAATTGGTAGGTACAGAATAGGCAGGGGATGTTAAGAACAGTATAGGAAATGGAATAGCCAAAGAACTTACATGCACAACCCACGTACATAAACTAAGGAAGGTGATTGCCAGAAGGAATGGGGTACACTGGGTGGAAGGGGACAAAGGAGTAAACTTGGGAAAACTATAATAGCATAATCGATAAAATATATTTTAAGAAAAGAATGTGATCTTATTTGAAACAGGATTATTGCAGATGTAATTAGTTAAGATGAGGACATACTGGAGGAAGATGGGGCTGGTGTCCTTATGTATAGAGAAATTTGGAGACACATATGCACACTGGGGAACCTCATGTGAAGATGAAGGCAGAGAACTGGGTGACACATCTATAAGCCAAAGTCAAAGATTGCCAGTAAACCACCAAAAAGTAGGGGATATGCATGGAAGAGATTCTTCCTCACAGTGCTCATAAGGAGCCAGTCTTACCAGCAACTTGATCTCAAGAGTTCTGGCCCCCAGAACTATGAACTATAAATTTCTGTTGTATATACACCCAGTTTGTGGTACCATATTATGGCAACCCGAGCAAACTAATACAGTATCCAAACTGTTATTGACTAAAATATATAGGCTTTAATTTAAAAATTGCATGGTATTTATATTTAAAATGTAAAATTATAATTTTGAAATATTTCCAAAACCAATTTTCCATTCATTGACTCACCTGTTTTTGAGCGGTTTCTTGTGGTCTACTCTAAAGATCTTTATGACTACAGGGCTTTCCTTGCTGTTTGTTTAATGGGACTATTGGGCCCAATCTTTTGAACTAGACTAATTAATATTAAATAGATTACCAACTGTGTGACCCTGTCTAATCCCTTACTTGCCTTGAATCTTTTTCTTTAGAAAAGAGTGTGAAGCTAGATTCTTTCTAACTTGCTGAGACATTCTGTGACTTATAGGAACCCTTGCCAATCTAGGCAGACTTAATGTCCTGCAGTCCAGGTAAGCTCAAAGCAGAACTACTTATAGAAATCAGCTCTGCTAATATACCAGGATTTAAGAACAATATTTAAAAAGAGTGCCTCAACAAATTAAATATTCCAAGTGAAGAACTCTGAAGTTTTGAAAGCCTGTTACTATTTAGAATGCATAATTTTAACATAAATATTTTAGAAATATTTGTTTAGTTTGCTATGTGTTATTGTTAATACAGGGGGTCTTGCATCTAGATTAGTTATATGTCATTAACAAATCAACCATACAATTCCATAGAATTGAAATTGTAATTATTTTGAGTGATCTATTTACTATTTAATTGTATTTAATTTTAGATGCTCCTAAAATGCCTAATAAAATTTTGGGATGCTAAATGATTGCCTCATCTATGTTGTGTATTTTCTGAAAATAATTAGTTATGTTAATTGTTTGGAAACTGAGGTGGGAGTGAAGGCGCAACTGGAACTTGTGGACTGGGTTGGAGTTGAGGGGTGGGGTGAGTGGAGAGACACACACTTCTCTGCCTGTGTTTGAAACTCCTCACTGTGCAGGACTGAGGTTGGAGTGAGAAATAAGGGGATGGGCTGAGGAAGGAATTAGAAAACTAAATCCCCCTTTCACTTTCCAGGTTTTTATGAAGGCACATAGGTCAAGGTAGGAGAGACATTTTACTTAAAATTTATCATCTTGATTTATAATTTTTAAATATTTTGACAGATGTTATGAGGACCATTCATACTCTTGCCCTGAACTTGGCAAATGTGAAGGAAAAAGACTGAGCAACATCATAATTTTGTGTTGTCAACCTATGAGTGGTCCATCTGGCTTGCTAATGATTGATTTACTAGTTTAAATCATACCTGATATATAAGTAAATGAAATTAGTGACTGAAAAAACAAATGTAAAGAAATGAAGAATAACAGACTAAGGAAACTATGGTTTCTTTTTTCTGCCCTGTGGATTTTGGAACATGGTTGTCTTTCTTTGGGAAGATTTTCTGGCAAGTTGATGATAATGATAAAAACTGATGCTTTGTTATTTGTTGGGCCCTCTTCTAAAAGCACACATTAACAAATCTGATCATATTCACAGCGGCATAGGTGGGTCCTGCAATAACATCTTCATCGTTTTACATATGAGGAACCATAAGCTTCAAGAGGGTGACTTGCATGTGGGTAGTCACACAACCAGTTGAGCAGTGGAAAAGGAGATTTGAGTCCAGGCAGTCTAGATTCAGAATCCCCGCTAAAGGATTCTAGGGGGCTTTTGTCTACCAAGGATGTCCTCACAAACAAAATGTCTGGTTTGCAAGCAACTTAACAACTTTTCCCTCTTTACCAGCCAGTAATGTGACCTACAGAATTAAACACATCCTTAGGGTCAGCATGATTTTCAGGTAATGGGTTGTTCTACTGTCAGGGCTGTGCACACACAACTGCTTAGGATTTGTTTTGTCTTTTTTGTGGTGTTTTGTTTTGCTTTTAAATATAAGCTTGGCACAGAACCTGGTACACCACAAATCCTGGGACGAAGGGAGAGAGAGGTGACAAGAGGGAAGGAGAGAATTCGTCTTCTTAGATTAATGCAATTTGATGCCAAAGACAAAAATAATCACTTGAATTACTCCAGCCCAGCCCGAATTCTCTGGGGTGGACTTCTAACTTAGCCCTCAGGGAAAGGCTCCTAATGGAGAAGGTCTAAAGCAGAGATGTCCAACCTGCAGCCTAGGATGGCTGAGAATGCAGTCCAACACAAAATCATAAATTTATTTAAAACATTATGAGGTTGTTTTGTGATTATATGTCACAATGTATTTAATATGTGGCCCAAAACAACTTCTTCCAGTGTGGCACAGAGATGCCAAAAGGTTGGACACCCCTGGTAAAGCCTCTCTCTTGAATAATGTGAACATTTACGGGAAAGGCAGACGCCTCTGTCTGGTGAGAAAGAGACGTGGGTAACCTGCCCACACCGCCACCGTCACCCCACCAGCACGCTATCTCAGTCCACCCTTTCTGAGAGGGTCAGCACTCACTCCCACCACGCCCGCGCCCCTGCCCGTCCCCTGCCCGTCCCCTGCCCGTCCCCTGCCCGTCCCCTGCCCGTCCCCTGCGCCTCCACTGCGCCTGCACTGCGCCTCCACTGCACCCCGCCTCTCCTAGTCCCTCCCCCTCGCTCGGCTTTGGGGCGCGGCTTACCCGCGGTGCATGGTGGGGCCTTCGCCTCGGTCAAGCTATCCCTTCAACGGCCCAGAGGCGGTGGGAAGTGAAAACGGTTACGGCATGCGCCCGGCTTCCGCACCGTCTTCGCCTTTGGCGACCCCGGACTACTACGAGAGGCTGGGCCGCCTCCAACACGGGCTGCGGGACAGGTAGGGCCTATCGGAGTGGGGGGCGGGTACTCGGCTTGCTCCGACAGACAGCTGGTGTCCTACCCCTTGTTCCTTTGCGGTCTCCAGCCCTTGGTTACCCTGGGCCCGGGGCTGCCCGGGACGCCCCCAGGCTCCGGGTGGGGCCTGGAGGACAAAGTTTACTGGAGATAACCTCATTTACTGGAGGTCTCCCGCTGGGGGATGCCGCCGCGTCACTGAATTTGCCCAGGAGTGAGAGTGGGAGTTTTCCTGCCTGTTATTCTCAATCAACCTTGCGGATTTCTTTAATACCCATTTACACGTCTTCTCCCCAGTCTCTCTTAAAATTGTCATCCCACTCTGACAGCTGCACTGCATCAATGATGACAGGTCCAGGAACTCGCGCGCGCTCGTGTGTGTGTGTGTGTGTGTGTGTGTGTGTGTGTGTGTGTGAGAGAGAGAGAGAGAGAGAGAGAAAGAGAGAGAGAGAGAGAGAGAAAGAGAGAAAGAAAGAGAGAGAGAGAGAAAGAAATGTATGTCCTGTTTAAATACAGAAGACTTTGGGGGCCAGATTTCCAGCGCAAGGATGAAATTTCCAGTGAGAGAAGTCCAGCTTCCAGAGGTCTCATTATACCTTGATTAATAACTTGATTAAGACGTGAAAGATGAGAACCACTGAAAAGATCTAAGAGCATGTAAATGGAGAAAATGATAAAGTAATTTACTGTACATAACCATATAAAAGATAAGTTGTTGAAACTATTTAGCTGCTAAATTAATTGAAATTAGAAATCTCATTAGTTGACAAGAAAGGAAATAGATTTTTGGATCTATTAATAAAATGTTAAATGAGTGTTAAAAGTTACAAAGTCATTTTAGTGAAGAGATCAGCTGTGTGTGACAATTCTTAAATGACAGCAATTACATGTATAGTAAAGGCAGAAGCAAGTGGTTTTTTGAAAGGAATTATATTCATATTATGCTAGCTTTAATTTTTGTCAAATATTTATAGAACATCTACATAGGCTGTCTTAATTGTCTTAATCCTATTTTACCTCTAAATCTTTTTCTACATTCTATTTTCTTTCTGATATGCCACTACTCACCCATCCCAGTGACCTCCTCACCTCCAACTTCTAAAAAATCACTTTCTGAAGTTCATCCCCTGTGCCAAGTATTAACAACACATTTCCTAACTTATGTGACCTTGGATTCTTATGGCACTCTATCAGGGGTGTCTATGTCATTTTCACCAGGGGCCATGTCAACCTCAGGGTTGCCTTCAAAGGGCCAAAATAATTTTAGGACTGCATAAATGTAACTACTCCTTAACTGTTCAGGAGTTGAAGTTACCTTCAGCCCTTTGAAGGTAACTGTGAGTTGATGTGGCCCCCAGTGAAAATGAGTTTGACACCACTGCTCTAGAAAATGGCTTAAGTGACTTGCTCCCTCCCTAGACTGAGAATTCCAGGAGAGTGGGAACCACATCTAGCTGTATCTTTTAACTACTGATAGAGTACCTGACATGAGGAGGGGCTTGAAAAATGTTTGTTGAATGAATGGAAGGAATCCCAAAGTCAACCAGCTGGTGTCCAGGAGTTATGTAGAATAACATAACTGGGTTCTTATATAGAACTGGTTGGATAGAACCCAGTACCCACACATTGCCCCTATATAATGACTTTTTTCCAGTCAGCCAGGAAAAGTGGGCAGGGTGGTAGTTCAAAGATGGTATTAAGTGTCTGCACATATCTGACAAGTGAAACAAGACTCTGTACATTAGTATACTTACTTTTTGACTCTGTTCTGGTAAAAGAATAGCTAAGTTATCCCAGGCTTTTAGTTATTTGTTTCTCATAACCCAAGTTCTAATTTCAAAATGTTACTGGTTCAGATTACATTCTTTTTGAACTAAGTTAATTGTGAGTTATCATTTTTGCACTCTGAGCTAGAACAGCTGACTGTTTACAGTCCTTATAGTATAACTATGTAATTATTATTGCTTACTTTATGTTTAACACTTAATATTTAACTATTAAGCAAGGTGAGGCTGTTAAAATTATATTGAGAATTTGAGTCAAATTATATAACCTTTTCATGGTTCTGAATTGGGAGGTTTGCTCTGTTTTTAAGTCAGTATAAATCTGTTGCTGTGTGTATTCATTTTTTCATTTTAAAAGTCTCTAACTAGCTCTAACACATAATAAATACAAAGGCAAGTAACTTTGGATTCAGGGAAAACTGCAGTGGAAGGTGGAAACTTGGGTTCTAGTCAACAAACACTTGTGTGACTTTGAGTAAGTCTTTCAGCTTCTTTGAAACTTAGTTCTTCACCAGATATGAGGGGCCTTGACTAATATGTAAAGTAAGGCCACAGATTTTTTTTTTTGTCTACTAGAGTAATGAGTCTTGGAGTAAAAAAGCTGAAAGGTGTAATTTTGAAGAGCAAACTGAATATCATTGCTTCATATTTGAGTGTTTGGATATAGACCCCCCCTTTTTTAAATTAATCTCAGTGACCAGAAGGACCACTGTCTCTTAAAAGTCAAGAGTAATTTTAAGGCCTACCACCCTGGATAGTCACAGCTACTTTATCAGAAATTTCCTCGAGTGGGAGATAAAAAAAGAAGAAGAAAAACTTGCTCTTTCTTGACCCTTTTTGAGGTGGGTCATTACAATATTAGCTGGTCTAATAACTGAGCTTTTCTCTTGTAACTGGTTTGTTTATAGCTCAAATTGTCTTAGCTGTAGTCACAAAATTTCTCCTTTTTGTATACAGTATTTTCTCTGCATTGTGGTAAAAGTCCATCATGAATCTGAAACAGTCTAGTGAAGTGACTTGTTACAGTGTGCATAGTGCTGTAAGCATGATGGAAACATATAAATGGAATTGACTGTTACAATTATATAAAAACATTTGTTTGAAAGGCCCATTAACCAGACCCAGGTTTTTCAGGAGGGGACTTTCACCTGCATAAGCCAGCTCCTCTTTGCATCTGAGAGCTCGCTTTCCCTTTCCTCCAAAGATTGTGTCTCTCTGCTGAGCTGAAACAGGAAGATGTTTTTTTGTAGGAATAGAACAGACCATCAAAGAACAAAGTAGAGCTGTCTATCTGGAGAGGGACCTGGCCCCAGAGTTGCCTCGCAGCTATGCTGTATAAAGTAAGCTGTTTTGTACTGAATAAAGTTTCCTTCTTCACCACCCCAAACTAGGGATACCTGTTGGCATTTAATCTGTGCCAGTGACCATCAGCTGATGTTATCTACTGAAAGCTGAGTAGAAGTAAAGTTTGATGTCATTATTAAAAAGAACTTGCTGCTTGGGAGCCAGTGGATTCCCAGACTGTGGTCCTTTTACACTAGAAGTCAGGTGAATATTTTACATTATGTTGAAGTGAGTTCAAGTTTACAGAAAAGTTACAAGTGTAGGACAAAGACATCTAATATTCCCCTTACCCAGGTTGCTCAGCTCTTAACATTTTATTACATTTTCTTTTTCTCTGTCTGTCTACCTATCTATCTGAAATTATTAGTCATGGGGATGTAAAGTACAAGATAGATAATATAATCAATAATATTCTAACTGTGTATGGTGTCCAATGGGTATGAGATTTATCAGGATGATCACTTAGAAGGTTATATAATGTCTAATCACTGTGGTGTACACTTGAAACTAATATAATATTGTATATCAATAATAATTTACAAAATAAAAAGTGATGAAAAATTATTAGTCTTTTCTGAGTCATTTGAGAATTACAGATATGATGCCCTATTACTCCCAAATGCTTTAATGTGTATATCCCCAAAACACGGATGCTCTCTTACATGATCACCATATAGCTCTCCCAGTGAGGAAATCAACAATGATATACCAGTCCACAGACCCCAATCAAATTTCACCAACTGTCCATTTCAACAATTGTCCTAACACCTGTCTTTTTTCTTTTCTGGTATAGAATCCCTTCTATAAACCCATGTTCAATGTGATTGCCATGCCTGTGCAATCTCTCCTAGTCTCTCTCAGTCTTTTCCTGTCTTTCATGTTCCTGACAGTTTCATAGAGTACAACTTTCATTCCAGAGGGTGATCCTCAAACTGGGTCCACCTGGTGTTTCCTCATGACCAGACTCTGGCCATCCTCTCTTGGCAGGAATGCCACAGAAATGAAGTATGACACCAGGGCACAAGGACATAGATGCATTTAAGGGTCCTTTTGTCCTCAAAACTTAATGACAAATTGCTTACACTGTCCAGTCACTCATTCTTCATGAATTAAGTATCCTTTTGATCACTGAACCTTAGAAGGGGGAAAAGTGACTAATAAAATTTCCTAACATGGAAGTAAATATACCATATTTTGTTCATGTCTCTTCTAACTTCATTCTTATTAATGAGAAAGATCTATGAGAAGCTATTAGTTTTAAAATTGTGTTTCTATAATTTTTCCTTTTAATCTTTTACCCTTTTTTAACCTAGACATACCCCAACTAAGGAATAGATTGTTTTATCCAAGCAAATATTTGGTGTTTGACTTTTGTACTCCATTTTCCCATTAAAAGAATTTTGGATAAATTGTAAACAAAGAAATTTATCCTATAATGTAGTTAACAGAGTAAATTTGGGGCTTTTTTGTAAAGAAAAAAATATTTGAAGGAAAACAGAAACTAATTAAGAGCTCACAAATGGAAGGTGATCTCAGTCCCTTTCCCTCAGAAGACCAATCTGAGCTTACTTTCTGTTAACTCCTTGTCTTTGATTCATAGTATTTTTCTCTCAGACATTTTGTGATTTCTCTTTCAGCCTTTAGTTACTGTTAACTTAGATGAGCAATGTGACTTCAATTAGACAAGACTGAAGCTGGTACTTTGGTGGTGGTTAAGCAGAGCCCTCTGAGGGTAAATCTCCCAAGGGCTCTTTTGGGGATTGGGATGGCTTCCCATTCAGCAGTTTTACCCCCTTAGACCTTTGATTTCGGTTACAGCCCCCTCTTCTGCTGTCAGTTTCCCCTACCTCTTGTCCAGATTGGGTGTGCAGTGTAAGCTTTCTCCTAGCTTACAGCCCTCACTTGAACAACATCAAGGCTAAATCTTTACTTGTAGTAGCTCCAGGGAATAGCAGTTAGTAACAAATCATAATGATGTTACAAAGTTATAAAAAGAAATTCCTCCAGCACTGGCTGGTGTAGCTCAGTGAATTGAGCATCTGCCTGTGGACCAAAGGGTTGCTGGTTTGATTTCCAGTCAGGGCACATGCCTGGGTTGCAGGCCAGGTCCCCAGTAGGTGGCATTCAAGAGATAACCACACAGTGATATTTCTCTCTCTCTCTCCTTCCCTTCGCCTCTGTCTACAAATAAATAAATAAAATCTTAAAAAAAAAAAGAAATTCCTCCAAATTTTAAGTAATAGTGTTAAGGGCCCTGGTCTTCATAGAGATCAGGTTTACTTTTCAGAGACCTATTTTTGACTCAGCCAGTCAGCTCTGCCCAAGCTTGACTTCTTGGCAGCAGAGCAAGCCACCAGTCTTTAGTCCAAGGTGGATTTTGTGGAAGCATCATGTCCAGTCCTGATGGAACCTCCATTGCTTAAGTGCCACCATCTCAGAGAAGTCTGGCCATATTGTATTTTACATATTTATCTGTTTATTGTCTGTCCTCCCCCCTAGAATGTCAGCTGCCTGATGACAGAGTTCTTGGTTGTCTTGTTCACCATATTAGTCTCTAGGCCTAGAACTCTGCTTGGCTCATCATAGCATGCAAGAGATAGTTGCTGAATGAATGAACCTGGTTCCCAGCTTTTTGTTAAGGTGTTTTCCCATTTACTTTGAGAATCTTGTTATTTTTGATTTGTATTGGTGTCCTCTTTGCTTTTTAGATATCCCTGGTGACTGCCAAGTACTTTTGTGTCTTGAGGTTAAAACGAAGCTGGCATTTTCTGCTTCTAAAAGAGGCCAGAGAAGCATTCTTACAAAAGTATGATTTTAAAAGAGATCATATTCTAAATTTGACAGCCTATTACTTATCAGTGTAGTTATTCATAAAATATTTTCTTTCTGTACTATAGTGAAAAGAAGAGATTGGACCTGGAAAAGAAACTTTATGAGTATAGTCAGTCTGATATTTGCAGGTAAGATATGCCAGTGGTAATAGTTTTTAAGCCACTTTGCATATGGTAATAACAATTTAACCCTAATATGTTGTAAATATCATAGTTGTAGTACTTTTAGTATTCTTTTACTCTTGATGTGTAATTGTTTCAAGTAAACACTGCAATTTAATGACTATCAAATGTAAGAATAAGTTTGATAAAAATTAGTATAAGAAAAAACATTTTTTTCATTATTTGGTATTTGTATTATTTCAGGAATCTTTTGCTTAATAGCTTAAGAATAAGACATGTTATGGTCTGTTATCTTTTTGGTCACAAGTTGAACCCATTAAGTCTGTATAGTGATTAAGGCATAATTATACTGTAGCTGACCTTTTAACAAACTATTGTAGGTAGGGTTACATAGTGTTTCATTTGTTCATGGATATATGACAATGAATGTTAAAATTACCATGGACAGTAGATAATATACATGTTATTCCATTTCTGTTACTTTAATATTAAGAGCAAACTTTTAATATCTTTAATTCTATTTTATGGAAACTGAACTTCATCCTTAAGCCAAATGTATGGTGTTACCTCCAGTATTATTTATATGAGTAGTTTCTGGCTATGATTGTACTAAAGTTGTGCTTTATCCATATCATAATGTGAGTGAAAAATGAAAATGTCTTACCCAGAAGGGAGAGAAGCTAAAAATACTTTAAAATCTAATCACCCATTAGGTCCATTTATTTCCTGATCTTCAAAATTATTCTTTGGTTTTAAGATTTAGTATACTTCCAAAGGTACCAGTCAGGGAGGATAGCCATAAGTCTCTGGGCTCTAGAGGAAACGAGAAGAGTCAATAGGATGATGGAAATGTTGTGGATGCTATGGCCTCAGAAGTGGGCCTAAGTCTTAGAGGATCCATGGCAGTTGCTATTTTTCTAACCCACAGCTAAAGGGGCAGAAGACAGAGTATGGAATTTTTCTGTAGCCTTTTCTTGGACAACTTCCTGACATAATGATGGTGAGAGCAGAATGGGAACCTTTATCAAGCTATCAGTTTTCTGAGTTTGTTCCCACTATCAGCTTCTTTTTTTCCTGTTAGACAGAGGGTATGATTTGCTAAAAATATGCTTTCTTTGACTGCCTGTAGAATAAAATCCAAAATGTCTAACATGGCTGTCTTCCACCTGGTTATCTCAGAAGGCAGAGTCTTTGAAAAGGGTTTGTATGTAGGTGGTAAGGTTCTTTTTTTTTTCTGTAGATATAGCAGTAGGTTATTTTAGAAAGTGGTCACATAAAACTAGAAAGTAGGGCTGGCAAGAATGAAGTAGGAGCTGGTTACTACTATGGGCACCTAGAACTTGATGCCTGTGGACCTTCAGAGGAGCAGTGTGGACTGCTTTTCTGCTCCTTACAAGTGTCCACTTTAGGAAAGGAAGAGGAGGCTGTTTACCTCTTGGTTTCTGACTCCATTGATGAGGGCTGTTGCAGGAGGTATTAACACCTTCTCATATCCAGGTTTTCTATGTTGCAAATTCAGAAAAGCAGCCCTGGGAAAGCAAGATACCAGGTATGATGAGGCAGGTGCTACTGGGTTGCTGCAGCAGTAACTGGTAGAAGAAAAGGTGGGTCAGGAGAATATGAGGAGGGCATGAGAAGAATCTGGTATAAGGACTTACCAGACTCACCATTATCTGCCCCTGTTTAATTTTCATCATCACCATCTTTTCCCAACCTCCCCCTAAAATTTTACATGGACTAAAACTTCAGTTTCTGAAGCATGCTAGGATCTTTTGTAATACAGTGTAAGCAGATAGGTTTTGTTGCCAAGTTCCTTGATTTAGTCCCACCATCTCTTAGCCATATGATCTTGGGACTATTAGGTCAACATTCTGTCTCCATTTTTTCATCTGTCAAATGGGGGTAATGATAGTTATGAGAACTTAATAGAGTCTTAAAGTAAGAGTTGATAATTTATTATTATTTTTGTCAATATCACTGTTATCTTATTGCCTTTGAGCTTTCCATCATGCTACTTCCCCTGCCTGAATGTTTTCCCCTCAACTCTTTACTCTTGCTTTCCCCAGTTTTGGGGTAATTCGTACCTAACCTTCATGTTTCAGCTGAAAAATAATTTCTACTGGGAATGCATCCATGACCCCTTCAACTAGGTCAGGTTGCCTAGTTTTGTCAGAGTCCCTTGCAGTTTCCCATAAGGGACTGTGTTTTACTTATCTCATTTTTTTGTTTGTTTGTTTTCCCTGTTGACCTAGCTGAATGGCTTTCATGTTCAATGCACTGAATATATGAATGATTGCATGGATGGATAACTTACTTATGTGGTCAGCTTTGAAGGCTAATGTAGGGAGGGGCAGGAATGAAAGTAGACTTTAGATGGAGAAGGCATTGGTTACTATTATACCTACTCTAGGTGTAGACTGGCCACCACCAGCAGCTTTACTGAGTACCTGCGTGTGAAAGACGGTATATTAGGATCTACCCCATTCCTGTTGCTTATGTTGAAAATAGCAGACATGGGTAGCAGTAAAACCAGTCTTAAGTTTTTTGTACATAGAAAAATGGAGACAGCCAACTAAGATCAAAGCATGGAATTATTAGCATAATAAAGATTTTTTTAAATTATTGACGTAGGTGTAGAAGTTTAAAATCTGTTGGAGATTAATTTTTACTATCTTCAGCATCTTGGAAATCTGTTTTTGAGGGTGAACATTTTTGTGGTTTTCAACTTATTTTTTATTGATAAAAGAATACTGAGTAATTTATTGAACGAACAACAGAAGTGCTATAGGTATTCTTATAACTTAGGTGCTTGTGAAAAATAGCAACCTAGAATTAGCAGTGTTGGTTCTATGAGAAGAGTGGGTCTTGTGATACTACACTTTGGTGTAGAATTCCTAAAGGCTGTTTTTTTTTTTTTACAATCTGAGTAGTTACAGTCTATATATTGTTTTAAAAATATTTTAATATAGTACGCTGTTGCAATTTCTAACAAAATTTTAAAATTATATCTAAATTGAGAGTTTTCATTTTAAATTTTAAATTTTCTTCATGTTTATGGATTGTGGTTTATAGCTTGATTTCCTTTATAAGAGCAGGTAGTTTTGATATTGTCATTTAAAAAGAATGCTAATGGGCTTTTCCTCTGAATTTGGCCACATAGACACTACTCTTAGAATCACATTTGATTTTGAGAAAGAAATCCCTGTAAGTCTTTACTGTTTGAATGTTATAATGTGGTCTTGTATACATTTCTCAGGAGAGTTATGCCTAGATGTGATACCTCAGTGATGTTGCATTATTTCCTCTCTAAAAATGCATATACATTCTGTCCTTCAGGTTTTAGTGTTTGGGTAAAATATATTAGACTACATTGTCTCACTAACAATTTTGTTAAAGAAAATTCTTCTAAATTACTAAACGTTAAGCTTAGTGCTCAACTATTGCAAGAAAATTTAATTACAGTGGAGCAGTTCATGAATTAGTCCTCAGAAATGAAGTAGAAGAAAAATATTTCTTTCCTCGTTTCACTTTGTGTATTTCACAAGGTTGTGCTAAATAAATGTGTGTGTTATGTTTTTTTCCACCAAAAATAGAGTGCAATAAACATCTTCAATTAAAAAAAAAAAGAAAGTTCTTCTTCTTAAGTTGTCAAAATCTGACTTCATTGTTTTAAAATCTGCTTTTATTTTTCTAGAGTTAAGTTGAAGTATGTAAAGCTAAAGAAATACCTCAAGGAAATATGTGAGTCAGAAAAGAAGGCTCATACTCGAAACAAAGAATATTTAAAGCAGTTGCAATATATCCAAGCTCATGTTGGACACTTTACCACAAATACAGAGAAGCTTCAAGAACTGAAGGTGACATCTTGTTTTGTACTTTTTTTTCCATCCTTTTTTGCTAAAATTAGAAATAATGAGCAGTAAGTTTCAGATCAGTGGCAGTCACAATGTTCAGCTATTCATCTATAAGATTGTCAGTTTTCTTTATGAATTATCACATGGCCAGATTTTGATCAGAGAACGTGAAATTGCATTTTCTCAGATTCCTACTTCAGTTGAGCAATTAATGGAATATCTCCTCTTTGTTGTACTATACAAATTTTAACTTAAAACAGGCACATATATCACTCCCCAATACCTGGCATATAGTATTTGTTGGTCCCATGGTTGAGCTTGAGCAGCATTAGAGTTCCTATAGAGATTGATTTCTTTTTTAAATGGTTCTTTTCCTATGGTTGGGACCCTCTGTTTTAGTCAGGCAGTGTGTTGAGGGAAGACTGAGGGGATAGAACTGGCCCTGAGGAGTTCACCTTCATGCTCCTTGTCTTGTGCCCCAGAGCAACTGCTCTTAGTACCTTCTCTAATTCTGGTGTTCCATTCCCTTAAGGTGCTTGGCCACCTTGTGCTCTACAAATTATGCCAAGCATGGAGGGCTAGGCCTTTTTTCTCACCATTTGTTTTGGTCAGGGGTTGTTGTCCAAGTTAACTCAACTGAATACTGGTTATAGGAGGAGTGGCTTCAGTATTTCCCTTTCCTTTTTCTGTAGCAATTTTCTCCCCTACCTTTTATTATTAAAATCTCAAGTACACAGAAAAATTAAAAGAATTACGCTAACTAACATTCATGCTATGGTCTGAAGTGATGATATTAGTAGGTGGAGTCTTTGGGAGGTGCTTAAATAATGAGAGTGGAACTTTCATAAATGGGATTGGTGCCTTATAAAAGAGGCTCCAGAGAGATCCCAGTCCCTTCCACCATGTAAAGACACACTTAGAAGGCGGTGGCTGTGAACCAGAAAGAGGGCCCTCACCAGGTGACCATGCTGGTACATGGATCTTGGACTTCCCATCCTCCAGAACTGTGAGCTATACATTTCTGTTGTTTGTAACCCACTAGCCACTGGTGTTTTGTTATAGCAGCTGAATGGACTAAAACAACTCCTAAACTCTAGATGCAGTAGTTGTAAATATTTTGCCATATTTGCTATATGTGTGTGTGTATTTTTGAAAGTATGGTGCAGACACCATAACACTTCTCCCCTAAGTGGCAGTCTCCTACATAATCATAATACCATTCATTACCACACCTAAGATAATTAATAATGATTCCATATTATCACTTAATATCTAGTTGATACTCCAGTTTCCCCAGTTCCAGACCAGGAGCCAACTATGTTTCACAGATTACATTTGGTTATTGTGTCTTCTTGGTGTTTTACTCTAATTTAGTCTGACACCACTCTTCCTTTTTCTTTTCCCCCAGTAATACTGACTTTTTGAAGAAGGTAGGCTTTTGAAGGTAGGCTTCTTCTTCTTTTGAAGAAGAATGCCTCATATTCTGAATTTAACTGGTTATTTCTTTGAGGTATCATTTAGTTTGTATGTGTTCATTATGTGCCATTGAGTTGGCTACAACCCCTGATGACACTGTGAGTGTTGTCCAAAATGCCGTCTTCAAAAGCCCTTCTCAGCCTCTGTATACTCATACCTATCACTTCTTTTATGGAGCTAATACATCTGGTATTTCATCTTCCTCTTTTCCTGCTGCCTTCTATTTTCTCCAGCATTATTATCTTTTCTGAAGAGCTCTACCTTCTCATGAAGTAACTTAACTTGTATAGCATCCCCTATATTTCCTGTAAACTGGAAATTCAGTCTAAACCAGAACTGCCTAATAGAACTTTCTGTAATGATGGGAATGTGCACTATATACTGATGTTGTCCAATACAGTAGCCACTAGCTGTACTGGGTGATTGAACATTTAAAATGTGACTCTGAGGGCTGAATTTTTTTTTTAACTTCCATCCCATCCTACCCCACCAGCCCTCCCCACTTCCTTCCCATTTCCACCCCCCCTAGTTTTTATCCATGTGTCCTTTATACTTGTTCCTGTAAACCCTTCCCCCTTTCCCCTGAAATTCTGAGAGATGAATTTTTAATTAATTAAATGTTCACACCTGAGATTATATTCTTCCTACTGCATCCGATCAGGAGGCAAATCATTTATGATGTCAGGTGGTCTTACCTAAGAGAAGCTGAGTTTGATTCCTTGGTTAAGATGATGATCTCTAGATCTCTCTATTATAAGGTACGTTTTTCCTTTGTAAATTAGTAAATAAATCTATAGGATGATGGTTTGACATCTTGGGAATACCTTATTCCTCAACAACCTTTTACCTAGTGGTTTTAGGATTCATTAATAATGCCTGCATCAGTCATATGGGAGATTTTGAAATGATGATTTTTTTAATTTTATCTTCTACATCTATAATTATTGATTTCTTATTATAATCAAATGTGAAAGGGAGGGATTTCAAGGGAAAATTATCCTTTATAAATATTATATTGAGAGCATCTGTTGTATATAAAAGGATATGAAAAAACTTATATAATGAGTTACTAAAGAATAACAGTATAGGGGATCATAAAGAAAACAGTATTAAAATAAAAAGAGAACCAACTCTATGGGAAAACATATTTGCCAATGATACCTCAGATAAGGGTTTAATCTCCAAAATATATAAAGAACTTACACGACTCCACTCGAAGAAGACAAGAAACCCAATTAA
>CM052547.1:55548793-55567086 GCA_028533065.1 Trachops cirrhosus | reverse complement strand
AGTGCAGTAGGATTCCCTTTTCTCCACAACCTCTCCAACACTTGTTGTTTGTTGATTTGTTTATGATGGCCATTCTGACTGGTGTGAAGTGGTATCTCATTGTGGTTTTAATTTGCATCTCTCTGATAGCTAGTGATACTGAGCATCTTTTCATGTATCTCTGGACCCTCTGTGTATCCTCCTTGGAGAAGTGTGGATAGAACTTCCAATACTATGTTTAATAGAAGTTGTAGAAACTGACACACTTGTCTTGTTCCTGGTCTTAGTGGGAAAGCTTTTGTTTTTTGCCCATTAAGTACGATGTTGGCCGCAGATTTCTCCTATATGGCCTTTGTTATGTTGAGGAATGCTCCCTCTACTCCCACTTTGCTGAGTGTTTTAGTCATAAATGGGTGTTGTACCTTATCAAATGCTTTCTGTATCTATTGGTATGATCATTTGATTTTTGTCTTTTCTTTTTTATATATGATGTATTACGTTTAATGACTTACAAATGTTGTACCATCCTTGCATCCCTGGAATGAATCCCACTTGATCATGGTGTATGATCTTTTTAATGTATTGATGGATGAGGTATGCAAAATTTTGTTGAGGGTTTTAGCATCTTTGTTTCTCAGTGATATTGGTCTGTAGTTTTCCTTCTTTATTGTGTCTTTATCTGTTTTTTGATATGTTTTATTGATTATGCATGCTATTACAGTTGTCCCATTTCCCTCCTTTATTCCCCTCCACCCTGTACACTCCCTCTCACCCTCACACTGTAGTTCATGTCCATGGGTTGTACATATACTATCTTTGGCTTCTACATTTTTATACTATTCTTAACCTACCCCTGTCTATCTTCTACCTAGTATTTATGTGATTCATTCTTTGTACCTTTTCCCCTTCTCTCCCCCTCTCACTTCCCTGCTGATAACTCTCCATGTCATCTCCATTTCTGTGACTCTGTTCCTGTTCTAGTTGTTTGCTTAGTTTGTTTTTGTTTTTGTTTTAGGTTCAGTTGTTATAACTGTCAGTTTGTTGTCATTTTATTATTCATATTTTTTATCTTCTTCTTCTTAGGTAAGTCCCTTTAACATTTCATATAATAAGGGCTTGGTGGTGATAAACTCTTTTAACTTGACCTTATCTGGGAAGCACTTTACCTGCCCTTCCATTCTAAACGATAGCTTTGCTGGATAGAGTAATCTTGGATGCTAAGTCCTTGCCTTGCATGACTTCAAATACTTCTTTCCAGCCCCTTCTGGCCTGCAATGTTTCTTTCAAGAAATCAGCTGACAGTCTTATGGGAACTCCTCCCCATAAGAGGTAACTGTCTCCTTTTCTCTTGCTGCTTTTGAGATTCTCTCCTTATCTTTAATCTTGAGTAACTTAATTATGATGTGCCTTGGTGTGTTCCTCCTCGGGTTCAACCTCTTTGGAACTCTCTGAGCTTCCTGGATTTCCTGAAAGTCTGTTTCCTTTACTAGATTGGGGAAGTTCTCCTTCATTATTTTTTCAAATAAGTTTTCAGTTTGTTGCTCTTCCTCTTCTCCTTCCAGCACGCTTATGATTAGGATATTGGGACATTTAAAATGTCCTGGAGGTTCCTAAGCCTCTTGTCATTTTTTTGAATTGTTGTTTTTCATTCTGTTCTCATTGACTGTTTACTTCTTCCTTCTGGTCCAAATCATTGATTTGAGTACCGGCTTCCTTCCCGTCACTGTTCGTTCCCTATGCATTTTCCTTTTTTACAGTTAGCATAGCTTTCATTTTTTCATCTAAGTTGTTTCCATGTTTAGCCAATTCTGTGAGCATCCTGATTACGAATGTTTTGAACTGTGCATTTAATAGGTTGGCTATCTCTTCATTGCTCAGTTGTATTTTTTTCTAGAGCTTTGATCTGTTTTTTCATTTGGGCCATTTTTTTTGTCTGGGTGCACCTGTTACATAGTAAGGGGCAGAGCCTTAGGTGTTCATCAGGGCAAGGCAACCCATGTCACTGTGCTATTTGTGGGGGTGGGGGTTCAAGAGGGAACAATGCTGCTTGCTCTGCTCTGCTGGTTTTCAGTCACTTCCCTTGCAAGCAAATTGGGCCCTTTTGGTGCTGATTCCCCGTTGGTTGGGTTTGTGTGCATTCTAGCTCTCTGTGGGTCTCTCCAAAGAACTCTCCTGTGAGGCTGGGAGTTTCTCCTGCTGCCACCTGGGAGTTTCTCCCGAAAATACCCCAAAGGTGTTTTCAATCACAGGTGTGAGGCTTTATTTACTGTGCAGGGTTGCACAGTCTATCTTGCTCTCCAATTGTTCCTCCCAGTTTATCTGCATGCGAACGTGGGACTGCCCAGTCCACCAGTTGCTTCCTTGCCCACTCGGTTCCACCAGCTGCTGCCTTGCCATGAGTCCTCCTCTGCCTGGCTGCCCATCTCCGCCCCTCCTACCAGTCTGGATGAATGTTTCTTCTTGAACTCCTTGGTTGTCAGAATTCCATAGAGTTCAATTTTCTGTCAGTTCTGGTTGTTTTTTGTTTTAAAATTTGTTGTTGTCCTTTGTTTGGTTGTGCTAGGAGACACAGTGTTTCTACCTAAGGCTCCATCTTGGCCAGAAGTCATTTATCTGGTTTTGGAATTAGGATGATGCCAGATTCATAAAAAGAGTTTGGGAGTCTTCCATCTTCTTGGATTTTTTAGAATAGTTTGTGAAGGATAGGGGTTAGCTCTTCCTTTAAAGTTTTGTACAATTCTCCTGTGATACCATCCAGTCCAAGACTTTTGTGTGGCATGAGTTTTTCATTACTGCTTGGATTTCACCATCTATTATCAGTCTCTTTAGGCTTTCTGCTTCTTCTTCATTCAGTTTTGGGAGATTATATTTTTCTAGAAATTTGTCCATTTCACCATGGTTTTCAAATTTCTTGGTATATGGTTTGTAGTAATTTCCTTCAATCCTTTGTGGTGTCAGTTGTAATCTCTCCTCTTTTGTTTCTGATTGTGTTTACCTGGGTCCTCTCTCTTTTTTTCTGGATTAGTCTGCTTAAAGGCTTGTCTATTTCACTTATCTTTTCAAAGAACCAGCTCCCGGATTTATTCATACTTACAATTATTCTTTTAGTCTCTATGTCATTAATTATTTAAATTCTGCTCTGATCTTGGTTATTTTTTTCCTTCTACTGGCTCTGGCCTTTGTTGTTGTTCCTTAAGATCTTGCAGATGAAGGGTTAGGTTTTTTATTTGAAATGTTTCTATCTTTTTTAGGTAGGCCTGCACTGCTATGAACTTCCCTGTCAGGACTGCCTTTGCTATGTTCCATAGGTTTTGGACTATTGTGTGTTCATTTTTCATTTGTTTCCAGAAAATTTTTGATTTCTTCCCCAATCTCATTATTAACCCATTCACTGCATGCTATTCAGTCTCCATGAATTTTGGTTTTTTAAATTTTTTCCTTGAGGTTGGTTTCTCACTTTGATCCTTTGTGGTTGGAGAAAATTCTTAATGTGATTTCAGTTTTCTTGAATTTGTTGAGGTTGGTTTTGTATTTTATTTTGTGGTCTATCTTTGAAAATGTTCCATGTGCATTTGAAAAGAATGTATACACTGCTTCTTTGGAATGAAGGAGTTTATATATATCAGTTAAGTCCATTTGATCTAGGGCATTGTTCAATGCTGCAATATCCTTGTGGCTATTTTGTTTGGAAGATCTATCCATTGTTGACAGTGGGGTGTTAAAATCCCCTAGTGTAAGTGTGTTGCTGTCTATATCTTTTTTGAAGTCCTCCAAGATTTTACTCATATATTTGCGTGCTCTTTTGTTAGGTGCATACATGTTTACAATGTTTATGTCTTCTTGATGGATTCTTCTTTTGAGTATTATAAGTGTCTTTTAGTGTCTCTTTTTATGGCTTTCTTTTGAAGTCTGTTTTGTCTGATTATAATTATTGCTACTCCAGCTTTTTTTCCCTGTCCATTTGCTTGGAATATTTTTCCCAAACCTTCACTTTCAATGTGTAGATCTTTTTTTTTCTGAGTTGGGTCTCTTGTAGGCATCATGTTTGCAGGTCATGTTTTCTTATCCATTCAGCTACTCTATGTCTTTTGATTAGAACATTGAATCCATTTACATTTAAAGTTATTATTGATAGGTATTCATTCATTTTCCCCACTTTGCATCTGTGTTCCTCTCTCTCACTCTTTTCCTTCCTCTTCTTATAGCAGTCCCTTTAGGGTACCTTTCAGTGCTGGTTTGCTGGAGGTGTATTCTTTAAGTCTTCTTTTGTCTGGGACACTCCTTATTTCACCTTCCATTTTGATTGACAGCATTGCTGGGTAGATTGGTCTTGGTTGCAGGCCTTTGCTTTTCATTACTTAGAATATTTTGTTGCCATTCTCTCCTGGCCTGTAGTGTGCCTGTTGAGAAATCAGCTACTAGCCTTATCAGAGCCCACTTGTATGTTGCTTCTGGTTTCTCCCTTGCTGCTTTTAATATTCTCTCTTTGTCTTTAAAACTCAGCCTTTTTTAAAAAAAAATGATGTGTCTTGGAATAGGTCTCTTTGGGTTCAGCTTGATTGGGACACTCTGTGATTCCTGAACTTGCATGGTTTTTCCCCTCTCCAGGTTCAGAAAGTTTTTTGTTGTTATTTTTTCAAACAGGGTTTCTATTCCTTCCTCCTTTTCTTTTCCTTCTTGCATTCCTATGATTCGAATGTTGTTGCATTTCATGTTGTCTTGCACTTCCCTTAAGCCATCTTCATATTTTTTTAGTGCAGCTGCTCTACCTGGGTGTTTCTTCCAGCTTGTGTTTCAGATCACTAATTCAGTCCTCTGCTTCATCCAGTCTGCTCGTAATTCCTTCTAGTGTGTTTATTATTTCAGAAACTGTTCTTCATTTCTTCCTGGTTCTCATTTATAGTTTCTATTTCCTTTTTCATACTGTTGTAATTCTCACTCAGTTCCTTGTAGTTTTCTGTGAGTTCCTTGAGCATTCTTATAACTATTCTTTTGAGTTCTATATTTGATAGTTTGCTTACCTCCATTTCATCTAGCTCTTTTAGTAGGGAGTTGTCCATTCTTTTTGATTGCAGGTTCTTTCTTTGGCTCGCCATTTTAGGTGACTGTTTTTGTTTGTTTCTGTGCTTCCTGATGCTCTGCTTTGCTAGCTGTCTTTGTAGGGTGAAGTTCTATAGTAGGAGTTCTATGGGATTCAGTGGTATGGTTTCTTTGATCTCTTTGTGTGGATGTTCTAGGGTTGCCCTTTCTTGTTTGTATGGGCTCTCTTATTGTATTTGGGTTTTATCTGTTGGTGGTTCCTTTGTTGGTGGGTTCTCTCCTCCAGTGGGTTTACTGGTGTTCACAACTCCCACCTTATCTTGTATGTGGTCAGTGGCAGGGTGAAGGCAAAATGGATTATGACAGCAGGAGAATATTCTATGGGATTTAAAGTACCAACAAGTAGAGAACAGATAGGACGTCCTTTGGAGAAGTACAGTGATAACTGTGATATTTCACTCAACTAGCCAATTTTTATAAAAGGTTAAAAGAGATAAGACTCTTATTAGAGGGGAGAAGGAATGTGAGCAGAATCCAGAAAACAGAGTGCTTGTGTGAGGTTAGGTGGTGAGATATAGTGAGAGTAGAAGATAGAAACTAGGCATAGTGTGCAAGAGAATAGAGTTAACCACAATAGTGATAAAGCTCAGGAAGATAGGAAAATAGGCCAAGACCTGGGAGGGGTGCTGTGTAGTGTTTACAATTATATGGAACAACAGTTATTTACAATAATACTGGAACAATAGTTATTTACAGTAATACTGGAACAACAGTAATAGGAGAAGAAATATATGATCTGAAAGTTAGAGAGTAAAAGACCAAGAGTAATGTGTTATTGGAACACGAGTGAAGTGAAAGAAGAAAAATTAAAATACACTATGAAAGAGAGAACAGGGAAAACCAGCCAAACAATGCAATTAAACAAACAAGATGAAGAAAACTAAACAGAAAGAAGAGAGATAAAAAAATAATAACAAAATAAAAGAAATAAAAATAATGAAAAAATATTAATAAAAATAAACAATAAAATGCAAGTTTTATAGCAAAGTGAAATTTGTCTCAGTTTCTCAGTTATTGGTGTTAGCCTTGTGATCCCTCTTTGGATCTGTCTTTGGTCCTTCTGTAGCTCCAGGTTTTATTGTCTCACACTTGGGGGAAAAAAATAAATAAATAAAGCCTCCTGCTGACTTTAAACCTACTAAGTGAGTTCTGCTGGTCTTCATGGATGCTGCAGTAAGAGGGGGGCTGGGCTTCGATGTTTTCTTTTCCTGTGGTTTTGTGAGGATGGGGGCTAGGTCTGGGCTGCAGTATTCACAGGTGCCCAGCTTCCAGCCTAGGCCTTCAGAGTGCTGCTGGGCCCCCAATGTCCATCTGCACCAGGCTGGTGTCTTTAATCCACCATGTTATGTTGTCCATGAGGTGCACCTATTTGGAGCAAATCGTGCCCCTCCTCCTCCCTCTTCACTGGCCCAGCCAATGCATGAGGGTTACTTAAACAGAGGCTGAGAGCCTTTTTTAATATTTTTTTTTAGTAAATTGCTCTTGTTTGTGCCTGCCATTCTTCAAAGCACCTGGCTTTTCACATAGCCCAACTCTCTAACCAGTCTGGAAACTGTCTGGGTCAGGGTGCATCATGGCCCAACTCTTTTCCCTTCTCCAGGTGTCACCCAGCTCCCCAGTTTCTCAGGTAATGTCCTAGCCACCGACCACGGTCTCAGTAGGAAACATCACCTCTGTGCATCTCCCACTGCATCTTTATTCTCCCCAGTGACTTCAGGCATCCAGGTCTTTCCTGGTACGGGCTGTCTTCTTTGCTCTGGTAGAGGGTGGAGGCTGCAGAGTTACAATTGCATATCCCACTGTCCTCCAAAGCTCCTGCAGTAGCCACCAACCCTGGTGTCAGGTTGCAGGCTGGGGACTACAGCAGCCTTGGTCCCATGCAGGTCCCAGGGATGTCCCCATCCCAATGTAATCTCCTTACCTTCTGTTTTTCAATGTCCTCTACAATTTTAGTTTCCAAACTTCATATAAGCTGGGATTCAGTTGGCTGTTCACTCTGTTCTTCAGAAGATCAACTAGGTGTCCCAGTTGGGTGCACAAGCAAGTGGATACACCTGCCAACTACCTGGCTGCCATTTTCCAGAATCTCTATTTCAGAAATTTATTTTCTTACAGTTCAGGAGGCTGGGAAGTCCAAGATCAAGGTGCCATAAGAATGGTTCCTGGTGAGACCTCTCTCCTTGAGTTGCAGATGTCCACCTTCACTTTGAGTCCTCATGTGGCCTCTTCTCTGTGCATGTGCATAGACAGAGATGGATCTCTGGTGTTTCTCCCTCTTCTAAGGACACCAGTATTATATTGGATTGAGGCTCCACCCTTATCACCTCATGTAAACTTAATTACCCCCTTAAGGGCCCCATCTCCAGATACAAACAAATTGGGGATTGGGGCTTTAACATGACTTTGGGAGGATACAATTCAGTTCGTAACACATAGTAAAATGAAATAACTTCTTTAAGATTGTTATATGTAAGTTTTCATTAAGAGATTTTTTGAAATATCAGTGTGACTTAAGGACTTGCTTAAATAGAAACTAAGAACAATAATTGTACTGTGTGAAAAGCTGGAAATTTGGTCTGACAGCTTCATTTCCATTCTGCATGCACCTTGATACTTCCCAATTCCCTTATCTGTGAATAAAAAATAATATATTAAGAAAAAATAAAGACTTCCTCATAAGGTATAGCATATCAATAAATACATTTTTTTCAAAGTATAATAATGATCAAGATTCACCTGCTTTAAAAATGGTAGTTAATAATTATTAACTAAGACACCATTATATTAATTCTAAGCTTGTTAATACCTCCTTAAATATGTTTGTTCCCTGTTCCCTCAGCAAAGATGAACTCTTGATTTTAAAAGTTGCCATCTGTTCGCTAATAAGTATTTTTGGTCACATTCATTTGCTTTGTTATCATTTCTGCCAACTCCCAATATTTTTTAAATTTATTTAAACTAAAAAAATGTTAAAAGTATACCCATTTTTCACCCCCTGTTCCTTCCCACACACACACACACCTGGCAACCATGTCTATTCTTTGTTTCTATGACCTTGGTTTTCTTTTCTTTTCTTTAGCTTCCACCTATAAGAGAGATCATGTCTGATTTATTTTATTTGGCATAATGCCCTTGAGGTTTGTCCATGTCACAAATAGCAAGATTTCATTCATTTTTACAGCTCAATAATAATGGCCATTAAATGTGGAGGAAGGGACCCTGACTGGCGTGGCCCATTGGTTGGGCATCTTACCACAAAGTGAAAGGTTGCCCATTGATGCCCAGTCACAGCACATGTCTGGGTTGCTGGCCAGGTCCCCAGATGGGGCACATGCAAGAGGCAACCAACTAGTCTGTGTTTCTCTCACACATCGATGCTTCTCTCTCTCTCTTTTTCCCTCCCTTCTTCTCTCTAAAAATAAATGAATAAAATCTTTTTAAAATGTGGAGGAAGGGAAGTAACCATTTCAGCCCCTTCTAACCTTGAACCTAAAACTGCTTTAAAAATAATGTCTCCAAAAATGTCAATTGACTCTAGATGCATGAACTTATTTTTTAATTTTCAGTTTTGTTTCATTGATCTATATGTTTATCCTTATGCCAGTACAGTCTATAATTACCCTAATTTTGCAGTAAGTTTTGAAATTGGAAGGTGTGAGTCCTCCAACTTGGCCCTTCTTTTGGAAAATTGTTTTGGCTATTCTGGGTTCCTTGTATTTTCATAAGAATTTTAGCTTGCTGATTTTTACAAAAATGTTACTTGGGTTTTGATAGAGGTTGCATTGATTATGTAGATCAGTTTGGGAGTATTGTTATCTTAACAATATTAAGTCTTATGTTCCTTGAATACAGAATATCCTTCTATTTGTATTTAGGTCTTTACTTCTTTTATAAGTACTTTGTATTTTTCAGTATACAAGTGTTATACTTCTTTGTTAAATTTATTCTTATGTATTTTATTCTTTTTGGTGTTATTGGAAAAATGGAATTGTTTTCTAATTTCAATTTCGGATTGCTAATGTTATTGCTAATGTGTAGAAATACATTATTTGTATTTGTATACTGATCTTAGATTCTGCAACCTTCTTAACTTGTTTATTAGTTCTGATTGTTTCTTGCATAATCCTTAGGTTTTTCTTTGAAAATAAAAAAAGAAATAGAAGGTTTTTCCTTCTGTTTCTAGCTTGTTGAGTGTTATTTTTTGTCATGAACACATGTTGGACTTTAGCGATTTTTCTATGTCTATGGAGATAATCATTTGAAGTTTTGCCTTTATTAATATACTATATTGTTTGATTTTTATATGTTGAACCAACTTTACATTCCTGGTATAAGTCCTACTTAATCCTTGTGTACAATCTCTTTTCCATGTTGCTGAATTTGGTCTGTTAGTATTAAGAATTTTTTCATTGGTTTGTGCCCACACAGGGATGCAAACAAAACATTTTCATATCTATATTCATAAGAAATATTGGTCTGTAGTTTCCTTTTTTGTGATGTCTTTGTTTGGTTTCAGTGTCAGGGAGTGGCATCATAGAATGAGTTGAGAAGTATTTCTTCTTTGTCTGTTTTTAAAAGAGTTTTTGAAGGATTAGTGTTGATTCTTTAAACATCTGATAGAATGCACCCATGAAGACTTCTTGTCCTGGACTTTTCTTTGTGGGAAGTTTTTAAAAAAAAAATTATAATTCAATCTCATAACATGTTATATGTCTATTCTTATTTTCTGTTTCTTCTTGAGTCAGTTTTGGCAGTGTGTGTATGTGTAAAAATTTGTCAGACAGCAATGTGGTGGTTACCAAAGGGAAGGGAGTTGGGGGGTAGGGGAATGCAGATGGTCTGGTATATGGTGATGAAAGATGGTTTAACTTTGGGTAGTGGGCACACAGTATAATATACAGATCTTGTTTCATAGAAATGTACACTTGAAACCTATATGATCCTATTAACTAATGTCACCCCAATAATTTAATAAAAATTGAAAAAAAAATAATTTGTTGAATTTATCTAGGTTATCTAATTTGTTGGCATAAGTATTCCCTTATAATAGTTTTATACCAGTAAGGTTGGTTAACAAAGTACAACTTTCTGATTTTAGTAGTTTAAATCTTTACTCTTTTTCTTGGTCAGTCTACCTAAAGGTATGTCAATCAGTTGATCTTTTTAAACAATTTTTGGTTTTATTGATTGTCTCTAGTGCTTTTCTGTTCTCTAATTCATTTATTTCTGCTCTAATTTTTTATTACGGTTAACCCTATCTATGCACAGGTTTCACATCCAAGGATTCAACTAACTATGAATCGAAAACAGTATTTTCGTCCATGGTTGGGAATCCACAGATGCAGAGGGCCAACTGTATGCATTGTTCTATACCATTTTATATATGGGAATTAAGCAACTGCAGATTTTGGTGTCTTCAGCGGGTCCTGGAACCAATCACCTGGAGATACTGAGTGAGGACTGTATCTCCTTCCTTCCACTGGCTTTAAATTTAATTTGCTCTTCTTTTTTTAATGTTTAGCTTAGAAGTTTATATTATTGATTTAAGTTCTTTTTAAATATAGGTTTTCACAGCTATGAATTTCTCCTTAAGTGCTGCTACTCATAGGTTTTGCTATGTTATGTTTTCCTTTTCAATCATTTCAAACTATTTTCTAATATTCCTTGTGATTTCTTCTTTGAGTCATTCATTAGTTATTTAGGAGTTTTTTAATTTCCACATACTTGTGAATTTGCTGAGTTTTCTTATTGATTTCTAATTTCATTCCATTATTATCAGAGAACATAATTTCAGTCCCTTTTAATTTATTGAGACTTGATTTGTAGCTTAACATAACATATCCTGCAACATGTTTCATGTGCACTTAAGAAGAATATGTAGTCTGTGTATTCTGCTATTGGTAGGTAGAGTCTCCTGTATGTCTGTTAGGTCTAGGTTTGTAGTTGTTCAAGTTCTTATTCCCTTATTGATCTTCTTTCTAGTTGTTTTATCCATTATTGAATGTGGAGTATTGAAATCTCCAACTATTATTGTTGAATTGTCTATTTCTTTTTTCAGTTCTCTAAGTTTTTGCTTTAAGTATTTTAGGACTTTGTTCTTAGATATACATAGATGTTCCTAATTATAATATCTTTTTCACAAATTGTACCTTTCATAATTGTAAAATGTCCTTTGTCTCAGGCAACAATTTTGTGTCTTAAATTTTATTTTGTCTGATATTAGCATACCTATTCCAGCTTTCTTTTGGTTACTGTTTGCATAGTTTATATTTTTCCATGAGGCTCTGTTCATATATCTTTTTCATTCCCTGTGTTTTAACCTGTTTATGTCTTTGAATCTAAAATAGTCTTGTTAGACAGCATATAGTTAGATCATGATTTTTAATTCATTCTGCCAGTGTCTAACTTTAATTGTATTGTTAAATCTATTTAAATTTAATGTAATTACAGAGAATGTAGGAATTGTTTTCTATATATATACTTTTTTCTTTAATCATCCATACTGCCTTCTTTTGCATTAATATATATATTTTCTAGAACCATTTTAATTACTTGTCATTTCTTTTAATGTGCAGATCCTGGTGATCTAATTTATGTTTTAGTTTATAATAACCTAATTTGGATTGATACAACTTAATTTAAATAGCATGCAAAACCTTTGCTTCTTATAGCTCCAATCCTTTCCTGCTCTTTTGTGACATTATTGTAATACAGCTATGTCTTTGTATCTTACATGCTGCTCATCAACATAGATCTATAATCATCGCTCAATGCAATTTTCTTTTATATTGTACAGGAGAGAAAAGAGTTACAAACAAAAATATATTTATGCTATCTTTTATATGTACCATAGAGCCACCCTTACCAGTACTTTTTATTTCTTAATGTGGACTTGAAGCTGATGTGTAGTCCTCTCATTTCAGCCTTAAGGGCTTCATATAGTATTTCTTTTAGGACAGGTGTAAAGTGACAGATTGTCTATTTTTGTTTAATGAAAAATGCCTTAACTTCTTCATTTTTGAAGGAAAGTTTTGGTAGATATAGAATTCTTGATTGACAGTCATTTCCTTTCAGCATTTTGATTGTGTTATCCTACCACCTACTGGCCTCCATGGTTTCCAATGAAAAGTCACCTGTTAATCATTTTGAGGATGCCTAGTTTGTGAGGAGTAACTTCTCTAATTTTTCTTTCAAGACTCTCTTTCTTTCTTTGGTTTTCAGTAGTTTGGTTATGATGTGTTTGGGTGAAGATATCTTTGAGTTTATTACACTTGGACTGTATTGAGCTTCTTGGATTATAGAATAATGCTTTTTATCAAATTTGAGAAGTTTTAACCATTATTTTTTGAAATTCTTTCTGCACCTTTCTCTTTATCTTCTCCTTCTGAGACTTTCATTATACACAGGTTGATATGCTTGATGGCATCCCACAGGTCTCTGAAACTCTATAAAATTTTCTGCATTCTTTTTTCTTTCTTTTTCTCAATCTGAATAATCTGAATGGACCTATATAAAGATCTGTTGATTCTTTCTTCTGCCTGTTCATATCTGCTGTGAAGCACTGTAGTGAATACTTTATTTTGGTGACTTTACCTTTCAACTGCAGGATTTCTTTTTCATTCTTTTTTAAAAATAATTTTATCTCTTTTTTGATAGTCTCTGTTTAGACATTCTTTGAAAACTTGCCTTTCACTTTTAGATATGATTTCCTTTAGTTGTTTGAAGATATTTAAAATGGCTAATTTAAAGCCTTTATCTAATAAGTCCATCTTGGCTTCCTGTTTTTTCCTCCTAGTGTATAACCATACTTCCTTGTTCCCTTTAATGTCTCATAATTTTTTTGTTGAAGTTGGAACATTTTAAATAATAAAATATGGCTACTCTGAACATAAGATAGTCTCACCCCGAGAATTTGTTATTGCTCTTTGTTTGTTTAGTAATTCTCTGAACTTACTATGTAAAGTCTATATTCTTTGTCATGTATGGTCACTGAGGTTTCTTTTCAATTAGCTTGGTGACCAGCTAATGATCAGATGGAACTTTCTTTAAATGCCTAAAACCAGTAAGTCTCACTTTGAGTGTATGTTTGGGCATACCTTCAACACTCATCCAGGCAATTTACAACTCCACCTTAGCCTTCATTTTGTGCTTGCACAGAGTTTCAAGGTAAACCTGAAGTGAGAACTCAGACCCTTCTCAGGACTTTTCCTGAGCATGCTCACAGACTCACATGTGACTGCTCATCTAGATTTCCAGAAATATGTTGAAGGATTTGAAAGCCTCATATAGATATCTCATTCACGTTTTCTTTTTAAGATTGTTTAGTTAGTCTGTTGTTTGTCCAACTGTCATCCACTGCCTTAGGAAGCCCCAATATTAAAAATTTGCCTCTGATAATTATCAAGAAATTCCCAAAGGAAATGGCCATTTAAAGTGTGTCAGCTCCAAGTCAGGTCAGCTAAAGACAGTCTGGTGAGTGCTATCTACCAGGAAACCACCACACAGTTCAAATGGTGACAGTTCTTTGGGAATAGAGCTTTGAAAGAATTCCATCCTCTCTCTACTCCATTCAGTGTCTGCTGGGATACTGTTTTACAATCTCTGATTATAGACTACTGGTTTTCAGGGTTCCCTTTGAACCTTGAAAGGTTTAAATAGAATAGACTACAGATTTGAGGAGAGGAAAATTGGAATGAAGCAAGTTAAAAACACCATAAATTCTCCCTAGACAGCTGCAAGCCTTTGGTTAAATCCTAGAGTTTTGAAAAGTTATCCTAAAGATGTTTTCCAGTGTTATTATTTGTTTTATGGTGCAGAGAATTTTGAGAGGTCCTTATTCCGCCATTCTCTGACATCCCTGTTCATTTGTGTTTAACTTCAAAGTTGTTTCTTTCGTTTTGGGGAGTAGAAGAGATGGTATCTTTAAAGAGAAGGAAGACCTGGATTCTATTTCAACTATGTATATGATATTTTCTCTCTTCTTTCTTAAAATTTGGGCCTTAGTTTTCCATCTGCAAAGGAGAGATGCAAGTACATTTTCCCATCAACTCTGTAGGGCTCTGTGAACTAAACACTATTATGTATGTAGAGATGCTTTGGTCCCTTTCGGAGAAAAACTTCATAATTGCTGCTTCCAGTTCTGGTTCCCACTGTGTGTTCTTAAACCACTGAACCAATTGCTTATGTTTCTCTTCCTTTCCCCTTTTTTTCCTCCTCTTTCTTTAAGGAAGAGAAAATGCCCTTCTCCCTGTAGTCATATGAGTAAATTTAACTATTTAAAAAAGTATTTGAAGATGTTCAGGAAAAACTGTTATTGTTATTTACCCTTAAGTGGAAATTATGATTATTTTACACATGTGCAGTATATTTTAATGCAGTCCTGAATGTGATTATTAAAAGTTTTAAGATATTATACATAATACTAGAAATAGAGTTTTGAAACCTACAGTAGTCCTTTATATTTCCCCTCTCTGCCTCGCTCTCCCTCTCTCTTTTTTTTGGTCAAGTACCTTCCTAGCTCCATCAGTTTCAAGTATCTCTGTGAAAGTGGTTAGAATGCATGCTTTTAAAAAAAAATTGTGGTTAACTATACATAACAGAAACTTACCATTTTAACCATGTTTAAGTGTACAATTCTGTGAAATTAAGTACATTTACATTTTTATGCAGTGTATACATCTCTTTTTGAAAAATACAGATTTCATAGTTCAATGTTGTTATTAAGTAGTGTGGATTATACTGGGTTTTGCTCATTTATTTTGAAGGAAGCTATGAGATTTATAAAATGTGATGGGTGTTGATTTTATTAGTCATGTTCTTTACTTCATTTCATTTGTGAAACCAGCTTGAGCAACCTAATTGTTGGTACACAATATGTTTAACTCACATCTCTTTTGGTGCTGCAGGTGGCAGTGCAGGCAGGAATTAACTCAGGGACAGCTGTGTCAAGAGGATTGTATCAATCAACAATAATCCTATGGGCCACCAAATGTCAGCCATCTCAAGCACTAGAGATTTTAGTACAGTGCAAAAATAGGCCACAAAGCCAAGCCGCAAAGAACTTTTCAATTCCTGACCCACATTCATACCAACAGACAGCCCAGAACAGTAACGTGACAGACAGCTATGTAATACAAACTAACAGTGACACACAGTGCTTAAATAAGTCTGACAAAATAGATGAAAAGACATCTCTTCAGATTGGTGAGAAAATGCTAGTCACAGCCAGCTCATTGTCTGAGGAAGAAGAAACTTATTGCTTGACGATAGGAAGCAATACATGTCATGGCAAGAGTAATTTATCTGAAGGCAAAAAGTCCACTGAACTCCATTTCTCATTACAGGAAAGATTAAGTTCAGAGAACAGAACCACTGATTCAAAGTGTGACAATTCCAGCCGATCAGAGGGATCAGAGGGAGAAATACTAACACGAGAATATACTGAAGTCAAGGAAGAAAGTGCCAGACCACCCGTCTCTCTGATACCAGTCTTAGAACACTGTGCATCTGGAAATAAGTGTTCTCAAGGGAAGCATTCTGCTGGGGAAGGTTTCTCAGGTGGGGTGAGAGCCTGAGATTCTTTGCTGATTTTTGTTGGTATTTAGTTTTTCTGGTTAGTAGTAGTCTTATGTAAGAACAAAATACACTCTAATTTTATTCTCTTTGTCAAAAAACAAAGTAATGTCTTTTCCAAAAAAATTCACTCTAATGAATTCTTAAATATGTGTGTGGAAATATTTTTGCAAACAAATTCTCTTATTTTTAAACCCACTGTGATATTTTTAAATATTTTAATGAGATTTCAAATACTGTAATGAGTTGTGAATTGTTACTACATGTTTTTAACCGATGAAGTAATTCCATCTGTGAGGTAGGATGTCTTATTTGCTTATCCCTGAAGTTAGTGATCAGTAATCTGTTCATATCCCTTCATAGATCATTGTCCTCATGGGGTCTCAAAATCACAGAAGCCCTTCAGAAAAGTGCAGGAAGAGCAGGAGGAGGAAAGTTTGAGGAGTAGCAATGACCTCACAGTTTCTGTAAGTGAAGATGATCTGATTTTAAAGAGTCCAGAATCACAACAAAATCCAGATGACATGATGGAGGGAGATGAAATAGAGGCCTTAAAATTAATCCACTCTGAGCAAGAAAGAGATGCCCCATCCACTGAAAAACATAATTGTATTATACAAAACCTAAGGTCGCCTGATTCAAAAAAGGAATCCTCTACTAACTCACCAACAAGAGAGTAAGCTATTCAATTTTTTTTTAATGTTCTGTTTTTAATTATAAACATTTTTAGAGACAATTCTACTTGGAATGTATTATTGAACATGTAGCCATGAATGTATAAGTTCCTTAAGTCTCATAAATAGTGTTTTAGATAAGGTATAATTTTCTTTTTGTTCTGCTTTATGAAATAGCTTTAAAAATCTGAATATCATTGAAATCATGGTGATTGACAGTTTATAATTTTATCCAAAGAATCCCTGGTTAATTCATAAATGATTCCCCCTACCCTCCCTATCCTTTATCCTTTTAGAAAATGAATCATTTTAAAGTTCTGATAATACACAAAGTAACAAAGAGTTAAACTTATTAGGAATTCAGCTTTAGAGACTAAGAACTTGTATCTAATTAATTTGCTTAATTCTTACATTCCTTGATGGTATCATTTTTGTCATTTGATTAAATATGAGTTAATAATTTCTTCTAAGGGAGTATCTAAGCCAGCTTTCCTTTTCTGAGTGTAAATATGAATACATTGGAATGTTTAATGTTAAATCAGAATAACATCAATGTTATATATTTTGAGCACTTATAATATTTAACTCATAAAAGCTCATATATGATTTTTTTACTATTGATTGGAGATACTGGGTAAAATTTTATAGACAACATGTAAACAGTTGAAAGCCAGTTCTGCAATAAAAATAACACTACTAGTATCAAATCTCTTTTAGGAGTAGAAGGAACTTAAGTAAATGAACTAAATTAGCATCTTTAAAAAATGAAGAAACCAAGGCCAAGGACATAAAGTGATACATAGGCCACTAGGGCAAACTCTTTGTTCAGACTCCTTGACCCCACATGGTCCCCAGAACTTTATTACATCCAGATGCTGTCATTCTTTCTTTTCAACAGTCCCTACAAGTGTAAAAAGCTGAATGGGCATTCTTGTACATGAGAGTATACGTTCTCTTTTAAAGCACCATCGTACCTTTTAATATATTGCTTTAATATTGCTTCTTACCATTCATTATCTATTTTTGCTGAAAAGTTTAATTTATAGTCTGATTGACGTCAAACTGGTAGTTCAAAAAGTATTTATTAAGAGCACATCCAAGTTCAAAGTACTTGCTCTGTGGATGGAAGAACCAACATAATGCCTGTTCTTTGAAAATTTGTTTTTTTGCAGAAGCAAGCCAAATGAATTTTTCCATTAATAATACTTCTCTCTCATCAAAGAGGAGCATCAACATATTACATCATCAGAAACTTTATTACTAGAGGTAGAATGTATCCATTTTGGGTTTTATATTTGCAGGCATCTCTTTATAGCAATTCATTGGACAAGTTAATATTTTTGTAGGCTAACTGGGAGACTAGTGTACTTACCTAGGACTCAGTCTTTTTCTGAGATGAAAAAATGTGTATTGTGTGGAGTTAAGAATGTTTTATCTCTCATTCTCCTATATGAATGAGTTTTTTCTATGACCTTAAAGCCAAGCTCCTTGGAATTTTGAGATATAGTTTTCCCAAATAAGGGCATTTTAAGAACTTCTGAATATTTATCTTAATAAAATGCCCCCACAATGAAAAGTCAGTCAGTAATTATTGTTTTCTGTCTGTGTTACTAAATTTGAGTCTTTGATTTTCTGTGGTGAATGTACTCCCTAAGAATAGGTTGAAGGTGGTTTTAAATGCTGCTGGTTAATCTGTTAACATTGTTGCTGCTTTTGAGGTGTTCTGTTATTTTCCTCTTTAGCATGAGCTTTTCCACCTAGCAGGGGGAGTTTCCTTCCCTTCACTGTTGGTTCCCTGTACATTTTCCTTTATTTCACTTTGCATAGCCTTCACTTCTTCCTCTATTTTGTGAGCATATTCAGCCATTTCTGTGAGCATCCTGATTACTAGTGTTTGGAACTGTGCATCTGATAGGTTGGCTATCTCTTCATCACTTAGTTCTCTTTTTGGAGTTTTGATCTGTTCTT
>CM052547.1:55529192-55548293 GCA_028533065.1 Trachops cirrhosus | reverse complement strand
AAGTATGAAGAATAAGTAGCATAGAGGGTAGATAGAAAATAGACGGGGAGGGCAAGAATAGAAGGGGAAATGTAGAAGCTAAAGAACTTATGACACATGGACATGAACTAAAGCGGGGGAGTGGGAGAGGGTGTTCAGGGAGAAGGGGAACGAAGGGGGGATAGTAGGACAAATGTAATAGCATTATCAATAAAATATGTTAGAAATGTTCTTAAAAAAATAATAATAATGTTTACCTGTGGGGCCCCTTGCTGTCAGTGGGAGTCAATCCATCTCTTGAGAAAATACATCATTAAAGACCTGAAATTCAATTATGTCCCCCTAAGACTAGATAAAATCTATAGCACCCTCATAACGTAGTAGGCAGTTACATAATTGAGCTGCATGCTTTAAATAAGAAAAATGTGTAATTATTTTATGTTAAAAAAAATGAGTTCGGGCGCCTCATTAAAATACCTTAATACTCTTTTACCTTAAATGGTGCTTGTGAACCTGGGAGAACTCCAGGCAAAGCAGAGTCTGCTGGTGTCACTGGTGGAGTAAGTCTGTCCTGTCCCCCACCACACAGATATCAGACAAAAATGTGACTGGTGACAGAAATCCCTTCACCTCTCCCTAAATAATGGGGCTGGTTTCTTGTTCATTTCTCTTGCATACTCCTTTGCTAGCTCATACTTTCTCTTTCACTTAATTGCTGCATAGATAAAATCCCCTTCCTCTTCTGTAACTTAGGTATAACTTAAGTGATGATGTTTGCATTTCTTTACAAACACTGAAAACTAATTTCCAGTGTACAAGAGGAATCTTCTTGAGGGTCAGTTAAATCTGTGTAATGTGGGAAAATGTCACTGACTGTCTACTTCCATGTTTTTTAATTCTCTTACCTTTTTGTATCTGTATTAATAGCACTGAACCCATTTACATATAGTAGGGAATTCAGTTTTATTAAATGCTTTCACATTCACTTTCCATTTGTATTGTCAACGTAAGAAATGTTCAAACCTGTAGAGAATTTTTATGAGTTTATTTGAGCTCAACTGACAATACTTGGAGGGAGGCAGAATCTCAACTCACTGAGAAAATGCTCCAGAAAATGGCAGTATTATCACTTATTTCATACATCAGAATCAAGGGGGAAGTCCATGAAATTCACTGGTGATAGATCAAGGAGGTTGGAGAAAGCAAAGGAGAGAAATCTCTGGGACTGGATAAAAAGTGAAAGGAATGGACACATACTGGTACTCCTTTTATGTTTGTGGGTACAGGATAGTTAACAGCCAATAATTAACAAAATAACAATAACAATGAGGGTATTTGTGGTCTCTGTTCAGAAATTACCCTGATATTCCAAAGGTATGTTATCCTAGATGCAAAAAGACCACAGACAGGCTCAGTTAAGATAAAGATTAACCTTTGTCAGGGAAAATACTGGCCTAGGACATGACTGCCTGCCATGAACTGCTTTTAGTTAGAGAGTTTTAATTTCAGACCATCCTATGTGGTTTCTTTCCATCTGAGTTTGTGAGGCTGCCATGCAGGCCTCCCCTGAGCTTGTTAGGTTTAGTATGTGACCCCCCTCTTTTTTTCCATCCATAGTATGTGTACCCCAACACAGAAATTGGAGTCTTTACCATCTGGCATATGTTTCCTTTAAAAAACTGTAAGGGAAACAACACACAAACTTGGGATGTTAAAGTAAACAAAAAGAAGTAAAGAAAATTGTCCATTATCTGGCATTCTCCATATTTAACCATTTGACATTGTAGTATATGTTTTTTTATATTTAATGTATTGCCATGGGTTACACTATTTGTAACCCATAGCCTCATTTTTTCCCACTTGTCACAAGTGAGCTTTCTTTCATACCATCACATATTCTACATAATTTCACATACATGGTTGGAAAAGACCCCTGTATGAATATTCCAAAGTCCCTTTAACCAGGCTCCTAATATTGAGCATCTAATCTGTTTTTAATTTTTCCTCTAAAAGAAAGTTTCAAAGAACATGTGAGCAATTCAGTTTTTGCAAATATCCATGCTACTTCCATAGAATGAATTCTACATATAAAGTTGAGAAGCGAAGCAAAAGGGACTTAGAGCCCTAACTTGTGTGGCTCAGTTGGTTGGGCATTGTTCTTTGAAATGAAAGGTCACCAGTTTGAGCCTGGTCCGGGCACGTGCCTGGGTTGGAGGACCGTTCTGGTCAGAGTGTATATGAGAGGCAATTGATTGATGTTTCTCTCTCTCATCAATGTTTCTCTCCCTATCTTTCTCCCTCCTGTATCTTCCTTCTAAAAATAAATAACTAAAATCTTTTTGTTTTTTAAAGGGGCTTAGACATTGAGTTTAATGAACTGGGAAATATAAACCTGCTTGCTCAATATTGTATTCCACCAAGGGAATTGATACTCCTCCCTTCTACCCTCTAGTACCAGATTGTTGGGAAATGTGGGTAAGGTATGGGACCACAGAGGCCTCTTAGTATAATGAAGGGGTGTAAACCTATTCAAACCTGCAAAAGGTCAAGAAGTTGATTGGTAATTTTGAGAAGGCACCTGGTCTGTCCCAAACCCAAGCAAATACAATCCTTGGGAACAAAGAAGCTCTCTCTCTGTCTCTCTCCCCCCACCTCTTTCTCACCAGTGCTCACATTTGCCCCACGCAGTCATGCATCCTCTCTCCATAGCAGCCACAAAGACTCTGCCACTGGAGCAGCTAGGAACAAGCTAATCTACCTGGATGGGGACTGAGATCACTAGGCAGAGTGTGAATACTGCAGCCGGGGGCACATGCTAAGCTAGCCAGATGCTAGACTGCACTGTACTATTTTTTTAAGTACATGTTAGTGATCGTACTATTTCAGTTGTCCCAATTTTTATCTCCCCTTTATCCCCCCTCCACGCTCCTGCCCCCACCCTCCAGCATTCTCTTACCTTAGTTCATGTCCATGGGTTGTACATATACAGTAAGTTCTTTTGCTTCTCCATTTCCTGTACTAGTCTTAACCTATCCCTGTCTGTTTTATGCCTACCAATTAAGCTTCTTATTCCCTGTACATTCCCCCGCTTTCTCCTCCCCCACTCCCCATTGATAACCCTCCATGTGATCTCCATTTCTGTGAATCTGTTCCTGTTCTGGTTTTTTGCTTAGTTTTTGTTTTTTAAGGCTCAGTTGTTGATAGTTATAAGTTTGTCGTCATTTTATTGTTCATAGTTTTTTATCTTCTTCTATTTCTTAGGTAAGTCCTGTTAACATTTCATATAATAAGGGCTTGGTAATGGATGAACTCCTTTAACTTGACCTTATCTGGGAAGCACTTTATCTGCCCTCCCATTCTAAATGATAGCTTTGCTGGATAGAGTAATCTTGGATTGTTGCGAAGAAATGAACTCCCACACGATTCAGGGTGGCGGAGTAAGCCTTTATTCACGCGCGTGGTCCCAGAGGAGACGAACCCCAAATTCTGGGCCCTGAAGAGGGGTTTGGTAGGTGGTTAAATACTCTCATAGTAGGGCAGGGAGAAAGCAAGGAGGGACTATGTGCAAGCAAGGGTCACAGAGGTGAAATGCGGAAGCTAAAGGTACAGAAGCAGAATGCAGAAGTTATCTGGGGCCTGGAACAAAGAGAGCAAAGAGCCAGCCATTATCTTGGTCCTGGAACAGGGAGTCAGCAGTTATCTGGGTCCTGGGATAAAGAGCCAGCTTTATTTCTCATAACAGGATGTAGGTCCTTGCCTCTCATGACCTGGAATACTTCTTTCCAGCACCTTCTTGCTGATAAGGTTTCTTTGGAGAAATCCGCTGATAGTCTTATGGGAACTCCTTTGTAAGTAACTGTCTCCTTTTCTCTAGTTGCTTTTAAGATTCTCTCCTTATCTTTAATCTTGGGTAACTTAATTATGATGTGCCTCAGTGTGTACCTCCTTGGGTCCAATTTCTTTGGGACTCTCTGGGCTACCTGGACTTCCTGGAATTTATTTCCTTCAGTAGATTGGGGGAGTTTTCCTTCATTATTTGTTTAAATAAATTTTCAATGTGTTGTTCTTCCTCTTCTCCCTCTGGCAGCCCTGTGATTTAGATGTTGGAGCACTTAAAGTTGTCCCAGAGGTTCCTCAGCTGCTCCTCATTTTTTTGAATTCTTGTTTCTTCATTCTATTCTGGTTGTATATTTCTTCCTTTTGGTGCAAATCGTTGATTTAAGTCCCGGTTTCCTTCCCTTCACTGTTGGTTCCCTATATATTTTGCTTTATTGCACTTTGTGTAGCCTTCACTTCTTCCTTCATTTGGCGACGGAGCTTAATCAGTTCTGTGAGCATCCTGATTACCAGTGTTTTGAACTCTGCATCAGATAGGTTGTATATCTCCTTGTCACTTAGCCCTTTTTCTGGAGTTTTGATCTGTTCCTTCATTTCGGTCATTTTTCTTTGTCTTGGCATACCTATTACATTTTTAGGTGGCAGGGCCTTAGGTATTTGCCTGGGCAGGGCAACCCTCTTTTCCACCTTGTGGCGCTATCTGTCGGGGAAGGGTCAGGGAAGGAACAATGCTGCTCACTAGCTCCACTCTAGATCCACTTTCCAATGAACTCTCCTGTAAGACTGGGGGTTTCTCCCACCTTCACAAACCCCATAGCATTTACAGCTAGAGGTTTTGAGTCTTTCGTTTCCCAGTCAGACAGCCCCTCCTTGCCTGCGGAGTCTGCAGCCTTTCTGTGGGTCCTCTCTGCCTGTCCGGTTGCCCGTCTCTCCATCTCTGCCCCTCCTACCAGTCTGGCTGAATGTTTCTTTAAATCCTTGGTTGTTGGAGTTCCATGCAGATTGCTATTCTGGCAGTTCTGGTTGTTTATTGTTTTTAAATTGGTTGTTATCCATTTTTTGGTTGTGTGAGGAGGTGAAAGATTTCTACTTACACCTCCATCTTAGCTGGAACTTCTGAACTGTATTTTAGTATGAAGCAGAAACTCCAGATACTGGTTTTGCTTTGGCGTGGCTTACAACATGGTTGACCTTTTCTGTGGCAGGATGGAGGAAGATGGGACATTGGAAACTCAGGGAATAACTCCTAGTTCCACACAAATAAACCGTGCCACACCACAATCTGCTGTGTATGGGTCCTTAGAATGCTTTTCTTTTGATCCTGTGAAAGAGCCTAATTTCCACCCACAACAAAAGGTTATATGAATCTCTCAGGCATTTGCTGTGCACTGCTCACTCTGAAAGGGTCCTCAGAATTACCAGAATTGATGAAAATATTTCTCTGAGCTCTGTATGAAACTGGATACTGTCAACTTCTTTTTTTTTGAGCCGCAAATTGAAAAATACAAATGACATTCAAATTTTTTTGTTCATTTGACCTTTACATTACAATTGAAATGAAATTTTCCTGTCTACTTGTTAGCTGTTTCTAATTCTTCTTTTATAAATTGCCAGCTCATGATCTTTGCTCACTTTTTCTATTAGGTTAGTAATATTTTTTCCTAACTGGTAAGAACTGGTAAGAACTCTTTTTTGTAAATTTGTGCAATTTGTTGCAATATCTTGAGGAATTTTATTTTTCAGCGTTTTTTTCTTAATGGTGTTTTGGACACAAAGACTTTTCCATGAATAGTGTCATTTATCTAACTATGCAAAGAGCATCACAATTAAGTTTCTGTATATAAATTGTCAACCTAGACGACTTTTGGGATTCTAGATGACTTTTGGGATCCTTAGCAGGATCTATATTTAAACTGAACTTTGAGAAAAATTCTAGTACAATTGAGCCAACAATTCTAGGTATCCTACTAAGTGTAATTAATAGGACTCTTTTATCTTTCCTAAGATCCGAACTATGGAGTTATCACCATCAGTCATTTTGCAAATATGTGCCTTAGCATTGAATTTTTCTGGCTCCTGAGAAAGCAGGAAAGTGAAGGACTAGTTTCGTTTGTATTGACTTAGGCTTCGGACTGCTGAGAACAATGAGATAGTCTCCAATCTTTGCTCCTGGCTTCCAAATGTATGAAATCAAAGAGAGCCTTTATGAGTTAACAAGTAAGATAAAACCCATGCATAGCCCATTCATGAGCAATATCTGAAGGCCCATGGCAAAATTATTGTCTAGTGGCATTTTTCCAATAGAGCACTCAAATTTGCAGTGTGCTCTCAAACCCAGTGTGAGATGTGTAGAGCACCTTGTTCACTCTTTTTCTCACCTTTTGTTCTCTTGCTGTTATGGGTCAGTGTTGTCAGTTTCAGCCTGCAAGCTCATTTAGATTGGGGGCTTCCTTAGAAATACACCCTTCTGTTAGGCAGACTGGGCAAAGCAGTGACTGACAGACAGTGCGTTCCCATATTTGCCTGTGGATAAACCAGGAGGAACAACTTGGGAGAGAGACAGACTGTGCAACCCATGGTTCCAGCACCAGAAGTAAAGCTGCAAATTTTAAAAACCTCTGACTTTAAAATAAGCCTCTCGCTTTAAAAACCTGTGGAGGTTGCAGTGGCAAGAGAAACTCCCAGCCTCACAGGAGAGTTCGTTGGAGAGACCCACAGGATCCCAGAATGTACACAAACCCACCCCACTCCATAACCAGCCCCACACAGGCCTAATTTGCTTGTGGGTAGTGGGGGGAAGTGACTGAAAGCTGGCAAGAGCTGAGCAAGCAACACTGTTCTCTCTCAGACCCCTGCCCCATATACAATGCCACAATGTAGCCAAGTGGGTTACCCTGCCCTGGCAAATACCTAAGGCTCCACTACTTACAACATATCAGGCACAACAAGACAAAAAAATATGACCCAAATAAAAGAACAGATCAAAGCTCCAAAAATAGAACTAAGCAATAAAGAGATGGACAACCTATCAGATGCACAGTTCAAAACACTGGTAATCAGGATGCTCACAGAAATGGTTGAGTATCATCACAAAATGGAAAAAAAGTGAAGGCTATGCAAAGTGAAATGAAGAGAAATGTATAGGGAACCAACAGTGAAGGAAAGGAAACAGGGACTCAAATCAATGATTTGGACAAGAAGGAAGGAATAATCATTCAATCAGAACAGAATGAAGAAACAATTAAAAAAACAAACCATTAGAGGCTTAGGAACCTCTGGGATAACTTTAAACATTCCAACATCCGAATCATAGGGGTATCAGTAGGAGAAGAGCAACAGCAAGAAATTGAAAACATAATGAAGGAGAATGTCCCCAGTTTCACAAAGGAAATATATTCCAGGAAGTCCAGGAAGCTCAGAGAGTCCCAAAGAAGTTAGACCCAAGGAAGCACACATCAAGGCATACCATCATTACATTACCCAAGATTAAAGATAAGGAAAGAATCTTAAAAGCAACTAGAGAAAAGGAGATAGTTACCTACAGAGGAGTTCCCATAGGACTATCAGCTGATTTCTCCAAAGAAACCTTACAGGCAAGATGGGGCTGGAAAGAAGTATTCAAAGTCATGAAAGGCAAGGACGTCCATCCACGATTACTCTATCCAGCAAAACTATCATTTAGAATGAAAGGGCAGAAAACAGATAAAGTGCTTCCCAGATAAGGTCAAGTTAAAGGAGTTCATCATCACCAAGTAATTATTATATGAAACATTAAAGGGACTTATCTAAGAAAAAGAAGATAAAAAATATGAACAGTAAAATGACAACAAACTCACAACTATCAACAAATGAACCTAAAAGAAAAGAAAAACAATGAAAACAAAAACTAAGTAAATAACCAGAACAGGAACAGAATCAGAGAAATGGACATCACATGGAGGGATTTTGGTGGGGAGGGGGAAGGGAGGAAAAGGGGGGAAAGGTACAGGGAAGAAGAAGCGTAATTAGTAGGCATAAAATAGATTGGGAGAGATAAAAATGATGTAGGAAACAGAGGACTCAAAGAACTTATGTACAACCCATGGACATGAACTAAGAGGGGGGCATGCTGGAGAGCTCTGGGACACAGTGGAGGGGGGTAAAGGAAAAAATTGAAAAATTGTAATACCATAATCAATAAAAATACTTAACAATTCTTGTAGATATAAAATACTCATCTCTGAGAAATTATCTATAGAGTTATCTTTTCAGGTGAGTCCTTTTATAAACTTTGCTATCAAAAAGTAAGATAAATTCTAGAAATATGTGTAGTGAATAATGAAGATAAATGAGATAAAATATACAAAATCAATGAAAACCTGCAGTATGCTCACCACTTTACTTACCTCACCATTTACCACACCATGGTTAAAAAAAGAGGGTTCAGTGTAGGACTGATGGCTGTGGTGGTTTTCTTGTCAAACATACCAAGACTTATTAGATGAATGTTTGCAGTATTATTTATAGCATTTTATTCTGTGTTCTTTTGAAGCCCAGTTGAAACCCAGCAAAAGCAAAAAGGATCTAATATGAAAGGGATACACAATACAGTGTATCCTCAGGGAGAGAGTAGTGAATAGTTATCTGAGTCATTAACAATCCAAAACAGTTTCCATGTCTATAGATTTTATAGTAGAAAATGTGGAAAGCTTCAACAGTCCTTTTAATATAGAGAATTTGCCTGGGAATACTACCTCATCATTGGAACCGTCATTGCAGTAGGAGGCCTTGGACTCTGGTTCACCACCCCAGCAGAGTGGACAGTTGGGGAACAAATAACCTTAGAAGTACTGTATTTAGGACTGGTTTTTACATTCCTGTCCCTCAGTTGCTTTTTGTGATATGGGTTCAAGTATAGTCTGCCTACTTCTTGTCATAGCCCAAATTTCTGGAATCCTTTTCCTTCCCAGCAGGGCCGTGGGACATGAGTACCAGTTTGTGGGGGCGCTGGTTACTTCCACTGCTAGGACCACTGCTAATCATCCTCTTAGGCGTAACTCTAGGCCCATGGATACTAAGATCCCTGGTTAACAGTTTAGAGCCTATCATCACCAGGAAAACTGCAGCCAAGATGTTATTACTCCAACAGAGGCAAGAATATTCAGTCCCACTCTTGGAGGCTAAGACATAAAGCCAGTCTTTGTCTAGGCCTCCAAAGGGGGGAATAATATAGAGAATTTGCCTAAAAGCTTAGTACAAACTTACTTTCGGTTTCAGTTTAACCCGTGCCCGCCAAGCCAGTAAGCGGTATAAGAGAATCCAAACTAACATCCGCATTCCGTTTCTGTACCTTGCTTTGCGTCATGTAACCCGGAAGAAGGAAAGTATAAAAGCCCTGAGCCCTTTGTCCTCAGGGCCCAGAATTTGGAGTTCCGCTCCTCTGGGACCACGCATGAATAAAGGATCGTGCTCCTGAGTCTCTCCGGTGTCTGGTTGTTTCATTTAGTAGAACACTTTAACAGTCCTTTATTTTTAAAATTTGTGTCAAGACTGGCTATTTTGAACTCATGCCAAGAACTTACTAGTTATAGTTGTTACATAAGGTAATATGAAGGAGAAATAAATATTTGAAGTGCTCTCAGAAATTTTAGATTTACAATATCAGAAAGAGAAAATTATAGCTTTATAATGATAGAATTTGGGCTAGTTCTTTATGTTTACATTCTGAAATACTTTTCATATACCCAGGATTATTGGACACACAGAGTGGGAGCTTAACTCTGTGGGGACAGCCTAGATCAGGATGAGTAGAGATCTAGAGATGAGGCATGCCAGCACAGTACAGCACACTGATGACTGAGAGATGGCAGTCAAGGAGCTGGTACTACTCTTTACTCCTCTCTTCTGGAACAATCTGAAAGCAGGTTTGGAGCAATGGTCCACATAGGCAGCTGAGATTGGGCCCTGTGGTGGCCAGCCCTGGCCTGAGTTTAAAGGAGAGGACTCTATACAGGACCCCAGCCTGCAGAAACAGCGATACTATGCAGATCATCCCAACAGAGAATTATCACAACTGGAATATTATCCAGGGACTACTTTATACAAATAGAGGAAAAGCTCCCAAGACTAACTTGAGAGACTAAGTCCTTTGGCCAAGGAGCCTAGAACTCCTTAAATCTCCCAAAATCAGCTGCTCCAGCCTCTAGAATAGGCCATGGGCCCAGAAAGCTAGCCCATCCAAGAGAGAACAGGGGACAGGAGCCTTGCAGGAATATCAAAGCTGATGATAGTGGTCTTGTATTTTCAAAACCAAATTTACAAGGCCAGGCCTTCCATGCTCTATCTGCCTTAGTGATTCTCCCTGTTAGGCCATCTTCTTTCATGTTAATTACAAGAAAAGACTATTATCTTCCTTCTTGTTCACTAGATAATTACATTGTTACTACTTTGCTCTTGGACTAACATGGCCTGTGAGGCTTTGTCCAGCGCAGTCTTCATATTAATGTGTAAAGTCCCATCTCCATTTCCTACAGATTGGGAAATGGACACTGCCTTGTATGTACTACTGTTGTCAGATACCAATGAAAAATTATCACCACACTGAGGTTTCCTTTCCCAGTTGCCTGGGCAAATCATTTCTGTGTAGAAGTGAGAAAGAAACATACTCTGGCAGCAGGTTGATGTCATCATTGATTGTTTTACTCTTGTTACCAGCATATTTTTAGGAATGCTGACCTGAAAATTAAGAGACATATATGTTTACCTGTCCTGTTAATCGCCACTTTTTCTCTACCTCCCAAGTTGGCTGTGATAAAATCTGTGCCCACTGCCCTGCCCAGGATGCATAAGGTGATATGAGTAAAACAGTTCGGTGCCCTTTGAAAAGTTTCCCAAACTCCCCAGCAGACTTAGTAGCAGAGCATCTTTATTCTTGATTGAAGATTATTATTTAGAATAGTTCTCTTTTTGATTAGTGTCTCCTCCTCAGACACCAAGTTTTTGTGCAAACTTCCCACTTGGAGGAAGTTCAGGGGTCATTTGTAGAAGGATGGGGATACAACGAGGTCACGTTTTTCCAGATCTCTTTCTCAATCCAAGTAAAAGGATTCATGCAATGAAAGAGAAAACCCTGGCTCAACCAGCCCAGATTGACATGGATGGTCATATCTCATATACATATTTACTTCACAAGTAGAAGTAAATATACTTCTGCATAATATTCAGTCCTCAAAAAAGTATTATTTCTAATGTAAGGTGTTGTAACGCATTAAATTATACTGAAAAATAATCAGATGTTATTTTATTTTGAAGACATTTTAATTTCAGTTAAATGTCAGAAAGCAAATTAAATTCTAAGTAAAGCATAACCTAAAATTGTATTTGAAGGCTGGGTCTTTGAGATGAAGAGAAAAGTAGCTAAAGTTTGTTTTTATTTCTTTGTGCTTTCTTTTAAACACACTATAGGCACCATCATTATTGAAAAGAGCCCCTATGGAAGAGTGTGAGGATAAGTTGGCTTTTCACAGTAATGAATCATCTTGCAGCTTGCCATCTATTCTGAATGACAATACTGGAATAAAGGAAGCAAGACCTGCTCTTTGGTTCAACACAGTTCTTACAAGGGAAAAAGGTAACTATTGTTAAAGGTTGGCCCATAGCAAAAATGCATTCAGAGTCAACACAACACCCTCTTTCTCAAGATATACCTATAAAATAAAGGGGACAAGAGAATACCACTGATTTTAATATGCATAATAGGCTATTTCTTCTACACCACATTTCAGTAAATACATAATTTTGTTTAGTCTAACAAGAATAGGAAACATAATTGTAGGTCTACAGTTATGTTGAATGTCCAATAAACTTAAGTTTTTATAAGTTAAAAAATCTTAACAAAACTAATCATTGGGCAGCAGATAATTTTGATCATCCTACAAGATGAAGGTGGTTTCATTAAAATGATTCCATAAAGTACTGTGAAATTTTTTATATCAATAGAATATACTCATAATTTATAAACATTATTTTAAGGTTGTATTTATAATACAATATTGTAAAGTCTAAACAGATGAATAACAATTAATTAATTTGTTCCCCCCAAAATTTAAAATCCAATTTTTAGTATCCAGAAATGGTGATTATTTTAGCATTACTATTAAGATATGTCAGTAAACTGCTATAGTGGTATTTCCAAGTCCAGTGTGAGTTGCTCAGGATGTAATCAGAGGTTGATATATATGCACAGGAATTCAGGTTCTCTGGTTTTAAGCCCTAGCCAAATTTGATAGCTGTCAGGCTAAATTATTTTGCATGAATACAACATATAGTTTTAATATAGGTTCCTTTTAGAAATAGTACTATTTTGGGCAAGAAATAAACCAAAAAACAGGAAGAGGAGATGCAGTGAAAAAGAAGAGGAATCGTAGTTAAAAACAAAACAAAACAAAAACAAACAACAAAAAAGCATAGTCCATAAATATAACCCTGACATATATTTTTATTACCATATTTTTAGAAGTTCCAAGTGGCTGCAGAGACAAGAGCAAGGAAGAAAGCATGGTAGTGAAGATTCCAATCATGGGTAAATTTATTGTTGCCTGAGAGTTTCAAACACAGAATTCAACCTTATTATTTAATCAGAACATTCTATGTTAGTGGTTTGTGGACTCTGCTAAGAGGAGGTATGTTTAACTACTACATGCTGAATCTGGAGAATAATTATAAGTGCACATAATCATAACATGCAAGCTTACTTTAACACAAAATAAGATGGAAAATAACCATGTTTATTGAATTCTTAATAATTGTTAATACATTTACACATGTGAGCATCCCCCATCACATAGCCTTTCAGCACCTGCACCTGCACGAAAAGGTCAGTCATTATATGGTAAACTAGAGATATTTCTGATTTTACTCTTTTATTTCCTGTGATAATTGAATTGTATCATTAAAATAAAAACAGGGGGAAAAAGTACCAGACAGGAAACTTGCTCGTGCCTCAGTTACAAAGCATGTCTGATAATTTAACAATTTTAGCAATAAGGTTTCATCAAGACCTATTAAGGGACTTCCAGTCAAGATGGAGGCGTAGGTAGACACACCTTGCTTTCTCGTACAACCATAGAAAGAATTACAACCAGATTTCAAAAACAAGTAACACCCAGCACCATCGGAAAACTGGGCTGTATGGAAGTCTGACAACGAAGAATTTAAAGAAGCCACATTCATCCAGACCAGCAGGGGTGCAGAGTAGTAGAGATGGGGCAGAGAGGCAGTGTGGAGTGGAGAGACAATGGCAGCAGTGAAACAAATGGTCCTATATTCATGTGTAGTGGATAAAAATCAAGAGGGATTCCTTGGGAGCAAGTGATACCAGCCCCAGGCCAGACCAAACAGCCCATATTTCCAGCACTGGGAAGATAAACCCCCATTACCTCTAACTGTACAAGCCAGTGGGGGTTGGGGCAGCAGAAGAAACTGCCAGATTAGTACCACTTAAAGGGCCCGCACAGGCTTAGAACACATGGAAACCCCACAGCAGCAGCTGGAAGGTTACCAATTACGTATGGGAGTTAGGTGAGGTGACTGAAAGCAGGGTGAGTGCCGAGCAGGCCTCCAGAAGCCAAGCACTGGCATCGTCCCTTTACCACCATCCCCACCCCAACATGCAGAGAGCCACAAAGCAGTGAAGTGGGTTGTCCTACCCTAGCAATTACCTAAGGCTCTGCTCCACACAATTTACAGGTGCCTTTTCTACATAGACCACACTACTAAGACAGGGAGTAAAAGCAGCTCTGCCTAATACACAGAAACAAACACAGGGAGGCTGCCAAATTGAGGAGTCAAAGAAATGGCCCAAATGAAAGAAAAGAACAGAACCCCAGAAAAATAACTAAACAAAATGGAGATAGCCAGCCTATCAGATGCAAAGTTCAAATCACTGGTGATCAGAATGTTCAGAGAACTCACTGAGTACAGCCACAAAATAAAGAAAGAGATGAAGGATACACTAAGTCAAATAAAGAAAAATCCACAGGGAACCAACAGTGAGGAGAAGGAAGCCAGGATTCAAATCAATGATTTGAAACATAAGGAGGAAATTAACATTCAGCCAGAACAAAAAGAAGAAATGGGAATTTAAAAAAAATGAGGAGAGGATTAGGAACTAATGGGACAGATTTAAATGTACCAACATCCAAATCATAGGTATGCCAGGAAGAGAAGAGGAAGAGCAAGAAATTGAGAACTTATTTGAAAAAATAATGAAAGAAAACTTCCCTAATCTGGCCAAGGAAATAGACATACAAGTCCAGGAAGCACAGAGAGTCCCAAACAAGTTGGACCCAAAGAGGACCACACCAAAACCTATCATAGTTAAAATGCCAAAAGTTAAAGATAAGGAGAGAATCTTAAAAGTAGCAAGAGAAAAGAATAGTTACCTACAAAGGAGTTCCCATAAGACTATTAGCTGATATCTCAAAAGAAACTTTGCAGGTAAGAAGGGACCAGCAGGAAGTATTCAAAGTGATGAAAAGCAAGGACCTACAACCACAATTACTCTATCCAGCAAAGCTACCATTTAGATTGCAAGGGCAGATAAAATGCTTCCCAGACAAGGTAAAGCTAAAGGAGTTCATCATCACCAAGCCATTATTACAGGAAATGTTAAAAGGATTTACTTGAGAAAAAGAAGATCAAAACTGTGAACATTGAAATGACAACAGGGACTTCCAGCCAAGATGTAGGTATAGATAGACACACTTTGCCTCCTTACACAACCAAAAGAAAGGACAACAACAAATTTAAAAACAAAAATTAACGAGAACTGCCAGAAAATCAAACTGTATGGAAGTCTGACAACCAAGGAGTTGAAGAAGAAACATTCATCCAGACCTGTAGGAGGGGCAGAGATGGGCAGACTCAATGGAGAGGATGCATGCCAAGACAGTGGCTGGAGTACTGGGGCAGATGAAGAGGTGACTGGTGGAGCAAGTGGTCCCACATTTGCATGTGTATAAACCAGGAGGAACAACTGGGGAGCGAGAGAGACCGTGCAAGCCAGGGTTCCAGTGCAGGGGAAATAAAGCCTTAAAACCTCTGACTGAATAATCCTGTGAGGGGTGAGGCAGCAGGAGAAACTCCAAGCCACAGAGGAGAGTTTGTTGGAGAGACCCACAGGGTCCTATAACATACACAAACCCACCTACCTGGGAATCAGCACCAGAAGGGCTCAATTTGGTTGTGAGTAGTGGAGGAAGTGACTGAAAGCCAGCAGCGAGCCAAGCAAGTGGCGTTGTTTCCTCCCTTACATACAGCGCCTCCCCTACATACAGTGCCACAAGGCAGTGACATGGGTTGCCCTGCCCTGTTGAATACCTAAAGCTCTGCCACTTACTATGTAACAGGTGAGCCAAGATAAAAAAATATGACCCAAATGAAAGAACAGATCAAAGCTCCAGAAAAAATACAACCAAGCAATGAAGAGATAACCAACCTATCAGAAGCAGAATTCAAAACACTGGTAATCGGGATGCTCAAAGAAATGGTTGAATATGGTCACAAATAGAGGAAAAAGTGAAGGCTATGAAAAGTGAAATAAAGGAAAATGTACAGGGAACCAACAATGACGAGAAGGAAACTGGAACTCAGATCAACATTTTGGAGCAGAAGAAAGAAATAAACATTCAACCACAACAGAATGAAGAAACAAGAATTAAACAAAAAAAAAAGTGATTAGAGGCTTAGGAACCACCAGGACAGCCTTAAAACATTCCAACATCCAAATCATAGGGGTGTCAGTAGGAGAAGAGCAACAGCAAGAAATTGAAAACTTACTGAAAACATAGTGAAGGAGAACTTCCCCAGTTTCTCAAAGGAAATAGATTCCAGGAAGTCCAGGAAGCTCAGAGAGTCCCAAAGAAGTTGGACCCAAGGAAGCACACACCAAGGCATACCATCATTACATTACCCAAGATTAAAGATAAGGAAAGAATCTTAAAAGCAACTAGAGAAAAGGAGATAGTTACCTACAAAGAAGTTCCCATAGGACTATCAGCTGATTTCTCCAAAGAAACCTTACAGGCAAGATGGGGCTGGAAAGAAGTATTCAAAGTCATGAAAGGCAAGGACGTCCATCCACGATTACTCTATCCAGCAAAACTATCATTTAGAATGAAAGGGCAGAAAACAGATAAAGTGCTTCCCAGATAAGGTCAAGTTAAAGGAGTTCATCATCACCAAGCCCTTATTATATGAAATGTTAAATGACTTATCTAAGAAAAAGATCAGAAATATAAACATTAAAATGATAACAAACTGACAACTATCAACAACAGAACCTAAAAAAAAAAAAACTATAGAAAAAGAACAAAAAGCAAACTAAGCAAACAGATAGAACAGGAACAGATTCACAGAAATAGAGATCACATGGATGGTTATCAGCAGGGAAAGGGAGGAGGGAGAATGAGGGAAAAGGTACAGGGAATAAGAATAAATGGTAGGTACAAAGTAGACAGGGGGAGGTTAAAAATAGTATTGGAAATGAAGAAGCCAAAGAACTTACACGCATGATCTGTGGACATGACCTAAGGGAGGGGATTGCTGGAGGGAAAGGGGGCACTAAGCAGAGGAGGGCAAAGGGGAAAAAATGGGACAAATGTAATAGCGTAATCAATAAAATATACTTTCAACAAAGACCTTAAGATTTCTGCACATGTATTAGGTTTGTTAAGATAAAATCTCAATATCATCATTTTTTTAGTTTTAAAATATCAACAGCAGCAATTAGTATTCTGAACAGAGTTCTATTTGTCATGCATCTAAATTTAGTAGCTTATTTTGTAAAGTGGTGTGTTACTTCATTATAAATTCAAAGGTCTGACTTTAAATATTTATACAAGTGTACACACCATTGCACTGAGGTACTGAGGCATGCATCTGCATATGTGGTACTTTTGGTGTTTATATGTGGAAGGAATGACTTTATTTTATGGCAGTATAATTCATGGCCTGATGATTTAATTTTTTAAACCCATGTTTCTGTGATGAACTTTGGTTTTGCAAAAGGAGTTTGTAATACAGCAATTATTGTATATATTCTGCATCAGATAATATTTCATTCCAAAATACAGATGTGTTCTGTTAAACATTTCCCATTGATATATTTATTGCATTTTTTATTCTTCATTTTGAGAAAACTGGTAGAGTTCTCTCTCTCTCTTTCTTTCTTGTTTTTTTTTTTTTTTTTGTATAGAAGTATAGATAATCCAGACTGCAAATAACCAGGAAGTCATTTGGATGCTTTTCTTTTCCTTTTTCTTTTCCCCTTAGCATTAGACACAGGTCTTAATAAACAATGTCTGCTTCATATATTCTGTATTGACTGAAAACAAATGAATTCATGTTATATCCTGTATGAATGTGTTTACAGTCCAAATTTCTGTGCATATATGTATAAAAACACAAATTAGTATTTATAGAATTCATTGATTATGTGTCATAAGTTATTCTAAGCATTTCATGGTGGTAGAAAGTGGTAGTCAAGATTTAATCCAGACAATTTGGTTTATTTTTTGCTCTTTTTTTATTGTTGTTCACATACAGTTGTTTCCATTTTCTTTTGCTTTTGACTTTGAATTTATAAGTATCTAATAATCTCTAAATTTATTTCAGTTAAAAGTATAAAGGCTTATTGGGGAGAAACCAGTAAGTGGCCTTGTTGCCCATTCTTACTTGTCTTTTTTTTTTTTAAGATTTTATTTATTTATTTTTTAGAGAGTGGAAGGGAGGGAGAAGAGAGAGAGAAAGAGAAACATCAATGTGTGGTTGCCTCTCACATGGCACCCACTGGGGACCTGGCCCACAACCCAGGCATGTTCCCTGACTGGGAATCAAACCTGGGACCCTTTGGTTCACAGCCCGCGCTCAGTCAACTGAGCTATGCCAGCTAGGGGCTCACTTGTCTTTTAAGTATTCTTTCCAGTCATCCCTTACTGCAAGTAGATCACTGTTCCCAAAATTACTGCAAATGTTATTTTCTCATAAAATTTTTTATTGAGGTATAATTGACATGTATATAGCACTATATTGGTTTTAGATATACAGTGTAATGATTTGATATTTATATACATTGCAAAAATGATCACCAAAATAAATGTAGCTAATATTCATCATCACACAATTGCAAAATTTTTTGTTATGAGAACTTTGAAGGTTTATTCTCCTAGTAATGTTCAAATATGAACACAGTATTACTGATTTTAGTAACCATGCCCACAGCTTATTTATAACTGGAAATTTTTACCTTTTCTGGCCTTTAAGTTTATTTCTAATTACAGTTGACATACAATATTATATTAGTTTCATATGTGCAGCATAGTTATTAGACTTTTATGTATCTTGGGAAGTGATCAACATGATAAACCTAGTCCCCATCTGACACCATATATAGTTATTACAATATTACTAACTAAATTCCCTATGCTGTATTTTAGATCCTTGTGACTATTTTTATAATTGTCCATTTGACTTTTTAATCCCTTTACCTTTCTCAACCATTACCCCAACTCCCACCAATCTGGCAACCATCAATTTGTTCTCTGTATCTATGAGTTTTTTTTGTTATGTTTGTTCATTTATTTTGTTTTTAGATTCCATATATAAGTGAAATTACATGGTATTTGTCTTACTCTGTTTTACTTATTCTACTTAGCATAATACTAGGTCTATCTATGTTATTGCAAATGGTAATATTTCATTCTTTTTTATGGCTGAGTAGTATTTTGTTTATATATGTACCACATCCTCTTTATCCATTCACTTATCGATGGACATTTACTGTATTTTGCTTTGTATAATGTGCACATTTTTGCCCCAATTTTTTTTTTGGTTTGGTTTTTTTTTTAAATATATTTTATTGATTATGCTATTACAGTTGTCCTATTATCCCCCCTTCATTCCCCTCCACCCTGAATACCCTCTCCCACCCACATTCCCCCCTTTTACTTCAGTCCATGTGTCATAAGTTCTTTAGCTTCTACATTTCCCCTACTATTCTTGCCCTCCCCCTGTCTTTTTTCTATCTACCTTCATTGCTACTTATTCTTCATATCTTTCCCCCACTCTCCTCCTCCCACTCCCCTGTTGCTAACCCTCCATGTGTTCTCCATTTCTGTGGTTCTGTTCCTTTCTAGTTGTTTGCTTAGTTTCTTTTTGTTTTTGTTTTAGGCATGGTTGTTAATAATTGTGAGTTTGCTGTCATTTTACTATACATGTTTTTGATCTTTTTCTTAGATAAGTCCCTTT
>CM052547.1:55512390-55528692 GCA_028533065.1 Trachops cirrhosus | reverse complement strand
ATTAAACTTACTGTAGCCTACATTTTTTTCAGCTAATTTGTGACCAAAATCAGCCAATTCCGTGAGTATCTTGATAGCCAGTGCTTTGAACTGTGCATCTGATAGGTTGGCTATCTCTTGGTCGCTTAAAAGGATGGGTTCTGGGGCTTTCAATTCTTCTTCTGTTTGAGCCATCTTTTTGCTGTTTTTTGTTTTGTTTTGTTTTGTTTTTTGGTCTTGTGGAGCTCCTGTAGTGAGGGGTGGGGCCTTAGGAGTTCACCAGGGCGGGGCACCCCAGTTGCTGGGTTGTGACACTGTATGTGGGGGCGGGGTCCGAGGAGGAACAATGGCGCTTGCTCTGCTCTCTATAGGACCCCAGACCCTTCCGCCACTTTCCATGAGCCAACCGGGCCCCTCTGGCACCAATTCCGGTGTGGGTGGGCCTGCGCACCCCGTGGGACCTTCCTTCTCAGTCAGTGACCCAAAGCCCTATTTCCAGGTGCTGGGACCCTGAGTTGGGCACAGTGCCTTGCTTCACAATGTCCGCCTCGCTAGGTCTGCTGGTCGCCACCCCCTGGCCAGGGCCCACCAGCCACTGCTGCCTGTGAGCTCAGGGTCTGCCTGCCGCGGGCCTGCGCACCGCCCCTGGTGCTCAGCTCTCCGCTCAGTGTCCCTAGCCTGGCTGCCCGACTCCGCCCTTCCTACTGGTCTGGATGAAAGCGTCTATTTTTAAATCCTTGGGTGTCCGACTTCTATACACTTCAATTTTTCTGTCTGTTCTGGTTGTTATTTTGTTTCTGTATTGTTGTTGTCCCTATCTTGGTTGTCCGAGGAGGCACAGTGTGTCTACCTATGCCTCCATCTTGGCCAGAAGTCACATTTTTGCCCAAATTTTTTAGGGAAAAATAAGGGTGTGCATTATATATGGGCAGTACTAATTCTGTATCTATGTAAAGGTTTTTAATTCATTTATTTATTCTTATGTGTTAAGAGTGTAACTCTAGGAAGCAATAACAATTCCATTTACAAAATAATACCCTGGAATACAATAATCAATTGTTTCTAAATATAAATAAATAAATAATTGAATTAAAAAATTAAGATGAAAGCTATGTTTTCTTGAAAGCTTGGGCCAAAAATATGGGATGCATATTATACATGGCAAAACACAGAGTAGGCTGTTTTTATATCTTGGCCATTGTAAATAATGCTGCAAAGAACATAGGGGTATATATATCTTTTCAAATTACTGTTTGAGATTTCTTCAGATAAATACTCAGAGGAGGGTTTGCTGGGTCATATGATAGTTCTATTTTTAATCTTTTGAGGAAGCTCCATACAGTTTTCTACAGTGGCTACACCAATCTGTATTCCCACCAACAGTGCACAAGGGTTCCATTTTCTCCACGTACTCACCGTCACGTTTTGTTTGTTTACTTATTGATAATAGCCATTCTGATAGGCATGAGGTGTTATCTCATTGTGGTTTTAATTTGCAGAAAATTTGTAGCTTTTAATCCCCTTCACCCATTTTGTACTCCTCTCATCCCCCTCCTCCAGCAACCACCAATGTGTTCTCTGTATCTATCTCATAGAATTTCTGTATAAGAGAAGAGATAGTTAAGTACCTGGATTTCAAATATTCCTTCTCTTCATGCAGAAAGAGAGGTGTGATGAACCTGAAAGTAATAAGCACTGTTTGCCATTAAGATTTTTAAAGAAATTATATTTCCAACAACCTGCCATCAATCTAGCAATAGTTGGCAATTTAAAAAAATGCTTTGTCCCTATTGTATGCCAGAATATTAGACTTAAAATAACTCAGGAGATAGTAAAAAAAAAAACTTTTCAAAGTGATTTACTTTGTTTGAGCATTGCCATTCTGTCCTTGTCACCACACTATTCATTTTTTGGCTCCCCACACACTGGACCTCCCATGAAGTAAATACCTTAGTGGCTTATGCACCTTGACTCTGCTTAACACTATTTTTTGTGTCTGTCATTGAAGCTGCTTTGATCTCTAAGTTCTTAACCATCATCTCTTTATTAAATTTTTGTATCTTTAGTCATATTATTTGGAGATTCGGCCTTTGGTAAAGTAAGACAAGGCAAGGCTATAGTTTAATTTAAGATAGGTTCTGCCTCCCCATTCACAATACTTCTGTTGAGGCTTTCCTATTTGTATGGGCTGCATTCCTTGTAGAATATTCCAAAGAGAAGGAACATTCTAGAGGCTGTCCCCTGGCAGTTGAGGAAGTGTGGCAGCTGAGCCTGAGCTTTGGTATCAGCCATCAGCATCTGCTGCTCCCTCAGCATTTCTTCATCTCTATGGGCCTCTCTGTATTGGAAAAGCAGACTTACATAGTACATGGCAAGATTGTCTTAAAATTTAAATGAGGTCATGTGTGTGAAAATTCCAAGCATGTGCTAGAAACTCATACATGTTAGCTGTGAGTTCTAATATTCATGTGAATGTTAGTAGTAGTAGTAGTTTTATGCACTGGCCCCGCAATCCCCAGCATTTCAAACCAGTGATATCTAGTTAAAAGGAACCTCACAATGCAAACTCAGAATGCAAACAGGGGCAATGGGGATGCAGTGCCACAAAAAGAGTAAGCCTGAGACAAGTCCTGGAAGGGCTTGTGGACACGCTGTCTTGTTTGCTGTTGTGACAGCTGCTCACCTTCCTGAGTTGCAGGGCTGCCATGATTCCTGATAGTATCACTAAATGAGTTTCTGCAAGAAATTCCCACTTGAGAATTCCCAACTGATGACTTGAATCCAGAAGTATGTTTACTTATCAAAAAAGGAAGAAGAAGAAAGAGGAGGAGGAGGAAGGAGAAAGGGGAAAGAAAGAACAAAGAAGAAGAAGCTTGAAGAGGGTTTTGTGCTACGTTGGGAACTTCTAGTTTGTCCCATGAGGAAGCCCTTCCTGAAGACACAAAAAGTTGATGAAGTGGCTCCTGGTGATCTCGTTGGTTAAGGCCCAGCTGTTTCTACCTTATGTGCACACAGGTGAGGGCATTGTAGGGTTCCTGATGACCAGGTGACAGTCCTCCCCCAATGTGCCTGCCTTACAAGGTTGATGATCTGATGCAACATTTCCCCAAATGTTTCTGTGTAGTGTTCCACACAGAAGCAAATTCAAGGAATACACATCTTATAACTGACTAAACCCTGTCGGGTCTCTGTCTCCCTCTGTAGCATGCATAATGCACAGGAGCATGTTGAAGATTTTTAGAAGGCTTTCAGTAAATGAACCATCTAAAAGTGTGAACCTGTAATCAAATAACTTACCTTCTATTTGAAAATGTAATTCTTTCTGTAAATAATCAACAGAATTAATGTTCTATGGAACACATTTTGGGAACTATGCAAATATACGTGTGGACCACTTTTTTAAAACCTTATGTCTAATGAGGACACCAGTTTTCTCAATACACTAAAACTATCATTAATATTTTCCTGTGGTTCCTTTTTGTGGGAATCTCTCTTGTGGATAAGATTACTCAATAATGACAGTTTAGGCTACTTTAGTGTACCTAAACCCAGATGATGATATGATTAAAGTTACTTGTTAAAGATGCTCCCCAAATTGATGCCCACCAGGTTACAGTAGTAATTCTCAATGATCCAGAAACACTCTTCTTCAGTGTGGGTCCTTCTGTGTGACTTTATTTGCTTTGCAGCCATCTCAGAAGGTATATAGTAAAGAAAGAAGCCAAGAGCAGGCCACCAGGAGATTGGGCAGAATGGGTGGGAAACTCTGAAGTTATGTGATTTTCAGAATAATGAGGATCTTGGGGAAGTTTCACCTGAGAAGAGCACAAAAGTTATCTTTAGTACTTGCAGAGCTGTCATGTACAAGGCAGAACACTAATCAAGCCTAATTACAGTGTAACTCAGGAGGCCCTGTTTATGAGTGTTGCAGCCAAGGAATTCACAGCTCAATAACAGAAAAACTTTCTGACTCCATCAGCAAAACCAAGATGAGTATATTCCAGGTGTGAAATTCTGTGCTGGGTGCTGGAACCATGGCTGGAAAATGCTCTCTAGAAGGACACTGTTGAAGCAATTCTCATTTCAGTGAACTCTGAGTCTCTGTCTACATTAAAGAAATCACATGTGCCAACATTCTCATTTCTGTCATTTCTTATCATCCCCAAACATAAGTCTTTTTGGAAGAGGGGCTCACCCTCAAGAGTTTGCTCTGAAGGCATATGCTTTGTTATTGAGCATTATGGAAAGTAAGAGTTTTCATAACTCTAGCTTCTGTGATTTGTAATCTATGCTTAAGCGTACATAGAAAGCCTCCCTTAAACATACCCCCACACACACACAGCCAGAGTAAATATTTTCACAGCCTGTGATCTGTTGTTAAAATAATCTACCCCTTTTATTAGTCTAGTTATTTGCACTGAAGAATTCAGGTAGAAATAAAATATTAATGTATGGTTAATGTATGTATGGTTTTCTACCCATAATGAATAATATATCATTTGCACGTAATATTATGCCTTTACTTGGGAATACCAGGGACAGCAAAAGACTGTATCCTTGCCCTCACTAACCCTCTATCATCTCTAATCTTCATAACAGCCTTGTAGGGTAAATATTAGTAACATTCTGTAGACAGTCCAACAGAAACTAAGACAAGTTGGGTCCTGCTCAAAGCCATATAATTAGTGTGTCAGATCTTGAATAGAATTCAAACTTCAGAATTTAAGCCCTATACTCCTGTTCTACCACTCCACCTCTTGTTTTTATAAAAGAGGTGACTCCATTGGAATGTCAGGATCAATTAAATGTTGGCATGTATCACAAGAGATGAATTCTGCAAAAATACTTTTGAGAGCAGTGATGAACACAGCTGTACCTTTCCTTTCTGTTGTGTTAGGCCTACAGAGGTGGGAAGCTTATAAGGATTTCTGAGTATGGATTGTGCCTAGAGGTATTCCCTTTATAAAGAGAGGCAAATCTGTGTACACATACGCCTGAAACCACATGCTGATAGTAGTATATTCAGGTCAGTGTTTTCTCGAAACACGTAGGCCAGAATTAAAGTGATGCTTATCTATTATGAGGGAAAGTCATCTTCTAAACTACTTACACCCCCAAAGTGAAGTTTCCCATACTGACAATTCTATTTGTATTCAATTAAATTTACCTTTGAGAGTTAAGTGAACTTTAGTTTTAGCAAATGATGTAGCTTATGCTAAATGTCATAAAAGCCCATCACCCAACATAGTGTCTAGCACACAGTGGGCTCTCACTTTTTTAAACAAGTCAATAAAAGTGAAGGACACATGGACAAAACCAAAGGGGGTAGGATCAAGGTTGGGAAGGGATGGCTGGGGTGGGGAGGAAATGGAGACAACTGTACTTGAACAACAATGAAAAAAAAAACAGAAAAAAAAGAATACTGGAGGAGTTTCTTTAAATGCTTGTTGATTCAGGGCAAAAAACTACCTTTCAGTCATTCATTCAACCAATACTTTTCCCACCCATGTGCTCATCGTGACAAAACTCATCTCCTTAAGCTCCATGTAAAAAGGGCTCTCAGCTTTTATCTCAAGAGGGTTAAGCCTCTAAGAATGTCCATTCAACCTCTCATTTTTTTACAACAATTCTGTTGGTCAAGCTGTACTGAAAGTGGTTGACTGACTGCCATTTCTCATTAATAGTCTTTGGCAAGCTAAAATATTCAAGGTCATACTAAGGTACATCCATTTAGAAGCTTTGTGGGAGGTCAGCATAAATTTGAAGGGTGTCACTTGGGGTTCTGGGAAGTGCTTGCCAAAATATTATTGCTTGAGTTTTATATCAAATTGGGAAAAAGATGGAAATATATAATAGCCAAGTTGTCTTTGGTGTAGATTTATCCTGGGAGAAAAGACTGCAATGGTAGATTTGGACTACCAAAGTATAGTAGCATGGTATCTCCTCCACTACTGAGACTTTACTAAGAATATTCTTCGTTTGTCCTTTCTCAGAAATGTACAAAAATCGGTAAAGACATGCCACTTTCTGCACCTGAGACAAGGGACCCCCAACTTGTGCAAAACCAAGGAACCACCATGTGCTTCTAGACTATCTAGACATGGCCCTGTCTCTATGGTAAGGGTCAGTCTGCTGGAAATTCACTCACCCAAACTACACCCTGCTGCTTGCTCTGGCAGAGCATTCCTCACTCATGATGTTGCAAGGTGGTGATATTGATTGAACATAGTTATTAAAGAATGAAAGGCAGTTTTCTGACTAGTGGTCTTGATTGGATGCCCCTGCATTCAAGGAAATGAAGTCCTATGTGCCCAGAGAAATTCTCCTCAGTGGCTGCACAGTAGAATTCTATGTGGAGTTTTAAAACATATCCATGTCCCAGCTCCTCCCTTACCAGTTACATCAGAAACTGTAGGAGTGGGAGCCAGGCATTCGTCTTTTATAACACACTCAGGTGACTCCTCAGGTGTGAGAATCATGGAGCAGCAGGTTGGGAAGATGAAAGAGTCCTTGGAGGTCACGTAAAATACCCTCACTTGACGCAAGAGACTCAAGTGGAGAAAGACAAGTTGGGACTTAGATATTTTAATAAAATCAGAGATTAGGGAGTATATTTGAGTCATCCCAACCCCCGCCCAGGCCCAAGATACCCAAATCCACAGATGCTCAAGGCCCTTATTTAAAAAGGTATTATATTTTCATATTGGCTACAACAGGGTATGACTACACATCACTTCATTTTCATGGATTTAGTGTAAGTGGCAAATTCAAGTTTTGCCTTTTCAAATTTTCTGGGATTTTTAAAAAATATTTTTCATCTGCAGTTGGTTGGATCCATGTATGCAAAACCAGTGGACACAGAGGCCTTAGTATATTTTCCTAGGGGTGCTATAACAAAGTACTACAAACTTAAAACAACAGAAATGTATTCTCTCATAGCTCGATGCTAGAAATCTAAAATAAAAGTTTCAGCAGGACTGTGCTCCCTCTGAAGGCACCAAGGGAGAATACTTCCTTGCCTCTTTCAGCTTCTGGTAGGTTCTGGTTTATGGCAGCGTAACTCCAATCTCTAACTACATCTTTACATCACCTTCTTTTTTGTGTCTTCTGTGTCCACTTTTCCTCTCAGGACACTAGTCATTGGATTTAGGCCCACAGTAAATCCAGGAGGATTTAATCTTGAGATTCTTAACTAATTACATCTGCTAAGAACCTAAGTCCAAATAAGGTCACATTCTAAGGTTCTGGATGGACATGAAATTTTTTTCCATTTACAGTTGACATTTTATATCACTTTCAGATGTATAGCATAGTGGTTAAACATTTATATAACTTACAAAGTGATTCCCCCAATAAGTCTAGTACCCACCTGTCACCATACATAGTTATTACAATATTATTGACTATATTCCCTGTGCTGTATGTAATCCCTATAACTATGTTGTGATTACCAATTTGTCCTTTCTAATCTCTTCACTTTTTCCTTTTTTAAATATTATTTTTCAAAAATTTTATTTGTATTTTTTCCATTACTATTTATCCTCCTTAAGAGTCCCTTCCTCACCCCCCACCCCTGACCACAATCACCACACTGCAACAAGAGCTGGCAAGGATGTGGAGAAAGGAACCCTTTTGCACTATTGGTGGAAATGCAGACTGATGCAGACTGGTGCAGCCACTGTGGAAGGCACTATGGAGATATCTCAAAAAATTAAAAATGGATCTGCCTTATGACCCAGCAATCCCACTTCTGGGAATTTATACAAAGAAACCTGAAACACTAATTCGAAAGAACATAGGCACTCCTATATTCATTGTAGTGTTATTTAGAATCGCTTAGATATGGAAGCAGCTCAACTGCCCATCAGCAGATGAGTGGATAAAACAGCTGTGGGACATTTACACAGTGGAATATGACTCCCATAAAAGTGAAGAAAAGTTTATCCTTTGAAACAGCATAGATGGACCTGGAGAGCATTATGCTAAGTGAACTAAGCCAGTCATAGAAAGACAAATACCATATGATTTCATTCACATGGAATCTAATGAACAAACTGACCTAACAAGCAAAATAGAGACAGACTCATAGAGAACAGGCTGCAGCTCTGGTGGGTATAGGATTAGGGGGTGGTGGGATTGAGCAAAAAGGAAAAAGAACTTGGATATCTTCACGTTTTTTACCCAGTCCCCAAACCCCTTCCCATCTGGCAACGCTCAGTTCTCTGTATCTATAAGTCTGTTTTTGCTTTGTTCATTTCTTTTATTTTTTTAGATACCACATAAAAGTGAAATCATATGAAATTGTATTTGTCTTTACCTGACTGACTTTCACTCAGCATACAAACTTCTAGATCCACCCATGCTGTCACAAATGGTAAGATTTTATTCTTTTTTATGGCTGAATAATTGTGTGTGTGTGTGTGTGTGTATCACATCTTCTTTATCCAATCTTCTATTGATAGGTACTTATGTTGCTTCCATATCTTGGCTAATATAAATAACACAGCAATGAACATAGGGTGCATATATTTTTTCAAATTAGTGTTTTGGATTTCCTCATGTAAATACCCAGAAGTTGTATTGCTGAGTCACAAGGCAGTTCTATTTTTAATTAATCAAGGTTCCTCCATAGTGGCTGCATCAATTTTGAAGTACCATCAGCTGTGAATGACGTTTCTCTTTTCTTCACACCCCTAGTTGTTTGTTGATTTATTGACCATAGCTATTCTGACACGTATGAAGTGATCTCTCATTGTAGTTCTGATTTGCATTCCTCTGAAGATCAGTGATGTTGAGCATCTTTTCATACTCTATTGGACATCTGTGTGTCCTATCTGAAGAGTCTGGTCAGGTCTTCTGCCCATTTTTTAATTGGATTATTTTTTGGTGTTGAATTGTATGAGTTCTTTATAAATTTTGTCATTGGTGACTATCCTCTACCATTCAGTAGGCTTTTTGTTTTCTTGATGGTTCCCTCTACTGTGCAAAAACCTTTTTAGTTTGATGTTGTCCCATTTGTTTTTCTTTTGCTTCCCAAGGAGATAAATGAGGAAATTATTATTAAGACCGATGTCAGAGAGTTTACCACCTATGTTGTCTTCTAGGAGTTTTATGGTTTCAGGTCTTATATTTAAGTGTTTAATACATTTTGAGTTAATCCAAGCAACTCATTCCTATGCTTTAGGACAGAGGTGCCAAACTCATTTTCACTGGGGGCCACATCAGCCCTGTGGTTGCCTTCAAAGGGCCAAATGTAATTTTAGGACTGTATAAATGTAACTACTCCTTAACAGTTAAGCGGGAGCTTGGTGATGATGCCAGGTAGAAATAAGGTGCCACCCAGATAAAACAAACTAGAGGGCCGGATTCTCCTCGCAGGCCTTGTGTTTGCCACCTGTGCTTTAGGAGTTTCTCTGTACATCAACTCTCTCTGTGAGAGGCCTGAGAAACCTGAACAGATTGACAGGCCCAGAGCAACTGGTAGAGTGAGTGGGAAGTCTGGTTATGAAAAGTGGATCCAACCTATGTTTTCCACATAGGTTTCACATAGACTTATGGCCTTAAAAATAATTCCTAAATATAGATGAGTTTCTTGTATTTTCAGTATAAAGCACCCATATCCTAATATTTTCTCATTTTCATTTGAGCAGATTACTAGGTAAGTGGTTTCTGGATTTTAAGTGATAATTTATGTTTAAAATTAATTTTAGAAATATAATATATCCCACAATTTTTGTTTTATTTTACAATAACAACTGGGTTTGCTGCATCAGCAACACATGTAGTGTATTATGCAAAAAAGAAAATTGCATGAATGTTCATATACATGAAAAATAACATCACTGGGAAATACAGTGGACAGGAAATAATTTTTTAATTTAATTTAAAAAATTCTACACACCTCATATAGGAATGGTAATCATCCTTTCTTACTCAGAGATGCCCAATTTTTTGCAGTTCAAGGTCATTTCTTTGTTTCCTAGCTATAGTGATAGTATTGTTTGCATCTCCCTTTGTTATTCCTTTTCCGGACTCAACTCTTCTTTTTTCATTAGGGATTTCTGCAAAAGCTCTGCACATTCTCTGCCTGGGAGATACCCCATGGAGGCTGGCGAAGGACACGTTTATCTGGCTCTTGTAATTGGTTGCTAAAAGCACTTGTTCATCAGATATTTTCTTTTTCTTTTTATTTGTAGATTTAGAAGTATTTTAGCAGGTGTACATTTGCATATAAAAGAGAATAAAAGATAGGAAGTTGAGGTTTTTTCTTCTCTCCTCAACATCATCCCTCCCCTACCTCCCTTTATTCAGCATGTTTCATTTTGTTTCTCTAGTGGTTTCCATTTTCTAGACTCAAAATGCATATCAAAAAGAAAAAACAAACAGTCTCAGAGATTCATCACCACTTTGTAGGAAGATCGCAAACTGGGAAAATATATTTATCTCATTGTGTTATCAGTCTGGAATTTATAGCTAAGGATAGATTTTAGCCCCTGGACCCCCTGCCTTACTTTTTGTTTTAAACTGTAATTCTTAAGCTTTTTAAACTAAATTTTAACACAGATTTGAATATATAATAGATGCTTGACTGAGAGAACCAGAACTGAAAGCTTGAGTATGCATGGCTGTTTGTTTCTGCGTGTACCAGAGTATTCTAATTGAAAATAACTGTATTCTTTAGAAATAATTGTTTTCTCTAATAATTTTCATTGCTCAATTGTTTTCTGAGAGTTTGACATTACTAATGAGAGGAAGTGTTCCCCTGGAGTCCCAGGAAGCCACTCATTAAAGACTTCAGAGTTTACTCACCTGTTGAGAAGATTAAAGTCTTTCCCCCTAAGAATTATTTTAACCTTGTCTCTACCTTGTTTATAGCAGGCTAACATAAACCTTTAGATTTGTTACCTTTGCTCTCTTGTTTGTTCATTCATTCCTTTAATAACTATGAATTTCCAGGTCAAAATAGTGCAGCTTTTCACTACTTGATTCTTCACTATCAAAAGCCTGGGCTTGAGTTGCCACCACCTCTCATTCCTAGCTTTGCCTTTTTGGTTTATGAAGTTGGCCTCCTAGCCAAGTCTTCTAGACTATTCCTGGAGGATATCTGAATTGTTTGAGCACCCCTAGCAAAAAGAATATACTTGTTTCCAAAGAATCTGAAATCTGGTCCATTTGAAATAGACGGTTACTTAAAAATCTCCATACAGTTGTTGCAGCCTCCCTTGATAATGGTCTGTCTGCTCTTTCAACTGAGTAAGCTTTTCTGACAAGTAGCTTGTATCCCTTGGCTGACATTTTTCACAAAGTTTTCTTGCAACACAGGAAAAATTGCTTGTCACCATCTACTTTCAGCATTGCAAGTATGTTCTGTTTGGCCTGTGCAGAAATCTGGCAAGACTAAGCCCACTTTCCCACCAAGCAGCAATTGACCAGAGAATAGCTCTCCCCCGTGGACAGGGCTTGTGTTGTCTCATCCCTCCCACTGCTCCCACCTGACCAAAGTCACTTTTTATGTGTTTCCTGCTTGGCTGCAGAAGGTGTCTGCATTTACAATCCTGCCCTGTACAGTCTATTTACAAAATCTATGTTCTTGAACCCTCTTCCCTTATTTCTACATAGGCTATGTAGCCTGCAACCTCTCCTGATCATGTTTTTAACAAAATCTTAATTTTGTTTTTTCCTTTTTGGATCATCTCCCAGTCCTTCATATGTTGTTTGGTGCAGTTCTTCTGACTAAAATAAGGGTGAATAAGGGTGTGATACATGCGTGGAGAACAACTCCCAGTTCTGATTGTCTGCTAGATTTCTCCAGCTGGTTTGGTGTTTCTGATCCTGCCTCAATTAGTGTTTATTCCTCCATAGAAATGCACTTAATCGTTTTACATTTTAAACTTCACTTTGCCCTTAAACCATTAGAGGAAGGATGTGTGGTGGTGGGTGAAGGGGATAGATGCCCAGCAGTCCCCAGCATTAATTTTACCAAACTTTTATTACTTGTGTCAGGGCAGCTACATCTCAGATAAAAATTGTCCATGTTGGTTTCAGTGACTCTCCACTTAGAAAAGAACCACAGGTTTAAGGATCAAATACCAATGAGGAGGCATGGCTCAAAAGGGGGTGTGCTTTAGTTGAATGGGATAGGAGAAATGAGCTGTCTCACTCCAATAGTGCTGTACAGTTGAAAGCAGGCTCAGGCAGCATTGAAGGGAAAGCCCACAGCCCAATTAGTACAAACCCTTAAATAAGGAAGGGAACCAGAATGGAAAGCCTGTGGAACATGGGAATGGCCTATCTTTTCCAGAGTAGTAAAGTGGTCCCTTGCTGCTAAGAATGAATTCATATTTCTTCCTTCCAGTAAAAACATCAATTCTGTGTTATATTCAGACAAAATACTTAATCCCCCTAAATCTGAAACGTTGCAACTACTAGCTCAGTATTTTTCACAAAAAATCCCTCCTGAAAATAAATGAGGTGGGACCCCCCAAAAAACATAATTATCTTCTGGAAGGTAGGCCCCTTTGTTAATACAGGCTTCCCCCTGCTAGATGAGTGTTCTAGGGGAACCCATGTGTATCAGTGTACCAGCTGGCTGATTGTTGTGAGAGGCTGTGTTTGGCTTCAATGAATTTTTTTTTTGAAGATTCAACACATTTACTCATTTCATGATGGGTGATGTATGAATGCACCTGCCCACACCATGCTGAATGTTCAGCAGTTTTTGACCAAAAAGCAGCATGACCCCCATGCCCCACCCTCCCTATTCACCCAATCTCACCCCAAATGACTTTTTTTGTTTGTTTCCCTGAATGAAAAAAGTTTTGCCATTGTGGAAGAGGTAAAACAAAAAGTGGGAGTCACTAAAAAGGCGTCAAAATCGATGAGTCTAGAAACTTATTTGAGCAGTAGAAAAAACATCTCCATAGGTGTATTGCATCAAATGGAGAGTACTCTGAAGGTGACTGAAGTTTAAACATGTAAGAATAAATACACAATTTTTATAAATAAATTCCAGGGTTTTTTGTGTTCCCTCTCATAACACATTTTCCTGATTCTGAGAAGTATGAAAGCCAACTCACTAAAGTCAAATGATTTATCTTAGAACAGTAGACAAGAGGAATCCCCAACTCTGGCTTCCAGCCACCAGGAATGTTTATTAATAAGCAACTCTATTTTTCTTTTTTTTTAATTTGAATTTCCATCTTTGCCACTTTTCCTTGAGCAAATAAGTTTAATTGAATAGAAAAATAGCATAGGATCATTAAAATCAGGACTTGTATCCTAAAAGCTGAATAACTTTTTGGTTGACCTTTATAAAATAAAAACAAAACAGAGTATTTTCACCTTTTTATAATGATTCTGTACCTTTTAAGAAATCAGACACACTGTCTTTAATGCCCCCCCAATTTATCTTACAGAAAATCTGAAGTAAAATGGATATTAGGATTAGTTGGAGAGTGTTATGATGCCACCCTATTGGAGCCATTCTAGGACACTGGGACTAAACTACAGCAAGAAACACTTTCTCTCCAGGCCAAAACTCAACACACACTGCCAGAAGTTATACAACACAATACCTTCTCCTCTGCATGCACTGCACTGGGTGTTTTGTTTATTAACTTTTCTAAATACTCTTTTCAGTGTGCCAAACTGACTTCACAATCTAGCAATGACCTTAGAATTTATTATTTTCAGAATTAAGAGCCCTGCCTGTGCATATTTTAGCTACATGACATTTAATACTCCAAAATATGCTCATTTTAAATACTTTTTTTCTTGATTGATTCTCAGTAAGTCAAGTTATATTTTTATTCTTTATCATGATGGTAGTTTTAATACAGTAATAAGGCCTTGTGGTTAAGTTCTTAAATTGAGTCAGCAAAAGCAAAAAGGTGATTGCCAGCCCCTGGTGCTAACATAACAGCAGGAACCTTTTATCTATAGCCACACTGAAGATGTAGAAGTGAATACTGTTTTCTTATGTCTGTTCTAACACTCTAATTCTCCATCCTCCTTTTATCCAGGTATCCTTGAGACTTTAGGTAACAGGCAATGTTGTGTTACTTGGGTGCCTTACATATGTGATCTTTATTTATTGTTTTTCCCAACAATCTTCCCCACCTTAATTTACAATACATGCTATTAGAAGCTCTGCAGGGCTAAGGGTGTGCTATTGAGTCTGAGCCAGGTCAGGGCTGCTGCTAATCCCTTTGGTGCACCTGGCTTTGCTCCTTGCGTATGCTCTCTCTGTTCTCAGCTCTGGATCTCTGAGCTCATCCTGTTGCTATTACTATTCTTTGTGATGCTCCTACCATTCACCCAACCTAAGACACCTGCACTCAAATGTGAGAGCCTGAGAGGCAGAGCAGGGAGTGCTTCGAAGTGAACAGAGGATGGACCAAGATTTTTAGTACTGTTTCTTCTGGTTCATTCCTACAGTGGTTGCTGCAAGGCCTAGAGTGGAGAGATACCATTTTACCATGAGTTGAGCCTATCCACAGACCCACTCAAAATAATGACTACCAATTTGGCCACCTCAGATAAACATACTACCTGTCTTTGAGTCTTGAAAACTAGGTTCAACTAAATTGTTTTTTGTTCATTTTCAGAGTATCTAAAAATGGGAAATTAAAAAAATAATTTGCATGCATTGGAAAAGTAGGAGGAATTTAAGAAACTTCTCACTAGGTAGTAGAAAATTTAGTATTTCTGTGTATTTTTTCACACCTAAAACAATTAATAATAATTCATCAATATCACCAAATACACAAACAGTGTTCAAGTATTTTTACCATGTTTTTTAAAAAATCCAACCATGTCAACTATGCCCACTATGCCCAACTATGCCACTGCATTGCATTTGGTTTATATGGGATGTCTGTCCAGGACAGAGAAAGTCCAGCTATGGTTAATATAGCTAAAACGGTTTGTGCAATATTGATGTAACCTGGCAGCCAAGGTGAGTGGACTGGAAAGTGTATGTGTGAACAATGATGATTTCACTGTACTTGTCACTGGGGGAGGTAGATGCCACAGAGTGAGCATGTGTACTGTGTGGTCGTTGCTTTCAAAGCAATTGAGTGAGTGCAGCAACGAATCTGCATCAAATTTTGAGTTAAGCTTGAACATCCCTCCCTGGAAACTATTCAGATGATTCAGAAGGCCTGCAACTATGGGCAACTGGTGACTGGCAGCTTCATCACAACAATGTGCCTGCTCATGCATCATGTCTTGTGCAGAGTTTTTTTGCAAAACATCAAATTATCCAGGTGACTCAGCCCCACTACAGCCCAGATTTGGTGCCCTGCAAGTTCTGCTTTTTCCCAAAACTGAAATCACCTTTGAAAGGAAAGAGATTTCAGACCATCGATGAGATTCAGGAAAATATGATGGGACAGCTGATGGCTGATTGAGAGAACTTTGTGAGGTCCCAAGGTACCTACTTTGAAGAGGACTGAGGCATTGCTGTCCTATGTACAACGTTTCTTGTATCTTCTTCAGTGAATGTCTCTATTATTCATATTACATGGCTGGATACCTAATGGACAGACCTTGTATGTCTCCTAAGTAGGGTAACCATATCATTTATTATCTAAATTAGGAAACTTTAATAACAGAAGTGGATTCTATTAATAATTATACTGGAACAACAGACATAAACCTGAATTGTCATGGACAAATAGGGATATCTGTTCACTACTTTTAAAAAATTATGTAAAAAATATATAACATTAAATTTACCATCTTAACCATTTTTAAGTATATAATAAGTAGTGTTAAATATATTCATGTTGTTCAGCGGATCTCTAGAGGTTTTTCATCTTGCAATATTGAAGTACTTTACCCACTAAACACTAATACCCCTCCCTCTTCTCACCCAGCCTTTAGTAATCACTTTCCCCTTTCTGTTTCTATCATTTGGACCACTTTTGATACTTCATATAAGTGGAATCATACATATTTGGCTAATTTCACTTAGTATAATGTCCTTAAGGTTTATTCATGCTGTAGTATATGATAGAATTTCCTTCTTTTTAAGGCTGCACGATATTGTATGTGTATGCCAGATATTCTTTATCCATTCAACTATTGATGGATGTTTGGGTTGCTTCTACCTCTTGGCTATAATGCTGTGATAAACAAAGGTGTTCCAATAACTCTTTGAGATCCTGTTTTCAGTTTTTGTGGACATATAACCAGAAGTGGAATTGCTGAATCATATGGTAATTCTATTTTTAATTTGTTGAGGAGGCTCCATATTATTTTCCCTAGTAGCTGTACCATTTAATATACCAACTAACAGTGCAAAAGGGTTCCAACTTAGTC
>CM052547.1:55453715-55511890 GCA_028533065.1 Trachops cirrhosus | reverse complement strand
GTGATAATGTTGGCTCTTTGCTCTGTACCTACGTAAAATGACTCAGATTTTTTTTTCCCCCTGGTTGTGGGAGAGTAGAATCTGCTGCATCCTACCACGCCGCCATCTTCTCCCTGGACCCACGCGCCTGTCTTTCGTAATTCATTCTCTTGCTGATTCCTGCTTACTTCCTCCTCTCGGCACTTCCTGGTGTTTTTTTTTTTATAGTGACCATCCTAATGGGTATAAAGTGATAGCTCATTGTGGTTTTGGTCTACATTTTCCTAATAATTAGTGATTTTGAGCATCATTGCATGTGCTTATTGGTCATTTATACATTTTCTTTGGAGAAATGTCTATTTAAGGCCTTTGCCCATTTTAATTAGGTTATTTTTTGTTGTTGTCAAGTTATATAAGTTCCTTATATGTTCTGGATATTAATCCCTTATAAAATATATGATTTTAATTATTTTCTTCCATTGCATAGTTTGTCTTTTCACTCTGTTGTTCCCTCTGACACACAAATTTTTTAAGTTTGCCGTAGTCCTATTTGTCTGTTTTATATTTTGTTAACTGTGCTTTTGGTCATCCAAGAAATCATTGCCAAATTGAAAGTCTCAAAGATTTTATCCTTTGTTATCTTCTAAGAATTTACTAATTTCAGGTTTTAGATTTACGTCTTTAATCACATTTGAGTTGACTTTTCTGTATAAGGGTCCAACTTCTTTCTTTTGCATGTAGCTATCCAGTTATCTTTGCCTTTTTTTGTAATCTATAGAAACAAAAGGCTACCAGTTACTGAAGCAGGGTACCCTTGAATATAATACAAATAAAACTAATGACAGATTCCAAAAGGATGCTTCTGCATCATGACTGTCAGTAAGCAAGGGAGGATTCAGCACTTGAAATCAATATCTAGGAGACCCAGGGCTGTGGCCAGTGCTGTGTTCAGGGAAGGGTGGTCATTCCTTGAAGGTTTCTGGAGTTTTCTTTGTAACATTGTCACTCGGTCAGAATGAACCAGTACTTTTTCAATCATTAATGAATGAGAGTTTGGAAAAGTCATCCATCCTGCATATGTGCTGGCCCCTCAAGGCTCAGATTCTACCTGTGTGTATCATGATAGTAACTTGTCACTAAATACCACAGAAGATACGTCAAATTACTTTTCTTACCATATCTACCAATTTCTTCTTCTTTAAAATTTTTTTTTAATTTTAGAGAGAGGGGAAGGTAGAGAGAAAGAGAGAAAAACATCTATTGGTTGTCTTCCACAAGTGCCACTGTTGCGGAAAAATCACTCACACGCAGTTGGAATGGCGGAGCACAAACTTTATTACGCGTGGGCTCAGAGGGGCCAAGCAAAAACTCCCAAATTCTGAGCAATGAGCCGTGGATTATTTAGACTTTTATAGTCGAAGAGCAAGCCACAGGGCAGAATGTAGCAAATCTTATTTCAGGGTCAGGGACCGACAAACTTAGTTACAGAGACAGCAGCTAAATTAGTCCAAGTTTTCAAGGACAATAGCAAACCACAGACAGCAGGTTATTTTCTTATCTAAGACTCTGCTCCCACTGAAGTACTACAAAATCCATGCCAACTTGACACTTTTTGTTTTTGGGTTTTTTTTTTAGCCTACTTCACCACAATGGGATACGGAGCACACAGCCCGCAACCCAGGCATGTCCCCTGGCCAGGAATTGAATCGGCAACCTTTCAGTTTGTGGGATGACACCCAACCAACTGAGCCACACCTGCCAGGGCATATCTTCCAATTTCTTATTCATCAATGAGGACCATCATCTTAGGGTATCCTCCCTCACCAGAGATTTGGGGTTTGGGGTGGTAAAACCTAGTTTTAGGCTTTCATGTATTTTCTTTAATCTAGAAAGTTTAAGTGTAATTTTCTGTTTTTTATATTTTATTGTGTTTTTATTATTTTCAGTGGTTTTTATTTTATTACACCCTTTTCTTAGTATATCACCTCAGTTCCATTTGTCAAAGCAAATGAATTAATACAGAGGGGTGTAAACATCAACATTACTTTTACATAAAACACCATGTCATAATTTCACCTATGGGAATAAACAATGATTTCTTAATAGCACGCAATGCCCTGTCCATACTCAGATTTCCCAGTTGCCTCAAAGTTATATTCACCAGACAAACATTTTTTTGAGGGACATAATTATGGTGCATCCGGCTTATCTTTGAAGAGCTATTTCCTAGATAATATTAGTGTTAAGATTAGTTGCTGAAAAATTAATTTATGTTGGTGGTTTTGAGAATTCAGTGAGCCACTGCAGGTTAAATACCAAGCACTGTGCTTGCTAGTGAAAGGCCTCCAGGAAGGGCTGGCTGTGTTGATGATGGTGGTTATTTGAACACCACAAACATGAGACGTTGTAGTTTGTTGAGGTGTAAAACAGCACCTCTGCCCCTAATGGAAGTCTTCATCACTTTGGAGAGATACAGCATTTGTGAGCCCTTAAATGTTTGCTTTTCATCACCTTCTTTACATTTCAGTCACAGAATTAGAACCCAGAGGGATCTTAGAAAGTATGTATCCAAACCCTTCATTTTATAAGTGAGGCCCCAAGAGAGTAATGTCTCTTTCCAAGCATTATAGCTGGTTAGCAGACATACATAGTTTGGAAGGTGATTCCACAAATATGTTTTTGGTAAGTGTATTTTTGGATAGTTAATTGGACATGTTCAAAGGATGAGTACATTTGATGTAATCCATTGGATGTGTATTAAAATTATAGTACCTTTTCTTAATATATTTTATTGAATATGCTATTACAGTTGTCCCATTACCGCCCCTTCATTCCCTTCCACCCTGCATACCCCCTCCCACCCACATTCCCTCCCTTTAGTTCATGTCCATGTGTCATAAGTTCTTTAGCTTCTATATTTCCCATACTATTCTTGCCCTCCCGCTGTCTATTTTCTGTGTACCATCTATGCTACTTGTTCTCTGTACCTTTTCCCCCTCTCTCCTCCTCCCACTCCCCTGTTGCTAACCCTCCATGTGATCTCCATTTCTGTGGTTCTGTTCCTGTTGTAGTTGTTTGCTTAGTTTGTTTTTGTTTTAGGTGTGGTTGTTAATAATTGTGAGTACTATTAATACTAATAATTAACATATTTTTGTTAATTTATTCATAAGTGAAGTGATACTTTATAGGTTTTGTGGTAAAACATCCCTAGATTCAGTTTGCTCACTCCACACTCAAAATTACACTACATGGTTTCCAAGATTCTAAATTTTCCATCATCGGCATCTTAGAAATGCTTCTAATACTGTTGGCTGTCATAGTTAGATTAGATACTACCTTTAGTATTTATTCTACCTTTGATCATGCATTACTTTTTCATTCTCATTCTCACTCTGATACTAAGGACTTCTCTGAGCTCCAAAAAGAAACAGGAAGTAGGCAGGGAGGGCAGAGGGATATGGAAGCCAAGTACCAGTGTTAGAATTCATAGCACTATTCTAGGTAGGGGTGGGGATGTGCACTCTGAACTCAGGAGCCACCCTCAAATCTAACTATTGAAGAAGAAGTGCATAGTTCAGCTACTTTCTACATCAGATGTCTTAGGGCTTTGTCTCTGGACCTATCTCTAAAAAAAGCCACTAAAACCTTGTACCTTTTTTTTTTCATATCTGAAATTGCCTGGTCCTATGAAGCAAATGCCGACCCTGTTCAGGCTGAGTTATCAAGAGAATCACTCTGCTGCAGAGGTTATATATGCAGACAAGCAGATTACAGGTTAGAAACTCAGCAAATGACTTTTGCTGAGATGCCCATGCATTGTCTATCTGTGATCTTGGGCAGCTGCCAGTTAAGAATAAGATTTATAACAGACACGTCCAAGGCTGAAGATTCTCAGGATGCACAGGTCAGGAATTTCCCTGCAAGTTGGGGGCACCATGGAGTTCCCCCACCTCCAGGGAAAGACGGGCATTGGACATCTTCCCAATCAACATTTTCAGGATGGTTAAGGAGTGCCCTTGAAGTTTTTCAGTGGAGATTCAATCTCCTCTGCAAGATGGAAAAAGAAGATTTGGCAGAGAGACTTAAAGGTGGGTGATGTTGGTACAGAACCCTGCCTATGCTGTGGGGTTCAATTGCCTACCACCAAGAAGTGGGACTCCCAATGCAAAAGTTTGGTGAAAAAGGAAAGGGGTTGTTTATTTAAAGGTTATACAGATTCAGAATGATGGCGGATTTGTGATGTTAAATCCCACTCCCTTTAAAACACCCAAAAACACATAATCCTGCCCACCTTTGCCAACCCAGGCCAGTTTCAGAATATGCCAGTCTAAGGTACCATCTTTTAAAAAAGCAGAAGGCCATGGCTCAGCATTCCCAGCCACAGTTCAGCACCCCAGGCTTCTCCCACTAACCCGTCCTTGATTAGGCAGGTACCACAATTTCCAGCTCCTCACCTGTGCCGCTGTGTTCTCCAGCCAGGTTTCCCAGTGGGTCTCCTCTTTCTTGCCCCAGCTCTTAATCCAAAACCACGTAGCACTTCCTTACACATCAGGCCTTATGGTGGACCTGTGGGGGCCCTTCTACATCCTCTCAAACTTCGTGGCCACTACATTGTGACTCCCCTCTACTCTCTCTCCTTCATGGCAGGTGAGCCCCTATTTTAAAATGCTGACCAAGAGCTTCCTACATGACCTCATATTCAGCACTACATGTTCTGAAAGTCACTTAGACTTTTTACCCAGGTGGTAGCATGCTTCCCTTCAGGGACATGGCTATCTACTTGCCATTGTTATGAAAAGTATCTTAAGCCATATCATCCACTCTCCCTTCCCCTAGCCAAGGGCTGCGGGGATTTTGGGGACCGCTCACTCTGCACCCCATTTCAGTGTGGGAAACCATCATCTAGGAGTGTCAGTTATTTTGAGACCTGGTTCCTAGCACCCATTATCTTAGCGTGATGCTGTATTAAAGCCCATGTGCTTACACGTGCATCTTGACCATTTAAAATAGTGTTCTTTGAGCCCTGGCCGGGTGGCTCAGTTAATTGAAGTATTATCCCACACACCAAAAGGTTGCAGGTTTAATTCCCAGGCAGGGCACATGCCTAGGTTGGGGGTTCAATCCCTGTTTGGAGTGTATATAGGAGGCAACCAATAGATGTTCTCTCTCTCTTTCTCTCTCTCCCTCTTTCTTCCTCTCCTTCTAAAATCAATAGACATACCCCCAGATGAAGAATGAATGAATGAATACATACATACATACATGCGTATATACATACATACCAGCATGTTATTCCTTGCCTCAGAAGCTCCTTGCTTTCTGTGGCTTCAACAGCATCTTCCTCTGTTGGTATTTATTTTATCAAAGTTATTGTGAGGTCCTTTCTTCATTGCAATCATTGCTTTATGGAGGCTAATGCTGTGTCTCCTGTTTGCACTTGTCACAGGTTTGAACATTGGTAGCAGTACATTGAAGACAAAGACAACTAACAAAATTACTTCAGAAGCTAGTTTTTCATCTAGCAAAGGAAGTCCTTTGTCAAGGTAAAGTCATGAAAGCCTTTCTGAATAGTGCCAACAAGAAGAGAAATGTCACTGCACAATGAATCAAACTTTAGCTACATATTATTTTGTTGTGTGACTTGATAGAATGTTATGGTGTGGGAGTTTTGTTTATCTAAACTAACAGTTGAAACTTTAGTCTACTTTTGAAAATATTTGCACCAAAGCCAAGTATGTTTTGCAGCTGTTGTTTCCTTGGTTTAAGACTCAATTGACACCTCAGTGAACCACAAATTAGTGTCTACAGCTGCTCGCAGTAGGGCTGCTTAGAGGCCACACAATGGAAAAGGGCAAAGAGAAAACATCAAACCTTAAAGGAAATAAAGTGGCCCGTTTTTTCTTTCTGAGACAGCTGATATACATGCCAACAATTGCTGGATATTTGTTTTAGTACTCCTTTTTTTCACTAAGTGTTTGGGTTAGATACTTTCTTATTTTCCATAAGGAACAAAATTTATTTTTTCACATTTGTTAAACTGTAGCACCTGTACGTTTTTCAAGCAATGATAAGTGAGTTGTATGCTGGATTTGTCATCAACATTCAATACTAATGATGCCATGACATTGAGTCACTTAGGAAGAATTTATAGATGGGAAAAGAAGCAATCGTCTGATGAAATACCTACCTTTCCTTATTGGGATAAATATAATTGAAAACAGGACAAGTTTCCTTTTCCAGTAACATTTCTCATATTAAAAAGTCCTTCCGATGATTGCATTACATTTGAATTAACTGCTTACCCCATTGAAATTTTAAAACAGGAACTTTACATTTGTAGTATCCTAAAAGATTAAATGATTTGATCCAGAAATACAGTATTTTTTAAATTCTTTTTTGTTTATATTTTGAAAAACATTACAGTATTTTTAGGACCCGAGATATTTTAAAATAATAGTGATTTTCTGAAATTGAATTCTTGCTTTTAGGAACCTGATAAGTTCAGTTTTAGGGAATTATTTATCAGAAATTATTATCTTTAATACCTTGGTTTTCATCCATGTTTTTGAAGAAAGTAAAAGATAAATTATGGGTCAGGAAGAGTATTATGGTATTATATTTTTGTAATTATACTATAAATGCAAGTTCTTCTAAAATAAATTTTAAAAGACAAATTCTACAGGTATTTTTTAGGGCTTAATGTTACCATTTGGCATAATAATACATAGATTTAGTTTTTATAGATGGTTAGAAATGTTTTATTATATTTTAGAAACATTAAAAAACTAATTCTTCATAACCTTTTCTTTATATATATTCTTCAAATAATTTTTAAATATATTCAGAAAGCTGTTGGATTCTATAGAGCATTTTTTTCTCAGCCTGATCATTTTATGTCTTACATCTCTATTTCATTATAAAATCAAACTTTTTTCTTCTTCAATTTGAGGCAGGAGCCTTTTGTTATTACTGTTGTTTGTGCATGAAATTAATTTCTTAAATAAATTACAAGTAATCACATCACCCCTTTTAAGAAAAAAAAAGTCTTCAAGAAGCCTTGATTCTAATCCAGTGAGGAAAAGGTCTGGGTGCCCAGTAAGTGGGTTTGGATTTATCTGGTTTTGTTCTTATGCTGGGTTTGATGTTGTTAATATACCACCTTGGGCTTTGGAGAACTCCAGTTTTGCTGTTTGTGCCTGGATCCACTGAAATTATTTAGAGGCTTACATTTAAAGATCCCACTTACTGCAGTCACTCCTCATGCTTTATTGCTTTTACAAGTGGTCTCAAAACCAGTACTTGAGAATAAACATAACAGTGCAGTGCTGCTGTAGCACTTTTAAAAATTCTTCTTCACCCTTTTTTGTCAGTGAGCTGATGAGCAACCTTAAAAAAAAAAAAAGACCCTGCTAGACCTTAAAAAAAAATGGCTTCCTCTGATGTCCCAGAAACAATAATTATGATGTGCTAGTTAAGCCCAAGCTACAGCTGAGGGATTTTACTTTAAAGCAGCAGCTTGGGTGCAAAACTACATTTATAGCTCTTTGTCTGCACCTCATTATGTGTGGGCCTGATTCATTAAGTAATTGGTTTGCAGTTGTTTACATGAGTATTAAGGCCTTCTTTTCAGCTGCCTTTGAGAGATACATTGTGCAAATGTTGCCTGCAATGAATGCAGAATGAGGGCCAGAGGGTCCATCCTATTGGCTAAACAGTGTACTCTGTTGAAAACCCAGAAAAAGGGATTGGGTGCTGTTTTGCATAGCAATGGCTTTCTTAATAAGCATTACAGATTAATACACACCAGCTATAAAAGATGCAAAGAGATACTCTTAGCACATTTATACATGCTCATTTCATTGTGATGTGGTAGGGTCTGGATGCTTTCATACTATGTTTTTCAGAGCAGCAGCTTCAGTGCATGAGCCGTAATAGAATCCTATGTTTATTGTATTATACTGGTAAATCACAGGCAAGCAGGCAGATTGGCAACAGTTTATTATTAAAGATTCTTTCAGGGTAAATCTTTTTCTACCATTGAATTTGCTTCAGCAAAATCATTTTGTGGTTGAGTGGGGATGAAAGGCATAATGTACGAAGGAGTGAGTCCTAATAGGAAGCCGTTCTCTGAGTAAAGACCACTTGTTCCCTTTTGTTCAGGGGTGCATGCCAGAGCTTCCTCTCCTCTGAAAACACTGTCTTGCTTTACCTTCCCCAGGAAGTGGTTTTCACTCTCCCTGATCCATTTATTCAATGGAGAGTATATTTTAACAACCTCTCATGTAACTTCAGTTTACTGGCTGGATTAAGATAACATTTTACCAAAAGAAAGAAAGAAACATTTTACCAAAAGAAATGTATGTGTGCTTACCACATAATTGCCTGGGGGAAAGATAGCCAAGTTCACCCAGCCATTGCAGGCATCCTGGGAGGGCCTCCTTGGGTGGCATTCTGTGCCAGCCCTGCAGCCATGGCAGTGGCCAGCGGAGGGCGCAAGGCTGCAGCTGATGTTTGATGGGGCTGTGGTATTTACTTCATGACAGGTCATTTCCCCCTGGGATGATGTGAAGATCACAAAGAAATAAAAATGAGGTTTTCTTGATGTGCTGTAGGTTCTCATATAAAAGACTTCCTTCTCCATCTCTGACTTAGCAAACCTGCAGCTTCCTAAATAATCCACATGCTTTTCATCACAAACTACTATACTTTACTTTTTCTACACAGAGCACAAAAGAACAATCTCTTGATTATCTGAAAGGAAGGAGTTAGTTAACAAGTTGACCCCAGGCATCTAAAAAATGGCATCTGTTGCAGGGCCTCTGGTTAACCATCAGGGGGCGCTCAAACTTTGTTGAATTAGACGGTCTCAGACTTTGGTTTGCCTCTAAAATTTAAAATTAGTATTTACAGATATTTGTTGGCACACTTATTGGGATTTATTCTTTTTGGATTATTTTTAGCCTTCTACTTTTCAGAAACATGTCTATTTTGAGGAAAATTTTAGCCAAAGGAACTATGTGAGACACTTTAATATTTTTAACTAGCAGTCAAAATCAATAAAAATTGTAGAATTCTGAGTCTAGAGACCACAAATTCTCATATATTAGTTATTTTTAGACTTATAAAAAGACCCTAGAACTGGAAGGACATTTCCTGCTGAAGCCTTTTCTCATTGTCCCCAACCCTATAGACCATGTTCTTGGCAGGACACTCAGTCTCATTGCCAAATTCAACTGACATGACGTCAGAGTCACATTAACTTGGGTAGTTTGTTAACGGGCAGTGGATATCTTTTTCTTTGAAAAAAATGATATTGACCTTGAAGTTGAGAGTCAGTGTGTATTAACATTAAGACATCCCCCACATCTGCTGTTTTCCAAATTCCTTTCTCTCTACAAGCCAAGAACAAGTGTCCAGTACCCTAGCCTGTTTTACCTCTGTTGCTGCCAGTTAGGAGTTCCTGTTGCCTACACCCCTTCATGCATTGAGTGGCCTGCACTCTGCAGCACCCTCCCAGCCAGCTGCCCCAGGTCTGTGTGCTCATTGGATACCCACATGTCATTTCTTCACACAGCATGCTGTGTCATTTGCACTGGCTTTTATTCCTGTGCTTTTGCTGGAATGCTGTTGCCACACCTGACTGGTGCCTACTAGATTATCAAGGCTTAACTTTTAACCTTCTGAAAGTTTCCTGAGCAGAGGCTGTGGTGCTGTGCCTATTTCTATTATCAACCTGTTTCTGGGAGCTCCTCACTGAGGTTTGGGTGACTTTTCTCATTAACTAGTGCTCAATAACCATTGGACTTCCTGTGCGAATAATCAGCAATATATAGCTCCACCATTCACTCAAACATCATTTCTTTTTTTTTAAAGTATATTCTATTGATTATGCTATTACAGTTGTCCCAATTTTTACCCCTTTGCCCCATCTACCTGGTATCCCCTTCCCTCTAGAAATCCCCCCCCCTTAGTTCATTTCCATGGGTCATATATAAGTTCTTTGGCTTCTATATTTCTTAAACTATTCTTAACATCCCCGTCTGTTTTGTACCTACCAATTATGCTTCTTAACCCCTGTACCTTTTCCCTCATTTTCTCCCCTCCTCCCTCCCAGCTGATAACCCTCCAAATGATTTCCATATCTATGATTCTGTTCTTATTCTAGTTGTTTGCTTAGCTTGTTTTCATTTTCTTTTTTTAGATTCAGTTGTTGATAGCTTTGAGTTGTCATTTTAATGTTAATAGTTTTGATGTTCTTTTTCTTAAATAAGTAAGTCCCTTTAACATTTCATATAATATGGGCTTAGTATTGATGAACTCTTTTAGCTTTGCCTTCACTGGGAAGCATTTTTTCTGCCCTTCAATTCTAAATGATAGCTTTATAGGATAGAATAATCTTTGTTGTAGGTCCTTGCTTTTCATCACTTTGAAAACTTGCCAGTCATTCTTGCCTGCAAAGTTTCTTTGGAGAAATCACAGGTAACTCTCTGCTTTTCTCTTGCTTCTTTTAAGATTCTCTCCTTATCTTTAACCTTTGGCATTTTAATTATGATGTGTCTTGGTGTGATCCTCTTTGGGTCCAACTTATTTGGGACTCTCTGTGCTTCCTGGACCTGTATGTTTATTTCCTTCACCAAATTAGGGAAGTTTTCTTTCATTATTTTTTGAAATAAGTTTTCAATTTCTTGCTCTTTCTCTTTTCCTTCTAGCATTCCTATGATTTGGATGTTGGCACTTTTGGAGATGTCCCAGAGATTTATTCTCTCATTTTTTTTTTAAATTCTTGTTTCTTCATTCTGTTCTGGCTGAATGTTTATTTCTTCTTTATGTTCCAAATTGTTGATTTGCACGTTGGCTTCCTTTGTTTTGTTGTTGGTTCCCTGTGGATTTTTCTTTATTTCACTTAGTGTAGCCTTCACTTCTTCTTTTATGCTTTTGCTGTACTTAAATGAGTTCTGTGAGCATCCTTATCACCAGTGTTTTGAACTCTGCATCTGATAGATTGGCTATCTCCATTTTGTTCAGTTATTTTTCTGGGGTTTTGTTCTGTTCTTTCATTTGGGCCATGTTTCTTTGACTCCTCAATTTGGCAGCCTCCCTGTGTTTGTGTCTGTGTGTTGGGTAAAACTGCATTGACTCCCTCTCATAGCATACCTATTAAGCTGTATGGGGTGGACACTTAGGTATTCACCATGGCGGAGCAACCCACTTCACCACTTTGTGGCTCTGTATGGCGGGGAGGGGTCGGCAAGGAGACAATGCTGCTGCCTAACTGCTGGAGGCTTGCTTGGCACTCGCCCCATTTCCAGTCTCTTCACCAGTTTCCTGTATGCAGCTTGTGCCTCTCCATCTACCACGCTTGTGGTGGTTCCTGGAGTGGGTGGGTTTGTATACGTTCTAGGATCATGTAGGCCCTTTAAACTGACTCTCCTGAGAGACCTGCAGTTTCTTCTGCCACCCCAACCCCCACTAGTTTTTACAGCTAGAAGTTATGAGACTTTATCTTCCAGCACTGGAATCCTGGGCTACATGGTCTGGCCTGGGATCACTTGTTCCCAAGGCACCCCTCCTGATCCTTATCCACCACCTGTGAATGTGGGACCACCCATTCTGCCGGCCACTGCTGACACCTTGCCATTGCCATAGTGTTTCCTCTCCACCCCAGGCGTCATCTCTACCCCATCTACCTATCTGGATGAATATGGCTTCTTTAAATCTTTGGTTGTCAAACTTCATACAGTTCTATTTCCTGGCAGTTCTGGGTGTTTTTTGTTTTAAGGTTAGTTTTGATCCTTCTTGTAGTTGCGCAAGGATGTGAAGCATGTCTACCTACGCTTCCATCTTAACTGGACCAATTGTCATTGCTTTATAAAAGTCAGTTGCACAATTACCCTCACCTCTGTATGGCATCATGTACCCCAGATGCAGAATCACATACTTCATTAAGTTATCTGCATGAGTCTGCAGAAGAGGGAGAGGTATAGGCAAACACATTTTCAAAAGGAGACTCTTGCAATCAATTTTGATTATATCCTTTCTGTTTGTGTGATCTGCATTCAGTTTTCAGGAAGGAAGACCTGGGTGAGCACACTTCTAGAGTGTTTTATTGAGGTTCTTACCTGAATTTGATGAGCACTTGTGGGCTCTTGACATATGTTGGGGGCCTGGAGTGTTTCCCCCACAATCCTACTACCATCAATTCTCAGCCCACCCTGCAACTTCCTGTTATGGCTTGTGTCAGAATTATTATTTGGTGTCTTCCTCCACTGAAGCATAAGAGCCCCAAGAGGAGAGATCAAGTGTGTCTTCTTGGTTGCTACATCCCCAACACAGAGCCTGATGCATAGTGTCATCTGAGAAAGTGAGTGAATGAATGAATGAATGAATGAGCAAACTATTACAGACCAGATATTCTGCCCACTGCTTGTGGATGGCCTGATGGAGGCAGTTTTCCTGGCTCTTCCATTCTGATTCCCACCCTCAGGTTCCTCAAGGAGGGCACTTCATATGGCTTGGGCCTGTTTCAACCCAGTCTGTCTCCAAATCTTACCCTTTCTTGGCCCCCTGTGCCTGAATATTCATCTCCTCTACTTAGAACCCACAAAACCAAACCACACACATGCCTTTCTTTATCCAAATGTCTGGACATTGCAGCAGTGCTGCTTCCTCCAAAACTTGCTGTATATAGATTCTCGATAAGATTATCTCTGAGCTTATCAGAACACTTCAATGAAGGCATTACTACCTCATTTTACAAGCAAGAAAATGGTTGCTTGGAAGGTTAGGAAGCTTGCCCAGGGCCATGCAATAGGCAGCATTGGGTTTTAAAAGTAGAGTATCTCTGGCCCCACAGCTGACACTGTCCTAGCTTCTGAAATGAACTCCCATAACAAGTAACACACTGGGACAGGAACCAGTTGTTTCATCTACCCAGGTTTCCCCTACCCTGCTGTTTCACCACTTCTCACAAGGCTCTGTAGATACAGAGGTTTGCAAACTGTGAATTTTGTGTGCTGGGAAAAAACATTTTTATCTACTTCTGCCTCACCACTGGCTGTCTTTGTGTGTCTTGGGACATATTCCTTAACCTCTCTGGAGCTCACCGAAGGATATGTTTATTGATTTTAGAGAGAAAGGAATGGAAAGAGAGAGAGAAACATCAATTGGTTGCCTCCCATATCCTGACTGGGAATCAAACCTGTGACCTTCTGGTGTATGAGACGATGCTCCAACCAACCGAGCCACCTGGCCAGGACTCTGCTATAGTTTAATAATAAGCTTCTTAGAATGCCAAAGTTTCATTTTCCATATTTCATTTTTGTCTTTACTGTTGGTTCCACAAAGCAAAACAATACTTGCAGATGTATTTGCCATCCAATTTTGTTTTTATGTTGACTATATCTAGTGATTTTAGCTTTTTGTTCATATAAAATGAACAGTTAACACATAATTTTGACTATTTTCTTTAGTACCCTGTGTCATGATTACATGCTATAGGTATTCACTCTGTTCCAGGTGCTGAACTTAGAATAAAACTATTCTGTTTAGATCCTGACAAACCTTAGCCTCTTAAGTTTAGCAAGGATGAGAACAAATGTGACTCTATTAGAGCTGCCCTAATTTGGTTTATCAATATCAGGAGAATTTATAAATAATTACTGATGTGCATCAAAAAGTAAGATGGCTTGATGGATAGACAGAAGGAAGGTATGTGATAAAGTCAATGTTGCAAAATGTTAACAGTTGAGAATCTCCCTGGTTGCACATGTGGTGTCACTGTATAGCTAGGGGGAAAAAATTACCAAATCTACTGGGAAATTCTTCAGAAATCATTGTCCCATTATAATGAGACCAGTAGAACATGGTCCCATTTTAATTTAATCATTTGTCTATGGTATCTTACCTGAAAATGATTTATTTTTTAAGTAGGACCTCCAGTCTAATTGTAAAGTTCTAAGGGAAAAATACCAAGAGTGCTATCTTAGATTCCAAGAGTTAACCTTAAGAGACAATGCAGGGAAAGCACTCTCTGATTTGCAGCACACATAGGCCTTGTTTCACCACAGGCTGGGCAAACTGTAGCCCTGGGGCTAAGACCTGGCTACTGCCTGGTTGTATGTAGTCTTCAGTGGTTTTTACATTTTCAAATGGTTGGGAAAAGTCCAAAGGAAAATAATGGTGCGTGATAGCTGACAGTTATATGAAACTCAATTTCAGGGTCTCTTAATGACTTTTCGTTTTAATATAGCCATGCCTATTTGTTTACATATTGTCTGCAGCCATTTTTGTGCTGCAGCCACACAGTTGAGTAGACAGATACAATATGGCCCATACTACCTGAACCATTTACTCTCTGGCTCTTCACAACAACCCTTTGCCAACCTCCACCTTACAAGACAGAAATGTTACTTTCATGCTTTCAGGGAAGATTAGGGAGATTCCGAGTACATCTGATGGAGTATGGTAACCATATCCTGTGGCCTATAACTAACTCTTTCATTTCTTATGCTTTCAAAAGTGAATTTGTTTTTGTTTTTCTCTCATTTATGATAGTAGCTAAGTAAGTGGGCTCTAAACAGCACTATAAGGAAAGTTCTCATACTGTCCCCTTTGAACTTGTCTTAGCTTTACATGTTAGTTGTGACCTCAAAAAGAATGTTGTCCCTGAGAATTATGTACAATAAAAATCAACCTTGACTTGCAGTGTCACATTGACTTGCAGAAATGGTTTCTCAAAGGGAAAAATCATTACCCCATAGGTGTGAAGATTGAGTAGGAAATACCTGAAAGCATCTTCCACCTTTCCCAGTGGGTGAACTACATTAATTTAGGTCTGAAACATGTTTCTTGTAAGAAAGAATGTGTTTGGTAAGAAACTTGAACAACATGATTCTGAACTCACATAATAATTAGAAATAATACAAATGAAATAATGTATCATCAAATAATGATCGAGTGCCTTTAAGCAGGGCCCTGTTTTTAGTGAGGCTTATGTATTCACTCCACACACATTCACTGAGCATGTACTAAGTGCACAGCTCCAGGTTATCCAGTTGAGCTGAAACAGGTTTGGTTGCTGCCAATACGGAGCTTACTGTCTAGAGGGAAGAGATCACCTGTCAGTCAGTTACACGAATGGATATGAAATAGCAGCTTTGATGAGATCTTAGGATGGAGGGTGGTGTTGGGGGATATAGGATGAGGAAGGGTCCAGCAAAAGGGCCCAATGAAGTCTGGAGCATCAACCTTAAACGTACTGTTCATGATTTAATTTTCCAACTAAAAACAACAGGAAGGCCTTAAAGACTTTTTAACAAGAAGAGGGGTGATCAGATTTCTGTTTCAAAAAATTCACTCTTGCTGCCAAGTGGAAAAGATGGATATGGTGTCACCAGTTAGGGGGCTATTACAAAGATTTAAAAAAAAGGTCCAGGTAAGACATGCCAGTTTTGTTGACTAGACAAGAGATGGAGCCTGGTTTGGCTGGATGGGGACCAGCCTGGGAAGATCATGAGTTTTGTAATGGCCAGGCATGTTCAGTCTGAGGTACTTTGGAAGCAGCCAAATAGAGTTGGCAAGTGAGCATTGGATATGTTCCTGGGGCTCAGACAAGTATTCCAGGCTGTGGGGACCTGGCTTGTGCCAGCCTGCCTCTTTGCCCTTGCTCATGTCAAGGGATCCTGGCTGCCACATCCCACTGCATTCTGCTCCTCGGTCCTGGGTTGTGAAATCCTTTCCATCTTTCAAAGCAGATCTGGGAGGCTCCTTGTTTCCTTGAGGATCCTGCAGCTACCCCATAACCTAGCCTGTGTACTCAGTTCTCCCAGCCAGCAGTGCCCTCACCCTCTACCCCTGCAGCTCTTATTATGGGGCCACAGCTGACAAATTAGCCTGTCTTTGCACCCTGCTAGTGTTTTATAATCTACCTCTCCCCTCTAGCACCTAGCCCAGTGTCTTCATGAAATGGGAAGTGTGTAAATAGTAGACAAAACCCACAGTTGTGTTTAATGTGTGTGCACACACATTTTATGTAAGATGAATTTTTTTCGTGTCATGTTGGTCCCCACCTTACTGGGAGTCTCCATGACTGTCAATTAGCACTGGACCCTTTCAGATGGTCATCTTCTACTTTTCTTGGAGAAATGGCCACAGGCCACTAGTTGATCAGAGCAAATAAACAGGCACCAAGTTTAAAAGGAGCATCAGCATATACTGAGCCTACAAGATGACACCTTAGTGGAACTTGTTTTACTGAAGAAATAAATGTGTAAATTGTGGCGACTGTGGTAAAAGGCAGATTTTTAAGCCATGGGATAACCAGGTTTGAGCCAAAGGGAAGGAGAAGATGAGTTCATAGGGTTTCCTGCATCAAGAGGACTGTGGTCCCAGCTGTGAAAAGAACAGTGATGGTGCATGTTGGGGTTTATGTCTTTTCTCAGTATTCTTCCCGTCTAAAAGGATGAAACCTGTTTTAATGAAATAATCTTGTAAATCTAAATGCAAGCAAGTACTTTGGCAAAAACACAAGAAAATAAATCAACATAGCAAGCCATACACAAGTAGCAGTTTCTTGTTTAATATCTCCTTTGACCATTCAGTGTTTTTAAAGAGAAAACAGGCCCAAACTGGAGTCACTTGTGCTAAAGCCCATTACATCAAACCCAGAGTTAATATCTGACCTAATTTCAGTTTCATCCTTCTCCAAGAATGTAATATTAATCAGTCAGTCTGAATTGTCTGATTAGTATCAATGAGACAGTCTGTCACAAGGGTCCTCTCCACCCCACCCCCAAAGGAAACTGGGACAATCTGCCTGATAAAACCCCCATCTCCTACTAAAGGCCTGAAACAATCCCTTCTTTTCTTTTGCTAATGATTTTCTTGTTCTACCCAGTTTCTGCCTACAAAAGCCTCCCACACGGTACAGCTTCTTGGGGCTCCTCTGTATTTCCTGGGTGGAATGCTGCCCAATTCATGAATTGTTCAATAAAGCCAATTAGATCTTCATATTTACTTGGTTGAATTTTTGTTCTTTAATAGTATGAGACTTGAAGAATTTAAGTATAATTTAAAAATTGAATGATGTGCCCTTAGGGGACTTTTAAATTCATTAAAAATGTAAAAACTCTCAAAAAGGAGTACTGAGATGGGCATCATATCCCACAGAGCCGGTTTCTTGTTTTATTGGCTTTAGAAAATAAGCTACTAGATATTAGATGCCATAGACACTTGGATTTTTATGAATGTGATACATGGAGACCTAAACAGTTTTCCAGGATACTCCCATTTTTCTCTACCACATGTTAATATGTTTTACTAAGGAAACTAAGAGTGTATTTTGAAATATTTTGTTAAACTATTAAATATTGGTATCACTGGCTTGACAAAGATAAGTATTTTAACTTCTTGCTAACTGATCCTTTTAACATCTTGAACTCCCTACTTAAGGTATTTCTCTTTCAGTTTGTCTACAAATACTAAAGTTTTACACATTAGTGTTTTCCAATGACTGTTAAGGGGATATTGGTCTTCTGCCTCACTGCCAAGCATTCATTCTCCAGCAACAGCACAGTGTGCAGTGCCCCACAGCACACACACAGCCTCTGAGAGCCAGCATTCAGGGACAGCAGAGAAGATGTAGGGACCCTCCCACCAAAGCATCAGCAAACACCTCTGGCCATAGAAGTCCCGACATTTTCTTTTCCTTTTCTTTTTTAATTCCAGTATATTGTTGGACAATACTGTTTCATACCTATATCAAGCAGACCAAAAAAGTAAATAAATAAACAGAAACTTCATAAACAACAAAAAAAGGGAAAAAAGCAACCTTTTATCTTTAGCCTTTTTAACCATCTCCTACAAATGAACTACTTATCGTACAGTTAAGTAAGTACACAAAAAAATTACTAAAATGCTTGGAATAAGATTGTTGTTTTTTGTAGTTGTTTTAGCCTTTTTACAAGGTCTTTTTCCCTCCATTGAGACTATACTGAACATGCCCACACCACAAGTAAAGACGGAAGTAGGACAGAGAACACTCCAAAAGCTGGTTTGGTCATCTGAGATCAATAAAAATAGCTGACCCCTAACAACATGCACAAAAACATAAAATGAAAATAAAAAATACAAACAAATTTACCTTTTTAAAGCACTTTTTAAAGCAGGAAATTTTGGTTTTGTTCCTCTCGTTGCAAATTCACATTGTGGTTTTGGTTGGGTGGGAGATAGTGTATGCCATCTGTGGGTGACTCTGCTAGTGGTGGGTGGGCAGGCAGGTGGGACTTTCTACTCAAAGGTGATCACATTTAGATTGTCAGATGGGAAGTGGATATTGAATATGTCACAGTGGCCTTTTTTCAAAGATTAACTTTTCCTTTTACCATGTCTAGTCATCCTCATTGGTCTTCTGCTTCTTGGTGTCAACATCGTCATCCTCACCCTCTTCAGCTGCCCATTTGCCTGTAGCTGCCTAGTTAAACAGTTTTTTATTGTTTATGCTATTACAGTTGTCCCAAGTTTTCCACCCTTGCCCCCATCCTCCCAGCCTTCCCCCTCATTCCCACAGCCAATTCCCACACATTGTTCATGTCCATTGGTGATGCATATATGATCTTTGTCTAATCCTTTCACCTTCTTTTAATCAGTTCCCTCACCCCTCCCCTCTTAGAGCTGTCAGTTGTTCCATGTTTCTGTGCCTTTGATTATCTTTTGCCCATTAGTTTATTTTGATCAGTAGATTCCAGTTATAAGTCAGATCATATGATATTTGTCTTTCATTGACTAACTTAATTTCATTTAGCATAATAGTATCCAGTTCTGTCTATGCAGTTGCTAAAAGTAAGACTTGTTTCTTTTTTACTGCTGCATAGTAGTCCATTGTGTAAATTTACCACACCTTTTTTATTCACTCATTTACTGATGGGTAATTAGGCTGTTTCTAGCATTTGGCTACGGTATATAGTGCTGCTATGAACATAGAGGTCTATATATTCTTTTGAATTTTTGGAATTCTTTGGATATATTCCCAGCAGTGAAATCACTGGGTCAAAAGGCAGTTCCATTTTGAATTTCTTGAGAAAACTCCATACTGTTTTTGAGAGTAGTTGCACTAGTCTGCATTCCCACCAACAGTGCACTAGGGTTCCTTTTTCTCCACATCCTCGCCAGCATTTCTTGTTTGTTGATTTATTAATGATAGCCTTTTTGGCAGGTGTGAGGTTATATCTCATCAAGGTTTTAATTTGCATCTCTCTGATGGCTAGTGATGCTGAGCATCCTTTCATATGTCTCTGAGCCTTCTATATGTCCTTCTTGGAGAAGTGTCTATTCAGGTCCTTTACCTGTTTTTAAAAAATAGGATCGTTTGTCTTCCTGGTATTATGTCATGTAAGTTCTTTATATATTTTGGAGATTAAACTCTTGTTCAATGTATCATTGACAAATACGTCCTCCCATACAGTTGGTTCCCTTTTCATGTTGATGCTTGTTTCTTTAGCATGCAGAAGCTTTTTAGTTTGATGTAGTTCCATTAGTTTATTTTTTCCTTTATTTCCCTGGCCCTAGGAAATAATCTCAGCAAAATTACTGCTACCTGGGATATCTAAAATTTTACTGCCTATGTTTTCCACTAAGACTTTTATGGTACCATGACTTATATCACAGCCTTTTATCCATTCTGAGTTTATTCTGGTATATGGTGTATATAGTATCTGGTATCTGGTAGTCTAGTTTCATTTTTTGCAAGTACTAGTCCATTTCTACCAACACCATTTATTGAAGAAACTGTCTTGACTCCACTGTATGCTCATGCCCCCTTTGTCAAATATTAATTGACCATAGACACATGGGTTTATTACTGGTTCTCTCTTCTGCTCCACTGATCTATGTGTCAGTTCTTATGTCAGTACCAGACTGTTTTGATTACAGTGGCCTTGTAGCATAGTTTTATATCAGGTATTGTGACCCCTTCAACTTTGTTCTTTCTCGAGATTGCTGTGGCTATTTGGGGGTCTTTTTGTTCCATATAAATTGTTAATGATGTTGATTCTTCCAGTCCAACAACAGGGTATATGCTTCCATTTATTTGTATCTTCCTCAATTTCTTTCTTCAGTATTCTATATTATTCCAAGTAAGGTCTTTTACCTCCTTGGTTTAATTTATTCCTAGGTATCTCATATTTTTTTTATTGCAGTAGTAAATGGGATTGTTACCTTAGTTTCCCTCTCTGGTTCATTGTTGGTGTTCAAAAGTGCCATTGATTTCTGAGTATTGATTTTGTATCTTACTCCTTTGCCCAATTCAGTAGTTAGGTTGAGTAGTTTTCTGGTGGAGCCTATAGGGTTTTCTATGTACACTATCATGTCATCTGCAAAAATTGACAGTTTTACTTCTTCCTTTCCAATTTTGATGCCTTTTATATCTTCTTCTTGTCTGATTGCTATGGCCAGGACCTCCAGTACTATTTTGAATAAGATAGATGAAAGGAGGAACCCTTGTCTTTTTCCTGATCTTAAGGGAAACACTTTTAGTTTTTGCCCATCAAGTATGATATTGGCGGTAGGTTTTTCATATATGGCCTTTATTATGTTAGATATGCTCCCTCTATTCCCATTTTGCTGAGTGTTTTTATCATAAATGGGTGCTGGATTTCATCAATGTTTTTTCTGCATCTGTTGATATAATCACATAATTTTGGTCTTTCATTTTGTTTGTGATATATCACATTTATTGATTTGTGAATATTGTACCATCCTTGAGTCCCTGAAGTAAATCCCACTTGAACATGGTATATGATCTTTTTAATTATTTTGGGATTTGGTTTGCTAGTATTTTGTTGAGAATTTTAGCACCTGTATTCATCAGAGATGTTGGTCTTTAATTTTCTTTCTTTGTTGTGTCTTTTCCTCATTTTGGGATTAAGATAATGCTGGTTTCGTAAGAAGAGTTTGGGTACACCCCCTCTTCTTGAAATTTTGGAAATAGTTTGAGAAAGAGAAGTGTTAGTTCCTCTTTGAATGTTTGATATAATTTGCCTGTGAAGCCATCTGGACCAGGGCTTTTGTGTGTCAGTAGTTTTTTTATTACTGCTTCAGTTCCACTAGTTGCTATTGGTCTATTTAGGTTTTCTGCTTCTTCCTGATTCAGATTTGGAAGATTGTATGTTTCTAGAAATTCATCCATTTTGCCCAGGTTGTCCAATTTCTAGGCATGTAGTTTTTATAATTTCTTACAATCCTTTGTATTTCTGTAGTATATGTTGTTACTTCTCTTTTATTTCTGATTGTTATTTATTTTTTGGGTTCTCTCTCTCTCTCTCTCTGTCTGTCTCTTTTTGGAAGTCTGGTTAAGTTTGTCAATTTTGTTTATCTTTTCAAAGAACCACCTCCTAGTTTCATTATCCTTTGAATTGCTTTTTAGTCTCTATGTAATTTAATTCAGCTCTGATCTTATTTCCTTCCTTCTGCTTGCTTTGGGCTTTGTTTCTTGTTGCTCCTCTAGTTATTTTAGATATAGGATTAGGTTGTTTATTTGAGATTTTTCTGTCATCTTTAGATAGGCCTGAATTGCTATGAACTCCCCAGTCAGAACTGCCTTCACTGTGTCCCTTAGGTTTTCAGTTGTGTCTTCATTTCATTTGTTTGCAGAGAGCTTTTGATTTCCTCCTTGAGCTCACTGTTACCACATTCATTATTTAATAACATGTCATTCAGCCTCCATGCATTTGAATGTTTTTGAGTTTTTGCTTGAAGTTGGTCTCCAGTTTCAAGCCATTGTTATCCAAGAAGATGTTTGGTATATTTTCAATTTTCTTAAATTTGTTGAGGCTACTTTTGTGCCCTACTGTGTGGTCTATCTTTGGGAATGATCCTAGTGCATTTGAGAAGAATGTGTGTTTTGCTACTTTGGGGTGAAATATTCTATAAATATCAATTACATGCATTTGACCTAGAATGTCATTCAATTCTGCAATATTTTTATTGATTTTTTGCTTGGAAGATCTATTCATTGGTGACAGTCCCCTACAATGACTGTATTGCTGTATATTTCTTTCTTAAAGTCCTCCAATATTTTCTTTATATACTTAGATGGACCTATATTGGGTGCATTTATGTTTACAAGAGTGATATTCTCTTGCTGGACTACTCCCTTAGGTATCATGTAGTGGCCTTCTTTGTCTCTTGTTATGGCCTTTATTTTAAGTCTATTTCAATTTTCTTGAATTTGTCAAGGCTTCTGATATAAACATTCCTAACCCCACTTTTTTCACATCCATTTACATGGAGTATTTTTTTTCCATCCCTTCACTTTCAGCCTTTGTATATCTTTTGTTCTGAGGTTGGTCTGTTGTAGACAGCACATATGCAGGTTGTGTTTTCTTATGCATTCTGCTACCCTGTGTCTCTAAATGGACATTTAGTCCATTTACATTTAAGTTTATTATTGATAGGTACTTATACATTGCCATTTTTCACCTTTGTACCAATGTTCCCCCCTTCTCTCTCTTTCTTTTCCTAAAGCAGTCCCTTTTAGCATCTCTTGCAGGGCTGGTAGAGATGTACTCTTTTAACCTTCCTTTGTTTGGGAAGCTCTTTATTTTACCTTCCATTTTAAATGAGAGGCTTGCTGGGTAGGTAGTCTTGGTTTCAGGTCCTTGCTTTTCATTATTTGGAATATATTAGGCCAATCCTTTCTGGCTTGTAGTGTTTCTGTTGAGGAATCAATTGATAGCCTTTTCAGAGCCCCCTTGTATGTGCTAGCTGTTTCTCCCTTGCTGCCTTTAAGATTCTCTCTTTGTCTCTAAATTTTGCCATTTTTATTGTAATGGCAAAATGGAGTAGGCCTCTTTGTGTTCATCTTGATTAGGAACCTCTGTGCTTCCTGGACTTGCATGACATTTTCCCTCACCAAGTTAGGGAAGTTTTCTGTTATTATTTTTTCAAACAGGTTTTCTATCCCTAGTTCCTTTTCTCATCCTTCTGGTATCCCTAGGATGTGAATATTGTTACATTTCATGTTGTCCCAAAGCTCCCTTAAAGTATTCTCACTCTTTTTGATTTTTTTCATTTTGTTGCTCTGATGGGTTTTTTTTCCTACCTTGTCTTTCAGCTCCATGATTTGATCCTCTGCTTCTCCTAGCCTGCTCTTAATTCCTTCTAGTGTGTTCTTCATTTCAGATATTGCATTCTTCATTTCCATCTTGTTCTTATTAAAAGTTCCTATGTCTTTTTTCATGTTGATGTAGATCCCACTAAGATCCTTGTAGTTCTCACTAAATTCCTTGTTATCCTTATTACCATTACTTTGAACGTATGTTTGATAAAGTGCTTGCATCAATTTCTCTTAGCTCTTTTTCTGGAGATTCCTCCTTCTCTTTCTTTTAGGGGTTGTTTGTTTGTCTCTCCATTTTAGTTGTCTCTTTGTGTTTGTTTCTATGTATTACATTGATTTGCTTTGACTCTCTGTCTTGTGGAGTGCCCTTGTGTGATAGGTGTTCTGTGTGCCCCAGGGTGCAGACTTCTTGATTTCCTGATCTGTATGCTCTAAGAATGTTCTCTGTGTGGATTATGTGTTCTCTACCACTATATTTGGGTCCTTGTTGCTATTGGCCCATTCATTAGTCACTCTTCCATCTGGCTGACTAATGGGCTGAACCTCCACCAGTTATTGTATGCTGTTGTATAGGTGCTGGCAGAACAAAGCAAAACAACACAAAAATAACACCAAAACAAACAACCCCTCCCTGATCCCCACAGCAGTATCAACAACAACAAGAGAGCAAATAATATTAAAAGAGGAAAGAGAAATGGAATAGTAGAGAAAGGGGAAAAGGCAAGAAAACATGAGAAAACCAGAGAAAAGAAAAATGATTATGAGTGGAGAAGGGGGAAGAGAACTACTACTCATATTGAATTGAAAGAGTAAAATGGGAGAAACTAACACAGAAAAAGTAACAAAAATAACAAAAGGAGAGAAGGGAACAGTGGAGTAATCAAGATAAGAGTAGAATAGATATAAAAGAAAAATTAAAGCATCAAAATTTTTTTAAAGATTTAAAGATAAAGGCTATGAAAAAGAAAAAATAGCTAAGATCAGAAAACAGCCAAGTGTATTTGTCTCAGCACAGTTTGGATCTGGCCTTCTGGTTTCTCCTGTTGGATATGCTCTGATATCTGAGTCTGCTGTAAGCCAATGACAGGTGCTGTCCGTATCTGGCCCTTGGCCACCTTTTCAAAACCACTGGTGATCCAGTTTGTGGCTGATTCCTCCAGGCTTGGCTGCTTCTAGGGTGGGCCAAGCTGCTATGAAAGCTGGCTTTTATCAGCACTGGATCTAGGGGTGTGTCAGCAAGTGTCCAAGGTCACCACAGAAACCTCCTCTGCCTGCCTGCAGGCCTCTCTCAATCTTATACTAGTCAAAGACCTATTTCTGAGAGAGCTTCTGCTGGAAACAGGGGGCTGTATTCCTGGATTTCCTGTGGCAGGTGCCTTTCAGACTTCAGAGAAAATGGTGGGTTCGATCCCCTTCCCCCAAGCCAGTAGTCTGAGTCTGTCCTGAATTGTTTCCCTGTACTTGGTGAGGTGACAGGGTGGGGGGTTGGTCCTTAGCTTCCAGAGCCCAGATTTTGGGTCTTCCTGATACCAGGAGGGTCATTCTGTGCCTCTCCCATGAGGGAAATGCACCAATCTGTTTTCTAGGATAGTGTTTTCCAGGATTGGCTGCACCCTACTTCCAGTCTCTGATGACCCCTGAGTATATTTATATTGCTGTCTCCTTTGCAAAGGTTAAGATGCAGGATGGGAGAAAAGAAAAAAACAAATAAAACAGACTACCAAGACTGAGTAAAACTGAAAAAAGGACAAAAAATTTTGCTGAATGGAGCAAATGAGCTTTCAGAGTTTGTGGCAAGGGTATTTCCAGAGGGAAGGGGGAGCAGTGTCCCACAAGGTAAGATAAATGATTTTCCCCTGGGAGGGATCAAGAAAGATGGCTGGGCTGTGTAGCCCAGGTATATCCAGGCCCCCCAAATCCCACAGCTGATCCCCCAAGACTCTCCCTGTGCCTCCCACTCCAGACTCTCCTCGAGCAATTCCAGTGCCACCCTCCCTTCACTAGGGCCCAAGGTGGGTAGCTGCAAACATACAAGCCGTGTTTTGCCCCTTTATGAAAAAAAAAAGAGAGAGATGGATTTGTCGTCAGTGGTTTTCATCTCTCCCCAGAGCAAAGAGTCCCCACAGTCAGACTCCTTGATCTCCTGATCTGGGTGCTCTAGGGATGTCTTTTGTGTGGATTATGTGGACTCTTCTGTTTTATTTGGGACCTGAATTTTCATTGGCTCATTTGTTGTTGGGAACTTTCCTCCATTTGGCTAAGGGGCTCAACTGCTGCCATGTCTGCCTCTGCCTTAAGAGGGCTTCTAGGTGTGGCTTGGATCCCTAGTTGGGGCACGTACAGGAGGCCATCTATCAACTCTTCTTTCTCACACCAGCACCTCTCCCACTCTCTCCCAAGTCAATAGAATATATCCTGTGTGCATTGTCTTCCTTTAAATCTCATATCATCCTGATGGGGTCAGGGAGGAAAGGGAAGAGTCCAATAGCAAAACTAGAACAGTGGATGGTGGTAGGGTGCTCACGCTGCTCTCTCCAGTGAGACTCAGCCTTGGATTCTGGTCATGGTACTCCCCTGGCAGTGGTCCCACCATGGTCTCTGCCACCAGCACCACCCCAGATGACTTTCTGTGTTCCCAGTTCCCAACTTATCTGCAGCATCCTCAGTGAGATTGTCCCATTCATGGTTCCAGCAGTGCCCAGGGCAAGGAAACTATAGCCCCCTCCATGGCAAGTACCTCAGTCCACTGGACCCTAGCTCTGGATGGCAGTGGAGTATGTGGTGTGGCCCAGTAGGTGTGAAGATCACAGAAACAAGTCCAGTTGCCAGGCACAGCTGCTCTGGCAGCTTCTTCCCAAGGAGGGTATTGCAAATTGCACAAAATGGTTCCTGCTCCAAGTCTGCGCAGCCAGAAGTGCTAGGCCAAGTGGTGGCTAAGACAACTGCAGCAGCTGTGGCAGTGGCTCCGCAAGAGGAGCCTGGGCTGCACACCCCTGATTGCTCTTGTAAGTGGGCAGGCACTCACACATTTGCACACACACCCCAAACACTACCCACACACACTCACTCACACACATGCTCAGTTGGATCTTCAAGTTGATTGCTCTGTGGTTTAGCTGCAAGACTGGTCCAGGGTTGGGACCAAGTGGACAGAGCTTCCAGCTACTCTGCAGCCATCTTTGAACCCCTTGATCATATTATTTTTATCATTCATTTTGTTTATGTAATGTATCACATTTATTGATTTGCAAACATTGTACCAACCTTACATCCATGGGATAAATCCCACTTGATCATAGTGTATGATCTTTTCAGTGTATTGCTGGATCAGGTTTGCTAATATTTTATTGAGGATTTTAGCATCAATGTTCATCAGGGATATTGGGCTATCGTTTTATTTCTTTGTTGGGCTTTTACCTAGTTTTGGAGTTAGGATAACACTGATCTTGTAAAAAGAGCTTGGCAACTTTCCCTCTTCTTGAATTTTTTGAATAGGAAAGTTGTTGGTTCTTTGAACGTTTTGGTAAAATTTGCCTGTGAAGTCCTCTGGTCCAGGATATTTGTTTGCTGGGAGATTTTGACTACTGCTTCAATTTCATTAGTTATTGGTCTATTTAGGTTCTCTGCTTCTTCTTAATTCAGTTTTGGGAGATTTTATAGTTCTAGAAATTAATCCATTTTATCCAGGGTATCCAATTTCATGTCATATAGTTCACAGTATTTTTGTTTTACAATCCTCTGTATTTCTGTGGTATCCATTGTTATTTTCCCTCTTTCATTTCTGATTCTATTAATGTGGGTCCTCTTTCTTTTTTTCTTCATGAGTCTTATTAAAGGTTTTTCAATTTTGTTTATCCTTTCAAAGAACCACCTCCTAGATTCATTGACCTTTTGAATTGTTTCTTAGTCTCTGTTTCCTTATTCATTTATTGCCATTCTCATCTTGATTATTCCCACTCTCATTTGATTATTTCCTTCTACTTACTTTGGGCTTTGTTTGATATTGTTTCTTTTTTCTAGTTCTTTTAGGTATAGGGTTAGATTGTTCATTTGAGAGTTTTCTATCTTCTTTTTAAAAATATTTTTATTGATTATGCTATTACAGTTGTCCCAGTTTTTCACCCTTTGCCTCTCTCTACCCAGCACCCCCATTCCCTCCAGAAATCCACCCTTCATAGTTCATGTCCATGGGTCATGCATATAAGTTCTTTGGCTACTCCATTTCCTACACTGTTATTAACATCCTTCTGTCTATTTTTTATCCACCATTTATGCATCTTATTCCCAGTAACTTTTCTCCCATTCTCTTCTCTCCCCCTCCCCACTGATAACCCTACATGTGATCTCCATTTCTGTGAGTCTGTTCCTGTTCTGCTTATTTGCTTAGTTTGTTATTTAGACTCAATTATTGATAGTTGTGAATTTTTGCCATTTTAATATTCATAGTTTTGATATTTTTTAATTTAATTCTCGTTAGCATTTCATATAATAATGACTTGGTGATGATGAACTCCTTTAGTTTTACCTTGTCTAGGAAGCACTTTATCCGCCCTTCAATTCTAAATGATAGCTTCACTGGGTAGAGTAATCTAGGTTATAGGTCCTTGCTTTTCATCACTTTAAATACTTTTTATCAGTCCCTTCCAGCCTGCAAAGTTTCTTTTAAAAAATCAGCTGACAGTCTTATGGGAATGCCTTCATAGGTAACTCTCTGCTTTTCTCTGGCTGTTTTTAAGATTCTCTCTTTATTTTTAACCTTTGGCATTTTAATTATGATGTATCTTGGTGTGGTCCTCTTTGGGTCCATCTTGTTTGGGATTCTCTGTGCTTCCTGGACTTGTATGTCTGGTTCCTTCACCAAATTAGGGAAGTTTTCTTTCATTATTTTTTGAAATAAGTTTTCAATTTCTTGCTCTTCTTCTTCTCCTCTTGGCATCCCTATGATTCAGATGTTGGTATGTTTAAAGATGTCCTGGAGGACCCTTAGCCTATCCTTGTTTTTTTTCTTTTAATTCTTTTTTCTTCTTGCTGTTCTGATTGAATGCTTTTCTGTTCCTTATGTTCCGAATAGTTGATTTGATTCTCAGCTTCATCCTCTCCATTGCTGGTTCCTTATAGATTTTTCTTTATTTCACTTAATGTAATCCTCATATCTGCCTGGGTGTTTTATATGCTGTTGAATTACCCAATGAATTCCTTGAGCATCCTGATAACCAGTGTTTTGAACTCTGCATCTGATAGGTTGCTTATCTCCATTTTGTCTAGTTCTTTTTCTGGAGTTTTGTTCTGCTCTTTCATTTGGGCCATATTTCTTTGTCTCCTCAATTTTGGCAGCCTCCCTCTTTTTGTTTCTGTGTCCTAGGTAGATCTGCTTTGAATCCCTGTCTTAGTAGTGTGGCCTACTGTAGAAAAGCATAATTGTAAGTTATATGGGGTGGAGCCTTAGGGAGTCAGTCTCCAGGACAGGGCAACCCATGTCAGTGCTCCTTAATTCTGTGTGGGGGAGGACGTGGAGAGGGAACAGTGCTACTGGCTGGCCTCTGGAGTTTTGCCTGGGAGGAAGCTGTCTTCTGACACTCGCCCTGTTGCCACTCACTTAAATTTCTCCCCATATGCTACTGGTGCCCTTATAGCTATTGCCCTGGTACAGAGTCCTAGATGGGGTGAGTCTACATGAGTCCTTAGTCTGTTGCAGGCCCTTTAAGAGGAATCTCAAGAATCCCACCATTTCTTTTGCCACCACAACTCCTGCCCCGGCTTTTACAGCCAGAAGTAATGGGGACTTATCTTCCTGGTGCTGGAACTCTGGGCTTGGTGGCCTGGTCTTCGGCTGGGATCCCTTGCTCTGAGGTATCCCTCCTAATTTTTGTTGAGTACACATGGATGTGACTGCCCTTCCTGCATCTCCACATCTCTCAGCACTACTCCCTGTCTCCACACTTCTCCATGACTCTCCACCACTCCACGCCTTTCCATCTCTCCTCACCCCTCCACGCTTCTCTGTCTGCACACCTCCTACCTGCCTGGATGAATGTGGCTTCTTTAAATGGTTGCAGACAGTTCAATTTTCTGACAGTTCTGGGTGATATGTGTTTTGTAGTCTAGTTGTGATTTTTGCTGTAGTTGTGTGAGGAGGCAAGGCATGTTTACCTACACCTCTATCTTGACTAGAATTCACTGTCTTCTTGAGGTATGTATGCCTGTAATGCTATGAACTTCCCTTTCAGGACTGCTGTCGCTGTGTCCCATAGGTTTTGGGTTGATGTGTATTCATTTTCATTTGTTTCCGAGTACTTTTTGATTTCTTCCTTGATTTCATCGATAATCCATTCATTATTTAATAATATGCTTTTAATTTAGTCTTCAATTTTAAATGATAGCCTTGCTGAATAAAGTAATTGTGCTTGTAGACACTTGCTTTTCATTACTTTGAATTCTTCATGCCAGTCACTCCTGGCCTGAAGTGTCTCTGTTGAGAAATCAACTGACAGTCTTTTTGGAGCTCCATTGTAGATAACTGACTGTTTCTCTCCTCCTGCCTTTAAAATTCTCTCTTTATCCCTGGCTGATATGGCTTAGTGGATTGAATGCCAGCCTGCAAACCAAAAGGTCACCAGTTCAATTCCCAGTCAGGGCACATGCCTGGGTTGTGAGCCAGGTCCCCCAGTTGGGGGCTTGTGAGAAGCAACCAGTTGATGTTTCTCTCCCACATTGATGTTTCTCTCCTTCTCTTTCCCCTCCCTTCTCCTCTCTCTAAACATAAATAAATAAAATATTTTTTAAAATTCTCTCTTTGTCCTTAACTTTGCCATTTTAATTATGTTCATTGGTGTGGGTCTCTTTGGGTTCTTCCTGATTGGAACACTCTGTGCTTCCTAAAATTGTGTGACTTTTTCCTGCACCAGGTTAGGGAAGTTTTCTGTCATTATTTCTTCAAACAGGTTTTCTAACCCTTGCTCACTTGCTTCTCCTCTGGTACCCCTGTGATGTGATAGTGTTATATTTCATTTTGTTTCAGAGTTCCCTAAAACCATTCTTGTTATTTTGAAGTTTTTTTTTCTTTTGATGCTTTGCTTGGGTGTTTTTTTCTACCTTGTCTTTCAAATCACTGATTTGATCTTCTCCTTCATCTAGTCTGCTTTGAATTCCTTCTAGTATGTTCTTCATTTCCAACTTGTTCTTATTTGTGGTTTCTATGTCCTTTATCATGTTGATCTAGCTCACACTAAGTTCCTTGAGTATTCTTATAACCATTACTTTGAACTCTATGTTGATAAACTGTCTGATTCATTTTCATTTAGCTCTTTCCTGGGGATCCTCCTCTCCTTTTTGGTGGGGTGTTTCTTTGTCTCCCCATCTTGCTCTTTTTTTTGTTTCTATGTATTAAATGGACTTTGACTTGTCTTCATGGGGTGGCCTTATGTGGTAGGCATCCTGTGGGACTCAGTGGTATAGTCTTAATCTACTAATCTGTATGCTCTATGAATGTCCCTTATGTGGTTTATTTGGCTTTCTGTTGTATTTGGGATTGTCGTTGACCCCTTTGTTGGTTCTCTTCTCCTGGCTGACTGAGAGGCTCATACCCCACCATGTCTTTTATGCTATGGTACAGGTACTGACAGAACATGGCAAAACAACACAGAAAATGAAACCCACACAATCAAAAATGATTCCCAACAACAATTGCACAATCAACTACAAAAGTGCAAAGAATAATAATGATGGGAAGAGAATAAGAATATTATAGGAATAAAAGAAAATAAGATGATGATAGGAAAGAAATATGATTATGAGAGGATAGAGAGAAGAGAAACGGTAAGACTAAGGAGTAGGAGCACAGAATCACCACAAAAGGTCAAAGAAAAGGAAAAAATAAAATTAAAAAAAGTGAATGAAGGAAGAAGGCAAAATGGAGTAAGAAAAAGGGAGAATAAAATGACACTTGAAAGGAAAAAATGTGAAAAATGAAAAAAAATTTAAAAAGATAAAGTGATGAAAAGCTGTGTGAAAGAATAAATGAAAATAAGGAATAAGAATGAAGTAGAATTCATCTCAGCAGAGTTTAGGGGTTGCCTGCTGGGTTCTCCCTCTGGATACAACTCTGATGTTGTCTGTTGCTGATGTAAGCCAATGTCAGATGCTGTCCACATCTAGCTCTAGGCAGCCTGCTCAAAGCTACAAGTGACCCATGGTTTATAGCTTTCTCATTCAGGCTTGGCTGCCTCCAGGATGGGCCTCACTCCTCAGTGGGGCTGGCTTTTTATAAGCACAGGGGTGGCTCAATTAATGACTGAAGGCACCATGGAACCTCTTCCACCTGCCTCTGCCTGCAGTCCTGGCATTAGCCTTAGTCTAGCCACTAACCCATCTGTTTCTGAGAGGGCTTCTGGTAGAATTGGGCGAATGGGACCTCTGGATCTCCCATGGAGGTGCCATTCAGACTTCAGTGAAGGTGGTCATTGTGTTCCCTCATCTCCATGCTACATGTCACCTGTCTGACTCTTTGTCCAGGATTATTTCCCTGAACTCATTAAGTCAAAGCCCCAGTAAGAGAGCTGGTGCAGCCTACAGGACCCAGAGTTTGGGTCTGCCAGAAAATCAGAGGGCATTCCTAGGCTCTCTCATGATAGGGAAGCATCCATCTGGTTCCTGGGAAAGTGCATGGAATGGCCATGCTCTAAAGCCAGTCTCTAGTATTCCTGAGTGAGCTTATGTTGCTGTCTCCTCAGGAGGGAATAAGAGGCAGGTTGGGGGATAGCAAGAAATAAAAAAAGGAAAAGAAAAAGAATTTTTCAAAAAAGGATGCAGGGTTGGGTGAGCAGGATTCCAGAGGATTGGGCTAGGAGGGCTCCAGGGGGTGGGGTGAGAGGTTGCCCACAGTGTAAGGTAATTGTTTTTCTCCTGGGAAGGGCTTGCTCTTCTCAAGAAAAATGGCTGTTGTGGTATAGAGATGTGTCCTAGCACTGGGAACTCAGCAGCTTCCCCCATGCCTCTTCCCCAAGCCTCCCACTCCAAACTCTCTTCCTGTGACTCCAGGCTGTGCTGCCCTCCCTTTGCCTGAGTCCAAGGTGAGTGGCTATGAACATACAACCTGTGCCTTGGCCCCTAAGAAAATAAGGAAGGAAAAAAAGAAGAAGAAGAAAAATGGCTTTATCTCCAACGGGCTTTGTCTCTCTCTGGTGGGAAAAAACCCTATGGCCTTTCACTGCTGGATGCTGCTTGAGCAGGTGGTCCTGGCACTAGTGCTTGGGAGCCTGTTCTGGGGTCCAGGCTTCCCTCCTCTCAGGGAGAAGCCCCCACAGCCTGCTGCATACTTGGCCTGCTGCCTTGAAAGCAGTGCTGGCCTCTTTCATGTCCCTGCCCTTCCTATCTGTCTCAGGTATTTTCTACACATCTTTGGTTAAGTGTCTCCTCTTCAGGTAGTCTTCAGTTGTTTATTTCAGGTGGATGCTCTCCTCTTTGTTTTTATTTTCAGTTCTTCTACTCTATCACCATCTTCTTTTTGCTTCTAAACGTTGGGGAGAAAATGTAAATGTTCTGGCCTTTCAGTGAATAACCTGCTTCTTCCTAAGGTGCTAATTGTAAAAATATTAGTCTGGTTATCTTTTTTTAGAACTTAGATTATTTCTTTATATTACAGGCATGAAAACAAAAAGAAACTAACTACCAACTTAAAATCTAAAGGTAAGAGAAATACGTGAGATCAGATTTTTATTTTGTGTTTTGACCAAAGGAATTTTTTGTGACATGCATTTATTTTTGTGTGTAAGGAATGTGAAGCATGCCTGTGATCACAAAGGCAACCCTGCAGCTCTTTATGGGGAGATGTTGTCTCTGAGGGGATTGGAGAACGTCAGTGACAGGGCTGTGACCTGAGAACACATGGGCGGCATAGGTCATAGTCACATAGCATTTTAATTTGCAAGTATAAATACGCAGGGGATCCTAAGCTCCACATATAATTGATTACCAACACTATTATATTCTACCTTTGAAATGTTTCTTGCCTCTGTCCCCATCCTTACTGCTAATACCCCACAAATACCCACTGCTGAAGACACAACAGGGCTCTTTCAGGAGACTCAACTGGTTTCTTCAAATCCAACCCTCCCCAAATCCTCACTGTCCTCCACCTGCCTACCAGCATCTAAAACCTCATTTAGCTTTCTTACCTTACTGGTTAAGAATTGCCAGTGCCTTCCCACTACCTACAGGATAAAGTCTATGATGTTCTCCCTTTGTGGCCTGGCCCCATCCCTAGTCTCCAGCCTAGGTCTTCCCAGAATCTTGTCCTCTTTGAGTCTAGTCAAAACCAGCTTTTTCAAGATATGCCACTTGTATCTCCATGCCTTTGCTCATGTTATCCCTTCTCTGTAATGTTCCTTTTCCTTTTCCTCAGCCTAGTGAGCTCCTATTCATCCTTCAACATCCAGCTTACAAGGAAAATCTAACCCTCCTTTCATGCTAACACTGTGGCATTATTCCTTGCTGAGCTTGGACTCTCTCTACTCCTGTCTCCTTAAACCCATTTCCAGTGTGGAGTTGAGTCAGACAATCTGGGTGGGACTCCTGGCTTGACCAACAACTAACATTGATTATGGCCACTTAACAACTCTTCCAGCCTTGATTTGATCAGTAAAACAGAGACATTAATACTTATCTTACTAGGTTGATGGAAGGATTAAATGGGGGTCATATCTAGGAAGTCATTAGAGAGCTGTTGAGTTGTGCCATGTAGATATCAGTAGTCATGGAGATTGTCACTGTAGCAGACAATATGCCTCACCACACCCCATGTGATCGCTTTAGAGGTCATCTCAACATAGTTCACTGACATGCCCCTGGCCTTCTACATCAGACACTGTGTATGTCCACCTGAGGGTTTTATCAGGCCACAGGAGTAGACAAAGCTCCTATGAGAAAGCTCCTTTACAGGGCAGCCCAAAGTGCCAGGGAGTTGATACCCTGGTTGAGAACAACCCTCATCCAGTGAGGGATGGAAATAACCTCACTTCCTTATTCTTCTTTGGGATAATTTGAAGAGAGTTCTGCAGTCTCTCAGAGGGCCTCCTGCAGGACTGAGCCCCAGGTATCACCACTGCAAGCCCTGCTCATCAGCACCCTCTGTGGCTTCCTCTCTTCCCTGTGTCACTTTCCCAGTCCCCCAACCTCCACCATTCCCAGGATTACCTCCCAAATAAACCATATGCACCCAAACTTTTGTGTCAGTGTAAACCTCACTACTATTCCTCCACCAAGTCTTCCCTTTTCCTCTCTGCTCTGTGAAGAACAGAGGGAGATCAAGGTAGAGAGGCTGCTGAATGAGGTGATATCAGACCTGATAAAACACCCAGATAACTCTGATTCTGTGTTAATCCTGATTTTAATCCCAGTCCTAAGGGTAAAGAGTTGGACATAACAGAGGGGAAAAGAAAGTATTCTGAAAAGTGTTTTCCATAACAATACACAGAACACATTGAAATATGTACATTTGTGCAGTACTGACATGCATTCCAGGTATATCTTCTCAGGTACATCGCATGGTGTCCTTAGTATGTCTTTTGCAGACTAGTGCCTCAATTAACCTGTCCAGCTGATTAAAATGGGCTAATCAGAGTACAAAGATAATTAAATAGCTGTCTGGTTTTCTCTTCCAGCCTTCTGGAGTGAGTCCGATGACAGTAACTCAGAAATTGAAGCTGCTTTACGTCCTAGAAACCATAACACATCCACTGATGATTTTGATGATTTTTATGACTAATAAGCTATAACAGTTGTTGAAATAAAGTCTTTAAACAAATTGAAACCCTGTCTTCATATGTGATATCCACAATAAACATATCCTTTTAAGTTTTCTAATTGCTTAATATGAAAACTTGGGACCCTATTGCTATTCCAATGAAATTTTATGTCATAATTATGAACTAGTATATTCATTTTTCAGTGTTATCAAAAAGCAAAGTGATGAATGAAATGTCCATCAAAATTCGAATTCTTTTCTTTGTAGAAACTGATGAGCTGATCCTAAAAAGTTCATATAGAAATTCAAGGGACCCAGAATTGCCAAAACAATCTTGAAAAATAAAAACAAAGTTGAAGTATTTACATGTCCCAATTTTGAAACTTGCAAAAAACTGTAGTAGTTAAAACAGTGTGGTACTGGCACAGATATATAGATCAATGAAATATTTATTTATAGATAATCTAGAATTGGTACTGCAAAGACAAATTCTCACATTTATGGTCAATTAATTTTCAACAGTAGAGGAAAGTATGGTCTTTCCAATAAATGATGCCAGGACAACAGGATAGTTTTATGTAAGGGGATGAAGTTGGATCCCTGCCTCACACTGTGTATATAAAAATTAACTCAAAATGGATCAAGGACCTAAATGTAAGAGTATAAAACTCTTAGAAGAAAACATAGATATAAATCTTTGTGACCTTGCATTAGATGATGGTTTCTTAGTTATGACACCAAAAGCAATAACAGAGAAAACTTGGTAAAGTTGGACTTTACCAAAATTAAAACTTAGTTATTGCAAATGACACCATCAAGAAAGTGAAAAGGATGGGAGAAAATATTTGCAAATTATTTTAATGCAAATCAAAGAGATTTATATCCAGAATATATAAAGAACTCATAACTAATAATAAAATGACAAAAAGAACAATTTAAAAGTGAGTAAGGTTCTGAATAGGCATTTCTTCAAAGATGATACAGAAATGGCCAAGAGATAAATTAAAAGATGCTTGACATCATTAGGCATCAGGGAAATGCAAATCAAACCACAGTGAGATAGTATTAGGTATCTTTATACCCACTGGAATGGCTAGAATAAAAAAAAAGATAATACAAGTGTTCATGAAGATATGGAAAAATCCACACATACACTGCTGGTAGAGATGTAAACTGGTGCAGCAACTTTGGAAAGCAGTCTGGCTATTCCTTAAATGTGAACCAGTTAGCAGAGAAATTTCCCAGTCTCCCTACTCCATTGTGAAGCCCAGTGGGGGGTCTCAGGACAGCAAGCACAGTGTCTAGAGCATTTCTCTGGGTGTTAATATATCACATCTGGAAAATAGTGGATGAACTAAGTTTCTTCCAACAATCTGACCCAGGGAATGGAGCGTAAATCTTTCTGCAACACCCCTTTACTATTTTCTGGACTTACTGACTTTCTTCCACAGAATAGAGTATAGACAGGGACAAATGGTAACATTACAATGGAGAAAGCTGGCTGACAGCACCTTAACCATGTGATCAAGGTAAATATCACCAGGTTATGGTTAAGGCCATATACGTCAGGTACTTCGATATGCTGCAATGAAAAGGGCAGCTCACATCTGTGATGTTTTTTCAAAAAACTCATAACTTCAGTCTAATCATGAAAAATAATAATAAAAACTCAAATTGAAGGACATTCGACTAAATGCTTGGCCCATTCTCCTCAAAACTCAAGGTCATGAAAAGGGAACAACAGAAACTGTCACAGACCAGAGGAGACAGAGGTGTGACATCCAAATAAAATGTGAGATTCTAGGCTGTCTTCTTTAAAAATAAAAGGGACATTAATGGAAAATATGGTGAAATTCAAATAAAGTCTAGAATTTAGTTAATATACCAGTTTCTTAGTTTTGACATATGTACCATGATATATGAGATTAAAGAAACGTAACCTGAGGGGACACTGAAACTGGGTTTTACCTTTGCAACTTTTCTGTAAATCTAAAATTATTCAATACATACAAAAATCCAACAATAATCATTATTGACATTTGGCTGATACCCTTCAAGACTTTGTCTATGCATATAAATTTTTTTCTTAGACATTTCTAATTCAATTCTAAATTTTACCAGGTTTAAAAGACTTCTACTTACTAGGGGGGAAAAAAACAGACCCTTCAGCCAGGACACTAACTAGATATTTGTCAGTGATGCTAATGGAATATAGAATCCTATATCTAAACACCTTTTTATTAGAGGTCATTTGTCATGTGTACAGAAGAAAGCCTACATTTGGTGCCATCTGTAACATTTTGCTAGTGTTACCATAGACAGAGCACAGGCAGCCCACAGCAGGGTGAGCCTGGATCTCACTAGCTGTATCGGAGGAACAGGTTGTATGCAGACTATACAGAGAATGTGGGCATGCCAGGACCCAGAGGTATCTTGTGGATACAAGATCCTGTGTATGTGCAGGCACCTTGTCCAGCATCAGGTGGCTGTGATACCTCTAGGATTCCTGACAACGAGTCCTGCAGCAACCCCATCCCCACTGACCCTGATACTGTAGACAGGGAGCACTGGCGAGTCTCCACATTGGCCAGGATAATACAGGGGGAGGTTCTTATACTGAGCACACCAAAACTTAGAAAGATGAATGGATTGGGCCCAAGCAGGCCAAAAGCTAGAAAGATGAATAGGGCTCAGGCACAGAAAAAGCTAGCAAGATAACTGGATAGAAAAAAAAAAAAGCTTCCCCCTCCCTATCCCTATAAGAACCACAGGCTTGACCAGGAAGGAAAGATGATCTTTAAGATGGGAGTCCACTATTCTTCCAGGTTGCCATACCTGAATAAATCTGTTTCCTTTTGCAACAGCACCTGTCTCACACATGTGCATATTATTGTGTCAGGCAGCCAACCCTGCTTTTTTGGTAACAGTTTTTAGCAACTCTGTCAGGGCAAAGTGGACCTTGATAAGACCTGGGAGGCTGGGGCTGGGGTCCCAGCTGCCTGTAGCAGGCTAACCTGCCAGGAGCAGGACTGTGGGGACTTCCCAGCAGCTTCCAAGAGCTTTTCTCAGGAAATTTTGCCACACTCCTGCTCAAGGCATCAGCTGCCTGAAACACTTGGCTGGTGAAAGAAAACAGGTTTCTGTGGAATAGACAGACCCCAATACTGGGTAACTTGAAGCATGCACACTCGGGGTGTTTGTCTCTGCTGCTTGGGCTTCATGCCACTTGGGCTTTGTGCCATTTGGGTCTAGTCAGAATCGCTTGTGATACTGTTTGGCAAGAGATAAAGACACTAGATCCTGCTTGTGAGCACTTGCTTGGACTAACGGAATTATGGGTTCAAGTTTTGTTCATGTATTCTCACTTTGGGGTCTTTCTGTGGTTATGGTTTTGAGTTGGTACTTTTGTGCCATCAGGGTTGTTCTATTTTACCCCTGAAAGGAGCCCATTGGGTCAAATTTCAGCAGATTGGTCCATGTACAGCTATGATCCATGACTAAGAAGGAATTAGTTCTTTGTTGTAACACTCTTTGATCTATGTATAGACTATAGGAGGAAGTGGCCCCTAAATGATTCCCTAAATTAATACACCATCATACAGTTGGCATTGTTGTGCCAATGGTCAGGGAAATGAGCAAAAATTCCTTATGTCCATGCATTTCTGTCTTTACGCCGTAAGGATTTGGCAAAGAAAGAGGACAACCTAATGAAGTGGAGAAGGGAAATGGCTTCAAAACTCCTCCCTGATAGTAAGACACAGGAAGAAAAGGAAAATGAGGAGATGAGCTTCATGAATGCCCTGAACCTCGGGAACACAGGATTAGCAGCAGGAAGAGTTCCCCTGCCACCACCCCTGCTGCTAGATACCCTGAAATAGAGCCCAGAGGTTTAACAGTCCCACCCCTATATGATGAAGGAATGATATGCCTTTTGACCTGGTAGGGCACCCAATTTTGCCAGAGAGCATTCCTATCTAGAGCAAGACAATTCCTTTTAAGGCAATATCCTATAAGCAGAATAAATCAGAAAGTCCAGCCCATTGGCCGCTACTGGGCCCGTACTCCATTTTCTACTTCAGACTTACTGAATTGGAAGAATTCCAAACCATCATATAGGGAGGATCCTCAGAAAGTGGCAGATCTTATCACTTCCATTTTTGTCACTCACCAGCCAAACTGGACAGACACACAATCTCTCCTTAACAACATCCTGCTAATGTCAGATGAAAGGTGGCTAGCTATAAATAAGGCTAATAAAGAAGCTCATTGCCACCCTTGCTGGTGTGGCTCAGTAGACTGAGCACTGGCCTGTGAACCAAAGGGTCCCTGGTTTGATTCCTAGGCAGGGCATATGCCTGGGTTAGGTGGGCTAGGTCCCCAGCAGGGGATGCAAGAGAAGCAATGACACATTGATGTTTCTCTCCCTCTCTCCTTCCCTTCCTCTCTCTAAAAATAAATAAATAAAATATTTTTTAAAGAAGTTCATTACCTGCATAAAGAGAATCACATTGGGAGTCCCAACCCATCCAGTTCAATACCTTTAACAGAGTGCAACTGAGGCCCAAATAGTGCAGACCTAGCCTTTCTAGAACTTTCCAAAAGATGCATATCAGAAGGGCTTAAGAAAGTGTGCCTAAAAAATAGCTTGAATATGATATAGGCTATTCAATAGAAACCAAAGGAAGATCCTTCTGAATTTTTAGAAGGGATGTATGAGGCCTATCAAAAGCACACTGATGCTGCCCTGGCTGGTGTGGCTAACTGGATTGAGCACCAGCCTGCAAACCAAAGGGTCACCAGTTCGATTCCCAGTCAGGGCACATACCCGGGTATGGGCCAGGTCCCCAGTTGTGGGCATGCAGGAAGCAACCATACATTGATGTTTCTCTCCCTCTGTTTCTCCCTCTCTCCCCGCTCTCTAAAAAGAAATAAATAACATTTTTTTTTAAAAAAAAAGCACACTGATGCTGACCTGTAGGCACCAGAAAATGTCTGAATGGTTAATATGACTTTTACTAGGAAAAGTGATACCCAGATATCAGAAGGAAGCTCTAATGTTAGGATGTGGCATTGGGAATGAAGTCCTCCTGGCTGGAAGACATAGACTTTGAAGTCTACCATGGTCAGGAAATAAGAAAATTAAAGCAGGCCACTGTTTTCTAAGAAATGATGTGGGGGGAAGATGGCAGCATAGGTAAGTAAGGCTTGCCTCCTTGCACAACCACATCAATATTGACACTAAAATATAGAACCATCACTCAGATCCATCACAAATTGAGTTGAATGGAATTCTGACAACTATAGAATTAAAGAAACCACATCCATCAAGACTGGTAGAGGGGTGCAGATGCAGAACGGGCTGGTCCCATATCCATGTTGGTGGGTCAAAATTCAGGAGGGATATTTTAGGAGCAAGGAGTCCCAACCCCACACTAGGTACCCCAGCCGAAGATTCCACTACCAGGAAGATAAGTCCCCATAACTTCTGGCTGCAAAAACCAGCAGGGATTGAGTTGGTGGAACAAAATTCTGGAGTGCCAAGCAGTCCCTCTTAAAGAACTCATACACGGACTTACTCAGAGTCACTCCCACTGAGCTCTAGCACTGGGGTAGCAGCTTGAAAGGCACCATATGGAGAGAAACTGAAGTGTCTGGTATTAAGGTGAGAGCTGAGGACAGCTTTCTCCCAAACAGAAAGGTGGGCAGAGGCACATGAAGGGACCCATTATGGAAGGGATGCTTTAATAGACTTTCATGGATCACATTTGAAGGCCCTCATTTACAAAGGACCACTCAGAACATTATCTAAGCCTTTTAGATATAAGCCAAAAAACAATCCCATGACAGAACTTGTCCCAACAAGAAAGGGAGCACAATATAATGGGATTATGCCTATTTGAGGATGGTCAAGTTGACATTAACACCGAAAACTGTAGGAAACTTTAAATCTTTATTAGGTTTTGTAGATGCCTTTCCTGGATGGGTAGAGGCAATACCCCACTGGAACTGAGAAGGCAAATGAGGTAGCAAAATTTCTACTTAATAATCCCTAGGTTTGGACTTCTTTACAGCATTCAAAGTGACAGCGGATTATTGTTCACTTCAGAAATGCCCCAGAAGGAAAAGGGAATGACTTCTCTTGACTTCCAGCCAAGATGGAGGCATAAATAGATACACTTTGCCTCCTTGCACAACCAAAAAAAGGACAACAACAAATTTAAAAAAAAATAACCAGAACTGCCAGAAAGTTGAACTGTATGGAAGTCCAACAACCAAGGAGTTAAAGAAGAAACATTCATCCAGACTGGTAGGAGGGGCAGAGATGGGCAGCCAGGGTGGAGAGGACACATGCAGCAAGGTGGCAGCTGGTGGACCTGGCAGTCCCACATTTACATGGAGATAACCAGGAAGAATAACTGGGGAGCAAGACAGATCATGCAACCCAGGGTCCCAGAGCAGGAATATAAAGCTTCCAATCCTCTGGTAGTAAAAAACCCCTGGGGGTTGCAGTGGAAGGAGAAACTTCCAACTTCACAGGAGAGTTTGTTGGAGAGAGTCACAGGGTCCTAGAATGTACACAGGCCCATCCACCCAGGAATCAGCACCAGAAGGGCCCGATTTGCTTGTGGGTAGCAGGGGAAGTGACTGAAAGCAGGCCAATCACTGACCAAGTGGGATTGTTCCCTCTTTGTCTCCTCCCCCACATACAGCACCACAACACAGCAATGTGAGTTGCCCCACCCTGGTGAATACCTAAGGCTCTGCCCCTTATAAAGTAACAGCCATGCCAAGACAAAAAACTTATGGCCCTAATGAAAGAGCAGATCAAATTTCCAAAAATAGAACTAAGTGATAGAGAGATATGCAACCTATCAGATGCAGAGTTCAAAACACTGGTAATCAGGATGCTCACAGAAATGGTTGGGTATGGTTGCAAAATGGAGGAAAAAGTGAAGGCCATGAAAAGTGAATGACAAAAAATGTATAGGGAACCAACAGTGAAAGGAAGGAAAGCAGGACTCAAATCAACGATTTGGAGCAGAAGGAAGAAATAAACATTTAACCAGAACAGAATGAAGAAACAAGAATTCAAAAAAAATGAGGAGAGGCTTAGGAACCTATGGGACAACTTTAAACTTTTTAACATTCAAATCATAGGGGTACCAGAAGAAGAGAAAGAGCAAGAAATTGAAAACTTATTTGAACAAATAATGAAGGAAAACTTCCCCAATCTGGCAAAGGAAATAGACTTCCAGGAAGTACAGGAAGCTCAGAGTCCCAAAGAAGTTGGACCCAAGGAAGCACACACCAAGGCACATCATAATTATATTACCCAAGATTAAAGATAAGGAATCTTAAAAGCAGCAAGAGAAAAGGAGACAGTTACCTACAAAGGAGTTCCCATAAGACTATCAGCTGATTTCTCCAAAGAAACTTTGCAGGCAAGAAGGGGTTGGAATGAAGTGAACCTAAATCAACTGAACCAAAAAACAAAAACAGAAACAAACTAAGCAAACAATTAGAACAGGAACAGAGTTAGAGAACTAAAGATCATATGGAGGCTTATCAGCAGGAAGGGGGAGAGGGAGAATGGGGGGAAAGGTACAGAGAATAAGAAGCATAAATGGTAGGTAAAAAATAGTTAAGAATAGTATAGGAAATGTAGAAGCCAAAGAACTTATATGTACAACCCATGGACATGAAGTAAGGAGGTGGGAATGTGGGTGGGAGGGGTGATGCAGAGCAAAGGGGAATAAAAGGGTCAGGGAAGTGGGATGACTAAGAAATATCACAGAAGATAGGTCAGGCACTACATATTCAATGGAAACTACATGCATCTTGGAGACCCCAATCTATGGAGAAGACTGAGAAAATAAACCACATAATAAAAAAGCAGATGGTGAAAATATGCCAGGAAACACATTTGAAATGAGACCAGGCACTTCCTATTGCCTTTTTCTGGATTAGGGTAGCACCCTGACACGTTTAAATTAAAACCCTTTTGAAATAGTCTATGGGAGACTCCTCCAAGTTTCTGTTTTAGGAACACCTCCTATAGACTGAGAACATGAATCAAAAATCAAACAACATATGTGCAACATTTATGGCAAATATTAACAACTTTGCCCACATTTGCTCATTACAGGTCTATCTGGTAAATATCTACCAGTACTTGTCCTGGAAGACACTAGACAAAGATTATTCTAAACAAGGAAACACTATCTAGAGGTGAGTATCTTGAAGTGAAACACAAAAGTTGACCTCTCTTAATTGTCCTTGTAACTCCCAAAAGAGGCCTATGTAGTGGGAAAGGACATTCTCCAGGCATAAAATAAACACCACCAGTGTATGAGCCAGTTTTGGCTGAAAACCTTACACAGATAAGACCCATAAAATTTTCTGCACTTGCTGTCAATGGGACTTGGCAGTCCTTGAACTTTTATCTTGTTGAATTGTTTGTCTAATTGTACTTTCTTTTCAAATGGTCAACATGCCACTATGTTCTTCCTAACTTTCCCCATTACCATGTAGTTTGATACCCTAGCACTGAGTTGCGTTATTGACTGATGAGATTTTTGGGGGCCCTGTTCTCTATTTGTGACTGTGAGTTTCCTCCTCCTTTTCCTCAGCAAAATGTAAAGGAAACAAACAACTACAACCAAACAGCTTTCAATCAGTTCTCAAGTTTTCATCCACTTCCAGTATTCCTTTCAGTAGCAGTTGTGTCATCAGCAGAGTGCTTTGGTGATAATTTTGATGTATCAAACTGTCAAAAACATATTGGAGAAGATGGCAATAATTCTAGCCCCAAATCCAGCAAATAAGGATTATATTACTCAAGAATGTAATCCAAGTGACAAAACCTGAATTCATCCAATGGAAAGACTTATTAGCATTCAACAGCCAAGACTCAAACCCATCTGCTTTTGGTAGTAGTTTTATATATTTACCTCAAAACCATCTGGAAATCTCTGGCTCCTTAAGGTAGCTCCCTTGACATTTTTTTTAACTACATGGTTGTCACTTACCTCCCTCTGCTGATGTTTTTCATTTCCTTAATCCAGGGCAGCCATTAAAACAAAGGCTAATATTTGATGACAGATGGCTCTGTGAGCTTCTGGTAAGGCCATATCTCACTTTGGAATGCAAGCAATAGCAGAGTTTCTCCAGAGTCTTATTTGTTATACTATTCTTGTGCACAAACTCATTAGAAGTAAAACATTCTGCCAGTAAACTTGATCCTGCTGTTCCCCAGCTGTCATGCTGGCAGCACAAAAATGGCGACAGATGATGCTGATGGGCAATAGAACTGCCATCTCCGCATTCCCAAATTTAATGCTGGGTAATTCTTGAAAAAGGGAATGTACTAGAGAAAAGAGCTAGGATGGCATTTTGCAGCATCCTACAGTTTAATCACCATGGTAGATGGTAATTTACTAATGTCAATCATAAACTCCCCTTGGCCAGGCCTTCCCAGCACTTCCAACCATACTTAATGGCAACTGTATGAATCAACTGAAATCAAACTACAGCTATCTTCTGGCACCATGAGAATGCTATCAGTCTTGCATCCTGGTCCCAATTCTTGGCAAGGACTAGTTCTTTCTCCCTTTCCAGGTATGCCTGAATCAACTGAAATGCTCCAACATTTCACACAGGCATTTTTGCAATATATAAGAAGTAACAATTTATTCAATTGCTCAGTTAACAAGAGCATTTATTCTGGAGTAATTGGTATGCCCCTGATACTATGCCAGGTCAAATATACAAAGAGATGAATTTGCCCTCTGGGTAAAATTCATCTGGTGTATTCTTGCCCTCTGGGTAGTAGGGAGGAAACATATAATCTAAATGTAAGTTGTTTAGGTAATATTTTAGCTGTTGTGATAAATATGTTCCCAAATGCAGTGGATTTTAATATATGGAAGTTTATTTCTCTCATTAAGAACCCAAATTTTGGCAGGTGGCTTTGCTCTTACACAATCAGAAATCCTGGTCCCTTCCATTTTGTTCCTCCTCTATCCCCAGGGTATCATCCTCATCAGGGAGATGAGGGAGAGAGTGGAAGTCAAAGGAAAGGGATTTTTTTTTAAAAGAAGTGACATGGGCCCTGGCTGATGCAGCTCAGCAGATTGAATGCCTGCCTGTGCAGTGACAGGTTGCTGGTTCAATGCCCAGTGAGAGCACATGACTGGGATGTAGGCCAAGTCCCCATTTGGGGGCGTGTGAGAGGCAACCAATCAATGTATCTCTCACACATTGATGTTTCTCTCCCTCTCTTTCTCCTTCCCTTCCCCTCTCCCTAAAAGTAAATAAATAAAATCTTTTTAAAAAGTGACAGGAGAATTTCTCACATTCCATTGATGAAAACTTAATTATGTGGCCATACCTAACCATAGAGTATGGTGGGGAAACAATTTCCCACTAAGCAGCCATGTGTTCAGGGGAAAGAGGAAAATGAATTTTGGTGAAAAAAATGGCAGTCTTTGACACACATATCTATGTGCTAAATACTGATGAAGGAACATTTCTTTACAGGCCAAACCCTGCAATGGTCAAACACTCAGGGTCAGGAGTCAGACAAGCCAGTACTCAGTAAACTATCACACATATAGTAAGTACACAGTAAGTATTAACTAACAGTACTACTATTTGCCATTTCATGGAAATACACTTAAAGAATTTGATAGACTGCCTGTGAGTGGATCCTATAATGACTAGATAAGAAAGAAACCTTTGGGCTCAATCTCAAAGTACCAATAGATAACAAGTGGGTAGGTGGGGATTTAGTCATTCTGCGTATGCATGTGCCAAGGAAAGTACATGAAAAGGTAATCATTTTTACCTGTAAGCAATTAAAATGTTTACATACCAAGGGAGCTCACATTAGGCTCTTGAGTCTCACAACATGACCCCATTGTGACACTGAAACTTGGCAAATCCCCTTGGGAGGATGTACAGGGTACAGAAACTATCGATATATATCATGAGAATCAGGGGACAGGTGCCATGTTGGCACTGAAGATAAGCACCAGAAAAGCCAGGGCTATGATCCAATGAGAAACTCCTTTGTGTCTGGAAGACAAGGATCCAAACTGGAAGAAAGAGGATTCTGGGAAAATGGCCAAGTAGGAAGCACCAGAAATTTGTCTCCCCAGTGAGACAACAATTCCATTGGCAGAATCTGGTTGATAAATCATTTTGGATCTCTGGAATCTATTCCAAGTCTTGCAACTTCCAACAGAAAGCATGGACAGTAAATCATGGTTAATTTCGGTCAATTTCAGCTCCCAGTATAGTATCAGATACTCATTCACCCACTTCTGAGCCACATGGCAGGAAGCTTCAGGAAACCTTTGAGAGTCAGGGTGGACAATAAGGACCCTTTCCTCCAAAAATTGGAGATCTGTTCTGATTGTTGCTTGCTACTTCTGATCTTGGAGATGTGAAAATAAATGTAAACAGGCAATCATTGTTGCATTCTCTTCTTCAGATTGTTGCAAGCCCTTCTCCCACCAACTGAAGCAACTTCCAGGGAATTAAAATGTGAGCATCATTTTTCCCCTTTCTTTTCCTTTTTCCTTTTTCCTCTTTCCCCTTTTGTGAACCAGGCAGTTAAGTCTACAACTTTCAAAAAGAACTACATATATGAGGGAACTTAAAAAGTCACCATGCGGGAGATCCAAGATGGCAGAGGAGTGGGCGGAAGTTACACTAACCTCCTCCCAGGACCAGTCCGGAATCACAACTAAATTGTGGAGAAATCACCCAGATCATACAGCTGAAAAATAGTGAGAGACAAGCCTTATAACCACAAACAGAAGAATCAGCTTCAGCACAACCTGACTGTTAAGGAGTGTGGTGGAGACACAAGAGGACTGGCTATGCACCCACAGGCGACAGCTGCAGTGCCAGAGGGACATTTAAGTGGCTGGTTGGATCCCCCTGAGAAGTGTGGGGTCTAAACCCTAAGCTGGGATCCCCACCCTAGAGCACCAGAGGCAGAAAAGTACACAGATAACATCCAGCTGGGAAAAGCAGCAGGGTTGCTCTCTGCCAGAGATAAATGACTGGAGATGCAAAGAGCCATTTAAAGGGCCAACACACAAATTTTCCTTTGCAGCCACTTACCCTGAGCTCCAATATAGGTGGGGGCACAGTGGACTGGAGACACTTGAAGAAAGACTGGAGATGGAGGCTTTGGGGAGATAACTGAGAGTAACCACTGGGATCCTGGTGCTGAGTCATCCCCCATACTGCAGCAGCCATCTTGCTCTGGCAGACCACTCCCCTCAGAAGGGAAGTAGCCTGAAAGAAAAAAATAGCCACAGGCAGTGAAGGATTCTTTTTTAAAAAATATATTTTATTGATTATGCAATAAGTTGTCCCATTTTTTTCTACCCTTTATTCCCTTCTGCCCTGTACCCACCATCCCACCATCATTTCCCCTGTCTTTGTTCATGTCTATGGGTCATACATATAAGTTCTTCAGCTTCTACATTTCCCCTAGTATTCTTAACCTCCCCATGTCTATTTTCTACCTACTATTTATGCTTCTTATTCCCTGTACCTTTTCCCCATTATCCTCCCTGCCCCCACCTCCAATAACTCTCCATGTGATCTCTATTTCTGTGAATCTATCCCTGTTCTAACTGCTTAGTTTTTGTTTTTTTTAGGTTCAGTTGTTGATAGTTGTGAGTTTGTTGACATTTGAATGTTCATATATTTATTTGACCATCTTTTTCTTCGATAAGTCCCTTTAACATTTCATATAATAAGGGCTTGCTGGTGATGAACTCCTTTAACTTGACCTTATCTGGGAAGCACTTTATCTGCCCTTCCATTCTGGAAGGATAGCTTTGCTGGATGGAGTAATTGTGGATGTAGGTGCTTGCCTTTCATGACTTGGAATACTTCTTTCCAACCCCTTCTTGTCTGCAAGGTATCTTTTGAGAAATTAACTGATAGTCTTATGGGAACTCCTTTGTAGGTATCTGTCTATTTCTCTTGCTTCTTTTAAGATTCTCTCCTTATCTTTAATCTTAGGTGATGTTGTTATGATGTACTTTGGTGTGTGCTTCCTTGGGTCCAACTTCTTTTGGACTCTGAGCTTCCTGGACTTCCTAGAATTCTATTTCCTTTGACAGATTGGGAAAGTTTTCTTTCATTATTTGTTCAAGTTTTCCACTTCTTGTTCTTCCTCTTCTCCTTCTGGCACCCCTATGATTCAGGTGTTGGAAAGTTTAAAGTTGTCCCAGAGGTTCGTGAGACTCTCCTCATTTTTTTGAATTCTTGTTTCTTCATTCTGTTCTGATTAAATGTATATTTCTTCCTTCTACTCCAAATGGTTGATTTGAATCCTGGTTTCTTTCCCTTTACTGTTGGCTCCCTGTACATTTTCCTTTATTTCACTTTTCATAGCCTTCACTTTTTCCTCTATTTTATGATTATAGTCAACCATTTCTGTGAGCACCCTGATTACCAGTGTTTTGAACTCTACGTAGGTTGGCTATCTCTCCATTGCTTAGTTGTACTTTTTCTGGAGCTTTAATCTATTCTTTCATTTGGACTGTATTTTATTGTCTCAGTGCGCCTGTTATGTAGTAAGGGGTGGAGGCTTAGGTATTCACCAGGGTGGGGCAACCTATGTTGCTGTGTTGTGGCGCTGTGTTGTGGCACTGTATGTGGGAGAGGGGTCCAAGAGGGAACAATGCCGCTTGCTCAGCTCTCAGCTGTCTTTCAGTCACTTCTCTCATTACCCATAAGCAAATTGGACCCTTCTGGTGCTGATTCCCAGGTGGGTGTGTTTCTGTGTGTTCTAGGATCCTGTGGGTCTCTCCAATGAACCCTCCCATGAGGCTGGATTTTTCTCCCTCTTCCACAACCCTCACAGTTTTGTTTCAGTCAGAGGTTTTGAGGCTTTGTTTCCCTGCACTGGAATGCTGGGTTGCACAGTCTGTCTCACTCCCCAGTTGTTCCTCTGGGTTTATCTGCATGCAAATGTGGGACCACCCAGTCTGCCAGCTGCTGCCCTGCAATGAGTCCTCTCTGCCCCACCTACTGGCCTGGATTAATGTTTCTTCTTTAACTTCTTGGTTGTCAGACTTCCATACAGTTAGATTTTCTGGCAGGTCTGTTTTTTTTGTTGTTGCTGTTTTTAAGCTTGTTGTTGTTGTTCTTTTTTTGTGCTAGGAGGCAAAGTATATCTACTGCTAGCATCTTAGCAGTAAGTCCAGCCCAGGAAGGATTCTGCCCAACCCTGTGGTACTTAAACCTGACTGCTAAGTGCAGAGAGACCAGATTAACAACTGAAGGAGTCAGCCACAGGCAGTAGATCCCTGAAAATCAAGAACAGGCTGTCTAAGGTCAGACAGGGTCACCATCTGACATCACCAGAACTGTATCCAGAGAGAAAAAACAGTGGTAAATACAAATGCTATCAAGATGAAACCCACCATGGTCTTCTCCATGATTTGTGGTATTTTTCCTTCCTGCATAGCTCCTTAACATTCATTTCTTGTCCTTCAACTTTCTACATATTGAGTCATTGGATTTTATACTATAGTTTATTTCAATCCACATATGTTCCCCTCCCTTCTCTTATCCAATTTCACCTTATTTCCTCTCATTATTTTTGTTTTAAATTTTGTTTTCTCTTTTGTTACAACTTGTTTCCATCCCACACTCTTACTCTTTCTTTCTCATCCAACCTCTCAAAGCCAATTTTCTTGTCAATGGTCATCTCACATTCTTTTACACCACGCTTAAAATCCCCACATTTTCTCTCCACCTTTAGCAATCTTTGCTTGTTTGTCATGGATAGGGTAGTTGTTGCATTTCCAATTTTATCTCTAGATCTTCATGAATTCTGTATTTCAAATCTCAAATTTTAACATTCACCTCTCCTACTCTTATTTTTGTCTCAAATGTTAATTTTAACCTATCTTAGCCTGTTTTTTTCCCCAGTCGTCCTGACCATTTTGTTTTCTTTTTCTTTTCATTTCAAATTTTAATTTTTCCCTGTGTTAGCCTGGCTTTTGTTCCTCACTCTTAGTATTCTCTCTACCTCTATAATTTCAAAATCCCACCTATATTAGCTTTACCTAATTAGTTGTTGATAGTAGTGTGGTGAATCTTTCTCTCCAATTTGATTTCTATGTTTGAAATTATGTATTTACTTTTTCCTTTTCTTTTCTCTCTGACTTTCTTTTATTTTACTGTAATTTCTGTTAAAACCTAACACTATATCACTTCCCTTCTCTTATCCAATTCTGCTTTCTTCATTCCCTTTTTTATTCATAATGTAAATTTTACTTTCTCTCTTCACATTGGTCCAATTCCCTACTTGGGGTCCTAATCAGGGTCCTAATCCCTGATTAGTACTCCTCCCTCTACCCTCTCAAAATTATTTTTCTTTCAGTAGGTCATCTCATATTCACTCTTCTTTCTTATAATAGTCTTAATCTCTTTACACCCTTACTAATACTGACTATTTGCTGTAGATAGTGGGATTATGGGTGGGATTTTTTGGGGGTGTGGGTTTTGTTCCTGGACTTTGTGGATTTTTTGTGGCAGCACTTAAACAACAGCATACAAGACAGACATTGTAGGTGGAGTGAAGAACCCACCAAAGAAAGACCAAACAACAAACAAAATTCAATTACATTCAGAGAGTCAACATGAATGGCATAAGGGGCATCCCAAGAGCATTAAGTTCATGAGATCAAGGAGACTACACCACTGAATCTCACAGGTCTCTAACCATAAAGTACACACCACAAAGACAGGGAGTCAAAACAGATCAGTTTAAGAAGCAGAAGCAAAAAAGAAGAGTCTCCCAAAAAAAATGGGAAAGCGAAAAAACAACACTCAATCAGAAGGAAAGGAGGAATCCTCAGTAAGAGTGCTAGATGAAAAAGAGGCAAGTAAACTATCAGGTACTAGTTCAAAACAATGGTTGTAAGGAAGCTCAATTAGCTCAATGAGAATTACCAAAAACCACAAGGGAGCTACAAGGAACTTACTTTGAACTACATGAGCATGTAAAAAGACATAGAAACTATCAATAAGAGCCAGGAGGAAATGAAGAGTAGAATTTCTGAATTAAAAAACACAGTGGAAGGAATCAAAATCAGGATTGATGAAGCAGAAGGTTGAATCAGTAAGCTGGAGGACAAGATAGAAAAACCTCCCAGAAAGAGCAAGGAAAGGAAAAAAGACTGAAAACAAACAAAGACAGGTTAAGGGAAATGCAGAACAACATGAAACATAATGATATCCATATAATAAAGATACCAGAAGGAGAAGAAGAGGAGCAAGGGATAGAAAATCTGTTTGAAAAATAATGATGAAAAAATTCTCTAATTTGATGAGATTAAAAGTCACACAAGTCAAGGAAGCACAGAGGTTCCCAAACAAGGGGGACCCTAAAAAGTCCACTTCAAGACACATCATAATTAAAATGGCAAAATTACAAGACAAAGAGAGAATCTTAAAGGCAGCAAGGGAAAAATAAGAAGTAACATACAAGGCAGCTGTAATAGCTCTAGCAGCTCACTTCTCAATAGAAACACTACAAGCCAAAATGGAACAAGAAATATTCCAAGTAATGAAAAGCAAAGGCTTACAACCAAGACTACTCCACTCAGCAAGGCTCTCATTTAAAATGGAAGGTGAAATGATGAGTTTCCCAGACAACAGGAGGCTAAAAGAATACATCTCCACCAAAACAGCATTGCAAAACATGCTACAGGGACAGCTTTAAGAAGATGAAGAAAAAGAGTGAAAGATACAGGAACACAGGTAGAAAGGGGAAAAATGGCCATGAATAAGTAGGTATTAATGATAACCTTAAATGTAAATGGATTGAATGCTCCAATCAAAAAACATAGGGTAGCTGAAAGAATAAGAAAAAATGATAAGCATATACAATTCCTATAAGAGACCCACCTCAGAACAAAAGACCTACACAGACTGAAAGTGAAGGGTTGGAAAAAATATTACAAGCAAATGGACAGGAGAAAAAAAAAGTCAGGGTAGCAATACTCATATCAGACAAAATAGACTTGAAAACAAGGGCCATAAAAAGTGACCCAGGACACTTCAGAATACTCAAGCAAAGAATCCACCAAGAAGACATAAACATTGAAAACATATATGCACCCAACATAGGAGCACCGAAATACATAAAGAAAATCTTGGAGGACTTCAAGAAAGATATTGACAACAACACATCTATAGTAGGGGATTTTAACACCCTACTGTCAAAAATGGATAGATCTTCCAAACAAAATATCAATAAAGATACTGCAGCACTGAACAATGTCCTAGATCAAATGGACTTAACTATATATATATAGAACCTTTCATCCCAAAGAAGCAAAATACACATTCTTTTCAAATGCACATGGAACATTTTCAAAGATAGACCACATGATAGTATACAAAAACAACCTCAAGAAATTCAAGAAAATTGAAATCATATCAAGCATTTTCTCTGACGACAAGGGATTAAAACTAGAAACCAACCTCAAGGAAAAAAACTAAAAAACACTCAAACTCATGGAGCTTGAAAGCATGCTATTAAACAATAAAAGGGTTAATAATTATATCAAGGAAAAAATAAAAAAGTTTCTGCAAACAAATGAAAATGAACACATAACAGTCCAAAACCTATGGGACACAGCATAGGCTGTCCTGACATGTAGGACATGTAGGGCTATGTCCTACATAGCAATGTAGGGCTACCTAAAAAAGATAGTAACATTTCAAATAAACAACCTAACCCTACACCTGCAAGAACTGGAGAAACAACAACAAAGACAGCCCAGAGCAAGTAAAAGGAAGAAAATAATCAAGATCAGTACAGAATTAAAAAACACAGAAACTGAACAAACAATTCAAAGGATATAAATCTAGGAGCAGGTTCTTTGAAAATATAAACAAAATTGAAAAGCCTTTAACCAGACTCATGAAGAAAAAAGAGAGAGGAAATAAAATCAGAAATGAAAGAGGAGAAATTACAATTGATACCATAGAAATACAAAAGATTGTAAGATTTTACTATGAAAAACTATATGCCAAGAAATTTGAAAACTGGGGTAAAATAGGAAAATTTCTATAAAAAATATAACATCCAAAAACTGAATGAAGAAGAAGCAGAAAGACAGAACAAACCAATAACAGCTAGTGAAATTGAAACAGTAATCAAAAAACACCTGGCACACAAAAGCCCTGGAACAAACAGTTTCATAGGAGAATTTTACAAAACATTAAAGGGAAACCTAACCCCTGTCCTTCTCAAACTTTCAAAAATATCCAAGGAGAGTGAAGACACCCAAACACTTTTTATGATGTCAGCAGCATCCTAATCCCCAAACCAGAAACAAACACAAAAAAGAAAAATACTACTGAGCATAGGTACAAAAATCTTCAAGAAAATATTGGCAAACCATATCCAGCAATACATTAAAAAGATCATACACCATAAAGTGGGATTCATCCCAGGGATGCAAGGATGCTACAATATTCACAAACCATAAATGTAATCATCACAAAAAAAAGAAAGACAAAAATCACATGATCATATCAATAGATGTGGAAAAAGCATTTGATAAGGTACAGCACCCATTTATGATTCAATGCAATCCCTATTAAAATACCAATGACATCTTTTACAGATATAGAACAAACATTTGAAAAATTTATATGCAACAATAAATGATCCTGAATAGCCTCAGAAATTTTGAGAAAGAACAAAGTAGGAGGGATCACAATACATGCTATCAAATTATATTAATCAAAACAGTCTGGTACTGGCATAAGAACAGACACATAGATCAATGGAACAGAATAGACAGCCTGGTAATAAACCCATATCTCTATGGTAAAGTAATATTTGACAAAAGGGCAGAAGCATAAAATGGAATAAAAATAGCCTCTTCAACAAATGGTATTGGGAGATGTGGACAGGTACATGCAAGAAAATGAAACTTGACCACCAACTTACACCACAGAATAATAAACTCAAGATGGATAAAAGACTTAAATATAAGTCATGGCATCATGAAAGTCCTAGAGGAGAAAATAGGCAGGAAAATTTCAGATATTCCGTGTAACAATATTTTCACCATTATGTTCCCTAGAGTAAGGAATATAAAGGAATGAATAAACAAACAGATTTCTATCAAACTGAAAAGCTTCTGCACAGCTAAAGAAAACACCAGCAAAATGAAAAGGGAACCAACCAGATAGGAAAGTATATTTGCCAATGATACCTCGGATAAGGGCTTGATCTCCAAAATATATAAAGATCTCACATGACTCTAGTCTAGGAAGACAAACAACCCAATGAAAAAAATGGGCATACCATCTGAACAGACACTTCTCCAAGGAGGACATATAGAGGACCCTGAGACATATGAAAGGATCCTCAGCATCAGTAGCCATCAGAGAGATGCAAATTAAAACCACAATGAGATACCACTTCACATCTATAAGAATGGCCATCACAAACAAATTTACAAAAAAACAAATGCTGGCAAGGTTGCGGAGAAAAGGGAACCCTAGTGCACTGTTGGTGGGAATGCAGACTGGAGCAGCCACTGTGGAAAACAGTATTGAATTTCCTCAAAAACTAAAAGCAGAACTGCCTTTTGACCCAGCAATTCTACCACTGGGATTATACCGTAAGGACCCTGAAACACCAATTCAATATATACTATGCACTTCAATGTTCATAGCAGTCCAATTTATAATAGCCAAGTGCTGGAAGCAACCCAAGTACCCATTAGTAAATGAGTGGATGAAAAGTCTGTGGTACATTTACACAATGGAATACTACACAGCAGTAAGAAAGAAGAAATTCCTACCCTTCACAACAGCATGAGTGGAACTGGAGAGCATTATGCTAAGTGAAATTAGCCAGGTGGTGAAAGACAAATACCATATGATGTCACCTGTAAGTGGAAGTTATTCAACAAAACAAACAAGCAAGCAAAACAGAACCAGAGACATAGAAATAAAGAACAAACTGACAGCGACCAGAGGGGAGGTGAAAAGAGGATAATGGGGGAAAGAAGGGAAGGGGTCATCAGGGAACATGTATAAAGGACTCATGAACAAAGACAGCGGGTGTGGGGGAGGGAGGATTACATGTGGAATGTGGGTGGTGGGTAGCGCAGGGGAGAATTATGGGGGCAAAATGGGGGCAACTGTAATTGAACAACAATTAAAAATTTTTTAAAATAAAACTACATGCCCCGGCTGGCGTAGCTCAGTGGATTGAGCGCGGGCTGCGAACCAAAGCATCGCAGGTTCGATTTCCAGTCAGGGCACATGCCTGGGTTGCGGGCCAGGTCCCCAGTATGGACCATGTGAGAGGCAACCACACATTGATGTTTCCCTCTCTCTCCTTCTCCCTCCCTTCTCCTCTCTAAAAAGAAATAAATAAAATATTTAAAAAAAAAATAAAAAAATAAAACTACAAAAAAGTCACCATGCAAGCCCCAGAGATGGTACATGCTGAGGGAAAGGCACAGGCTTTTAAAAGACCTAAAGAGACATCAAACTGATCCCAAGCACTAACATAGCCTGGAACAATCAAAAACAAAATCAACAAACCCTGAGGAAGGGGAATAACCTGATTTCCAGAGTTACTAAATTATTAGATTTAAATGTTCAGTTTTCAACAGAAATTTATAAGTCATACAGGAAAATATAGCCAATTGAAGGGAAAACAAAAACCATCAGAAACTGTTGCTGAAAAAGACCAGATGGCAGACTTGCTAGATAAAAACTTTGAAACACTGTATTAAATATGCTCAAAGAATAAAAGAATCACATGGAGAAAGTCAAGAAAGAAATGTATGAGCAAAAAAATATCAATAAAGAAATGGAAAACCTAGAAAGAAACTAAAAATAAATTCTGGAACTGAAAAGTAAAATAACTGAAGTGAGAAATTTACTAGAGGTATTTAAAGGCATATTTGAGTGGCCAGAATTGAAAAAAATAAACAGCAAAATTGAAGATAATTTAAATTATCGAGTCAGTCACAGGAAAAAAAAAGATTGAAGAAAAATTGACAGAGCTTAAGGCACCTGTGAGACATAAAGTGGACCAACATAGGCATTATTGGAGTCCCAGGAAAAGAGAGAGAGAGAGAAAGGCACAGAGATTATTCAAAGAAACTTGATGAAAGACATAACTATAAACATACAAAAAGCTCAACAAACTCCAAGTAGGATGAATTCAAAAAGACTCATCCCAAAGACAAAGAATCTTAAAAGCAGCAAGAGAATTAATACCTCACAGACAAGGAATCCTCTCTAAGATTATAAGCAAATTTTTCATCAGACAGTTTGGAGGCCAGAAGACAGTGGGCTGTTACATTCAAAGTACTGAAAGGAAAAAAACTGTCAACTGCTTATATCTGACAAAACTGTCCCTCAAATGTGAAGAATTAAGATATTCCCAGATAAACAAAAGGTGATGAAGCTATTTACCACTAGACCTGTCCTGTAAGAATGCTAAATGGAATCCTGCAGGTTGAAATGAAAGGACACTACACAGTAAATTGAAGAAATAAAGATCTCAGTAGAGATAAATATGTGGGCCATTTTAAAAGCTAATATTATTTTAACTTTGGTTTATAAATCCAATTTTTGTATTCTACATGATTTAAGAAATTAATACATTTTAAAAAAATTATTGGTTTAAAAACTACTACTATTATAACTAGTTTATTATACATTTTCTACACAATTTAAGAGATTTTTGCATAAAAATTATTAGTTTGATTTTAGATGTAATTTTGTAACATCAAATAATTGAAAGGGAGTAGGGACAGAACTGTAAAAGACAATAGTGTTAGTTAAGATGTTATGAATTCCAATTAGAGTGTTATATGTTATGCTACCTACAAGAGATTCACTTTAGATCTACAGACACAAACAGGTTGAAAGTAAAATAATGAAAAAAGATATTCCATGTAAACAGTAAACAAAAAGAGAGGGGTAGCTATAAATAAGCCAGTCACAAAAAACACACATACTATGTGATTCCACTTATATGAGGTAGTACAGTAAATAGTCAAATTGAAAGAGACAGAAAGTAGAAGAGTGACTGCTGTTGGGTTGAGGAGAGGGAGCAATGGGTAATTATTGTAAGTAAAGTTTTTGTTTTGCAATATGAAAAATTTCTAAAGATGGGCAGTGGTGATGGTTGCTCAACAATGTGAATGCACTTAATACCACTGAACTGTTCACTTAAAAATAGTTAATAAGTTTTCTGCTGTAGGCATTTTTACCGCAACTTTTTTTTTAGTTTATTCAGTACAGTTTCTATCCTTTATTCCCATTCCAGCCAACCCACCCATCCCTCCCCTCCTCCCTCCCATTTCCAACCCCCATAGTTTTGTCCATGTGTCCTCTATATTTGTTCCTGTAAACCCTTCCCTTCTCCCCTGAAATTCCCTCCCCTCTCCCTGCTGGTCACTGACAACCTGCCCTCTATTTCAGTGTCTTTTGTTATATTTTACTTGTTTCTTTGTTTTGTTGTTTAAGATCCTGTTAAAGGTGAGATCATATGGTATTTGTCTTTTAATGCCTGGCTTATTTTGCTTAGCATAAGGCTTTCCAGTTCCATCCATACTGTTTCAAAAGGTATGAGCTCCTTCTTTCTTTCGGCTGGGTAGTATTCCATTGTGTAAATGTATCACAGTTTTTTGATCCATTTATTCACTGATGGGCACCTAGGTTGTTTCCAGCACTTAGCTATTGTGAATTGTGCTGCTATGAACATTGGGGTGCATAGGTTCTTTTGGATTGGTCTTTCAGGATTCTTAGGATATAGTCCCAGCAGTGGAATTGCTGGGTGAAAAGGAAGATCCATTTTTAATTTTCTGAGGAAGTTCTGTATTGTTTTCCACAGTGGTCTTACAAGTCTGCAATCCCACCAACAGTGTACTAGGGTCCCTTTTTCTCCACAACCTCTCCAACATTTGTTGTCTGTTGTTTTATTTATGATGACCATTCTTATAAGTGTGAAGTGGTACCTCATTGTGGTTTTAATTTGCATCTCTCTGATAGCTGGTGATATTGAGCATCTTTTCATGTGTTTCTGGATCCTCTGTGTGTCCTCCTTGGAGAAATGCCTATTGAAGTCCTTTGCCCATTTTTTTATTGGGTTTCTTGTCTTCTTAGAGTGGAGTCATGTAAGTTCTTTCTATATCTTGGAGATTAAACCCTTGTCTGAGGTATCATTGGCAAATATGTTTTCCAATACAGCTGGTTCTCTTTTCATTTTAATACTGTTTTCTTTAGCCATGCAGAAGCTTTTTATTTTGA
>CM052547.1:55429099-55453215 GCA_028533065.1 Trachops cirrhosus | reverse complement strand
CACTTTTTAGAAAGGATGGAAAGAAGATAAGACTCTTGTTGGGAAGGAAAGGATTGTGAGTTGGATCTAGAAAACAGTGAGGTTGTGGGAGGTCAGATTCTGAGGTAGGGTGAGAGTAAAGAGTAGTAAATAGGTGTAGTGTGTGAGAGAATAAAGTTAACCACTATAGTAATAGAATTCAGGAAACTGAGAAGTGGGCTAAGGTCTGGGAGGGATGTTGCGTAGTATTTACAATTGTATGAAATAGCTATTATTTACAGTAATATTAGAGCAACAATCATATGACAAAATCTAAGAGATCTAGATAACAAGAATAGGGAGTATGGAGCCTTGAGAAGTGTACTAAAGGAACACAAATGAAGGACAGATAATTAGCTATACAGTATGAATGAGATAACAGGGGAAACCTATTAAATGATACATTATAACCAGCCAAGCAAAGAAGACTATACAGAAAGAATAGGAATACTAAAATACTATTACAATAAAAAGTGTAAGAATAATGAAGTAATGATAATAGAGATATGCTATTAATTGCAGGTTCAAAAAAAGAAGGAAAAAGGAAGATGGAAGGAAGAGATACATTTGGAAAGAAAGGGAGAAGGATCAACACTAGAATGAAAGAAGTAGAAGAATAAGGAATTGAATGATATAAAAATAAGAATTAAAAAATAAAAAGTTACTTAATAAAAAAAATCAAGCAAAAAAAAAAAAAAGAAAGGAAAGAAAAAAAAAACCCTCTTTTTTGCTTTCAAAGTGGCCAAACCAGTTTTTCTGGTTTTGCTGGTGCAGCAGACTTAGGGGTAAATGCTGTGGCTTTTTTCCCTTCCTGTTCAGAGCTCAGTCAGCCTCTGGCCACTGTCCTCAGGTCTAGCTGAGCCTGGAAGTGCCCTGGGTACTGGATCTGCAAGCTCCCAAGTACTCTCTTTGGAGCCTAGTGTGGAGCACCCCCGCCTTTTCCAGTTTCATGGGTGTGAACTCTGTGGATCCCGAGGGGCACGCAGTTTCCCCCGATTGCAGGGCCTGAGCACCAAGATCCTGCAGAATGCCTGCACCTTTTCCGTGCTCACGGCTGTAGGCACTGGGCCTTCCACCAAAAATTACTTTCTCCGGATTGGAGCACCAGCGCAATGCCCAGCTGTCCTTGGTCCCACCGGCTGGGCTGCAATCTCCCCAGAGTCAGTCTAGCACCTCTCCCCTGGGTGTTGGGTCTGGGTGCTCTTCAGCACTCTCTCAGAAGCTCACTGGGGAGTGCTCACACCTTTTCCAGGTTCACCGGTGTGCACTCGGTGGATTCTGAGGGGCTCGCACTTCCCCAGAATTCACGGCCTGGGTACTGGGGATCCTGCAGAACACCCGCGCCTTTTTAATGCTCACAGCTGTGGGCACTGGGCCTTCCTCCAAAAATCACTTTCTCCGGATTGGGGCACCGGCGCAATGCCCGGCTGTCCTTGGTCACACTGGCTGGGCCTCCATCTCCCCAGAGCCTGCTCTGCGGTCCTGCAGATCAGTGCTGCTCAGTACTTGTTTGGCCAAGGAGGGAGCGGTTGGCCCAGCTCTCCCCAGAGAGCCCTGAGGCAGACCCCGGAGCTCCATGGCTGGGGCTGTAACCTCCCTGCTTTCTGAGCTGAACCCTGGGCTGTTATTATCCTGAAGTAGTCTCCTTGCCGTCTGGTCTTTCAATGTCCGCTACAATTTTTGATCTCCTATTTTCATATATGTTGTGATACTGTTGGCTGTTTGCTCTGTTCTTCCATAGATCGGCTAGGTTTTTCTCCCATGTGTAGGGGGAGGTGGAGTGTGCTCCCTCTTACCACGCCACCATGTTCCACTCTCCTCAGGGTTACCACAACTCTTAAAAAGTGTTATTAAATTAAAAATATTTTAATCCAAATTAGAGTCTTTACAGTCCTAATATCCCAATTAATATTGTCTTTTAAAATATGTGTACCATGAGCAGATAGGTATGAAAACACTCTACTTGTACATTATACTCTCAATGCATATTGGCTTCTTAAATTCTTAGAGAAATGCTTTAATAAGAAATCTATCTTTCCACTTTTTTAATGGAACAGTGATCAAGGAGCCAAAGATTTTTAAACAGCCACTTCCTATTTTCCCTGTTCCTATGGTTTCTGGCCTATAAGAAATTTCCACTGGCCAGAGCTCCTGATCTTTATCTATGGTAAACTGTTCATTTAGGGGCCCTTCAGTGAGCCTGTCCTTTTGGCACTTAAGTCTTCTGAATCTAGCCTGAACCTGTGGCCTGCAACAGAACTGAGGCAGAGCCAGTTCTAAGGCTAAGCCTTACGTTTTGGCAGCTTCCATGTTTGCACTGTGAGGGAAACCAGCTGCTGCATAAAAGGTCCAATGGCTCCTTGGAGACCACCATGCTGTGAGGAAGCTCAAGCAACCACATGGAGAGGATATGTGGAGAACCAAGGAACACAGCCAACAGCAAGTCATTCCATTCAGCCCCCAATCATTTGAGCACCAGAGGTGATGCCACATGCAGCAGAGATGAGCAGCCTTTCCAAACTGTAGACTGGGAGCAAATAGGCATTTGTTGTTTTAAGCCCTTAATGTTTTGGGCTAGTTTAATATTTAGCAATAGATATTTAAAACAGTATGTTTTCCATCTGGTCAAGTGGGATCTTGAGCAGACCATCTGGATCTTCTGATACTTTCACTCTCCTTTTCTCTATGGTCTCCTCTTCCTGATGGTCTAAATCCTCCAGCCTGCATCTCAGAAGGATAAGGTCACCTCTTACCTAATCATAATACTATTGCCATATGTAAGACAATTAACATTAATTTAATAATGTCCTACATAGTCCATATCCAAATTTCACTATTTGTGCCAAAAAATTCTTTTACAGTATTTTTTCTTAAATGTAGGAGCCACATAAGGCTTATACATTGCATTTGGTTTTGCAATTATATTTTATTGATTATGCTATTACAGTTGTCCTGATTTTTCCCCCTTTGTTCTCCTCCACCCAGCACCTCCCACTCCCTCAGACAATCCTCCCACCATTGCTCATGTCCATGGGTCATGTGTGTAAGTTCTTTGACTACTCTATTTCCTAAACTGTACTTTACATCCCCATGGCTACTCTGTAAATACATATATGTACTCCTTAATCCCGTCACCTCTTTACCCATTTCTCCTAACCTCCTTTGCATCTGACAATCTTCCTGTAACTAACTTCTTATGCTTTTAAGAGTCTCTCTTTATCTTTAACCTTTGGCTTTTCAATAATGATGTGTCTTGGAGTGGGCCTCTTTGCATCCATCATAACTGGGATTCTCTGAGCTTCCTGGAGTTGCATGTTTATTTCCTTCACCAAATTAGGGAAGTTTTCTTTCATTATTTTTTCAGACAGATTTCCAGTTTCTTGCTTTTTCTCTTCTTCTGGCACCCCTATGAGGCCAATGTTGGACCTCTTACAGTTTTCCCAGAGGCTGTTTAGGCTGTACTCATTTTTTTGGATTCCTTTTTCTTCCGCTTGTTCCGTGTGGTTGTTTTTTGTTTCCTTAGGTTCCAAATCATTGATCTGATTCTCAGCTTCATCCATTCTACTGCAGTATCCCTGTAAGTTGTTTTTTTTAATTTTTATTAGTGTATCCTTCATTTCTGACCGGGTATTTTTTATGCTGCTGAGGTCCTCACTAAGTTCCTTGGGCATCCTTATAGTGTTTTGAACTGTGCATCTGATACGTTGCTTACCTCCATTTTACTTAGCTCTTCTTCTGAAGTTTTGATCTGTTCATTCTTTTGGGCCATTTTTCTTTGCCTGCTTCTTTTGGCAGCCTCCCTGCTTTTGTTTCTATGTATTAGGTAGAACTGCTTGACTCCAAGAACTTCTTGGTAGTGTGGTCTAATGTATACCTATAGGGTCTAGGGCACAGCCTCCCCTATTCCCAAACTGAGCACTTAAGGTGCACCCTTTTTGTGAGCTGAGTACACCCTCCTCTTATAGTTGAGTCTTGGTTGCTACTGGCAAGTCAATGGAGGGATGTATCCAAGCCCATCAGCTGCAAGGACTGATTGTGACCACTTACCACCAACTTTTGCTCTCTGTGGAGGATCAGCTGTGCAGGGCAGGGCGGTGGTGCTCCACATTCCTGTAGCTGTCCATTCAGTGTACTGGCCCTGGGCTTTCCTGGGTGGTGTAGGCCAAGGTCATCCCCCACCTGTGTTTTGCCCATGGCACCCTGCCTGAACTGTAAAGCAATCTGACATGGATGCTACTTGTGTTGGGCTTGGAGATTCTTAGGTGAAGCCAAGCTGTGGCTCTAATCTGGCTGCTGGCAGGGCTCACTGAAGCCAGCTGTTAATTATTTGATAGGATTTAGGAACTAAGGACAGTCATTCTTATGGAAAAGCAGCTTAGGTGGGCCCATAAATTTTCGTGTGGGAGCCTCTGTGGATCTCCAAGGTGAGTCACAGTGTTAGGGAGGTTGACAGAGTTTCAGATACAGCACTAGACTACTAGCTCTGTTAGGGGAGGGCTCAGCAAAGGGACAATGGCCTCTGCTCCTCCAGATGCCAGACTTCAGTCTCTCCCTGTATACCACTGGTGCCTTTCAAGGTGCCACCCTGGTGCTGGAGCTCAGAGGGAGTGAGTTTGAGTAGGTGAGTCTGTGTGTGGGTTCTCCAAGAGGAACTGGTTAGAGCTCCAGCAGCCTCCTCCACCAACTCGATCCCTGCCAGTTCTTGCAGCCCAAAGTTGTGGGGACTTATCTTTTTGGCATTGGAATCCTGGGCTGGGGGGCCTGGTGTGGGGCTGGGACTCCTTGCTCCCGCGATATCCCACCTGAATTTTATCCATGTTGGTGTGGGACCAGCCTGTTCTACATCCATGCTCCTTCTACCAGTCTGGATGGATGTGGTTTCTTCAATTCCATAATGGTCAGACTTCCATTAAACTTAATTTCTGATGTTTCTGATAGTTGTTCTATATTTTAGTTGTAATTTTGATGTGGTTGTGCGAAGAGGTGAGTCAAATCTGCCTACTTTACCATCTTGACTGGTAGCCTAGCCTGTACTTTTAAAACATGTGAAGGTCAACTTCCTCTCATGATGGATACATAGGTAGGCACACTTTGCCTGCTTATGCAACCATAGAAAGAATTACCACCAGATCTCAAATACAAGTAACATTCAGAATCTTCAGGAAATTGGGCTGTATAGAAGTCTGACAAGCAAAGATTTAAAGAAGCTGCATTCATCCAGATCGGTAGCACAGGTGGAGTCATGCAGCCAGGGTAGAGAGGACATCATGTGGTGTGGAGAGTTGGTGGCAGTGGAATGGGTATACCCACATTAATGTGTGGTGGATAAAAACTGGGAGGGATACCTTGGGAACAATTAAGTCCAGCCCCAGACCCAGGATTCTAGAACCAGGAAGACAAACCCCCATTACCTCTGGTTGTAAAAAACCAGTGGGAGTTGGGGTAGTGGAAGAAAGTGCAGGATTTTTACCACTTAAAGGGCTGGCAGGAGATTCAAACATGCACAAACCCCACAGCAACGCCTGGAATGGTGCCATTTGCATGTGGGAGGTGGGTGAGGTGACTGGAAGTGGCACAAATGCTGGGCAGGCCTCCAGAAATCAGGCAGTGGCACTGACCCCTCTCCAAGTCCCACCCCTTACACAGAACCACAAAGTGGTTAAGTCAGTTGCCCTACCCTGGCAATTACCTTATTGTCTCTGTGTCACACAGTTTATATATGCCTTTCCTACATAGGTCACACTACTAAGACAGGAAATAAAAGCAGCATTACCTAATACACAGAAACAAACACAGGGAGGCCACCAAATTGAGGAGTCAAAGAAATATGGCCCAAATGAAAGAAAAGAACAAAACCTCAGAAAAAGAACTAAATGAAATGGTCATACCCAACCTATCAGATACAGAGTTCAAAACACTAGTGATCAGAATGCTCAGAGAACTCATTGAGTATAGCCAGAAAATAAAGGAAGAAATTAATGATACACTAAGAGAAATAAAGAAAAAATTACAGGGAACCAATAGAGAAGGGAAGATAGCCAGGATCAAATCAATGATTTGGAACATAAGGAAGAAAGAAGCATTCAACAAGAACAGCAAGGAGAAAAGAGGATTAAAAAATATGAGACTAGTATAAAGACCCACTGGGATATCTCCAAACATTCCAACATCTGAATCATAGGGATACCAGAAGGAGAAGAGGCGGAGCAAGAAATTGAACTTATTTGAAAAAATAATGGAAGAAAACTTCCCTAATTTGGTGAAGGAAATAAATATACAAGTCCAGGAAGTACAGAGTCCCAAGCAATTTGGATCCAAAGAGGATCACACCAAGACACATCATAATTAATATGCCAATGGTTAAAGATGAAGAGAGAATATTAAAAGCAGCAAGATAAAAGGAGACAGTTACCTACAAAAGAGTTCCCATACAACTATCAGCTGATTTCTCAAAAGAAACTTTGCAGGTGAGAAGGGACTGGCAAGAAGTATTCAAAGTCATGAAAAGCAAGGATCCACAACCAAGATTACTCTATTCAGCAGAGCTATCATTTAGAATGGAAGGGCAGATAAGTTGTTTCCCAGACAAGGTAAAGATAGGAATTTATCATTACCAAGCCATTATTACATAATATGTTAAAGGGACTTATTTAAGAGAAAGAAGATCAAAACTATGAGCATTATTAAAGGACAACAAACTTACAGCTATCACCAAATGAATCTAAAAAGCAAAAACAGTTGTCCTATTTTCCCCCCTTTGTTCCCCTCCACTCTGCACACTCCCTCCCACACAAGTCCCCCTCTTTCAGTTCATGTCCATGGGTTCTACATATAAGTTCTTTGGATTCTACATTTCCTATACTATTCTTAACCTCCCCCTCTCTATTTTCTACCTACCATTTATGCTACTTATTCTCTATATCTTATCCCCCTCTCTCACTCTCTCACTCCCCCACTGATAGCCCACCATGTGATCTCCATTTGTGATTCTGTTCCTGTTCTAGTTGTTTGCTTAGTTTGTTTTTGTTTTTAGATTTGGTTGTTAATGGGACAACTGTAATAGCATAATCAATAAAAGATATTTTAAAAAATAAATAAAAAACAAAAACAAAGTAAGCAAATAATCAGAACAGAAACAGTCCTAGATATGGAGATCATTTGGAGGGTTATCAGCTTGGAAGGGGAAGGGAACAGATAGAGGAGAAAGAGGAGGTTGGGCAGTGGGTGGGGAGAAAGGTGCAGGGATTAAGAAGCATAAATGGTAGGTACATAATAGACAGGGGGAGGTTCAGAATAGTATAAGAAGTGGAGGTCAAAGAACTTATATGGACATGAACTAAGGCAGTTGAGGATTGCTGGAGGGAAGGTGCATTTTGTGGTGGAGGGGGACAAAGGGGGGAAATTAGGACAACTGTAATAGCATAATTAATAAAATATACTATAAAATGGAAAAAATAATAAATAATAAAAGATGTAAAAGGCAAGAAAGACAAAGACGGAAAAAGGAATAGTATTAGATGGAAGGTGCCTTAAGTGTCATGACAACTAAGTGTAAACATGTGATTAAAGATTGTGTCCTAGACTGTAAAGTATTTGTTAAGGACATGATAAGGCCAGAGCAAAATTTGAGTGGGATGTGTTAAAGAATAATACTGTTCTATTAATATTTTTCTTATTTTGATCATTGTGGAAGTGAATTTCTTTGTTCTTAGAAAGTACACTCAGAGACTGAAGTATAGAAGAGCACGATATCTCTTAAGTTGTACTTAAATGGATCAATAAAAAAAGTGAGAGAAAGGAGATGACAAGTGACAATGATAAAACAAATGTGGCAAAATGTTTGTTATGAATCTGAATAAAAAGTATATGGGTTCTTTGTATTATGCTTGCAACTGTTCTGATTTCCAAATAAAACAAGTAAAAAGCATAGGTTTTCATCTTTTCCTGTTGTTAGACAACACTAATTCTTTTATACTATGGTCACTATCAGTATCATCTACTCATTCCCAAAATGAACATATGTATAAGATATTTTATTAACATTACAAAGCTATTTCTTTGCCTTCCTGTACCCTCCATGGCATTGTTCTAATCTTTCTAGACTTGAATGAAAACTCTTCTAATCTCTCATATTTCTTTCTGTTGGTCCCATCCAGGGTCTTTGGCCTGACCAGGCCTTAACAAATGGAAGGTTAGTGCTCAGACCTCACATTCTGTTTACGCTGCCCAAAGACACTCCCAGTCTCACCTCTGGGCACGGCCAAGGTCAAATGCATTAGTAATTAACATGTAACCAAGACCGGTAGGATCCAGCAGTTGAGGAAGCCAGAGCTGGGAACAGAGAGGCCTGGACTCCAAACTAGTACTGGTAGAAAAGTGAGCAGTCCTCCGGAAGGGAGGGCCCTCACTCTACTTCTGAATTCAGAAGATAAGTGGTACAAGAAAGAGACAGAGAAATAGAGTATATCATGCAGGGGCAGACGCATGTGGGCACTTGGCTTACATACCAACTCTGCCAGCTTTTAGTTAAGCAAGAGTTGAAGCAGAGGGAGAAGAGACACCTTTCTAGTAGTATGGCTGTTGGCAGGGGTGCAAGTCCACCCAGCCAAGGGAAGGGTGGTGGCAATAGGTCCTCCCTGTGGCCAACAGCTTGCATCTTGGTAAGACTGATCCTGGCTACACAGTTGTCTACAGAACCTGTTTTCTCTCTAGATCAAGTCAACTGGCCCCCACAGAGATGCTCCTACCACCTGGCTGTTTCAGGCTACTCTTCCAATTGTGAGTCTCTAGAGAACAGGTTTCAGAAGTTGTTCATGCCTTCTCTATCCCTGTCATGTATAACTCCCTGAGAAATATTTGTACCCAATAAGAAGAGTTCAGAATAGGCTCAGGAACTCCTGCTGTGCAATTTCAACTTTTCTTTGGTGAGCTCATTCTGTTATTCATATGTACGTGGTCCCTTTTTTTTCTATTGTTATTCAACATTGTCCTTCTTCCCATGTCAATAATCATTCTAAAAATTTACTAAATGTAGAAATTAAAACGTAGCAGAAAATAAACACTAAAGCCTTAGCTTTCCAAGCACAGTACATTTTCAGCTTCACTGTCTTCTAGTTTCCCTCTAAAATTGTGTTTTAATTGCACAAGTAACACATGTATAGTTTCTCATTCTATAATATTCAAATAAATAGGTTTCCTTAGAGTTTTTTTTGTGCATTTATAAATGTGCTGACACTTAGGAATTCTAAGTTTCATATTTCTGGTTACAAAAGTGCTGAAGTATATAAAATATCACTACCTATCCCTCTCTACCATGGTCTTTTTTAAAAGGGTATTTTATTGATTATGCTATTAGAGTTGTCCGATTTTTTCCTACCCTTTATTCCTTTCCACCCTGTAGCCCCGCTCCCACCAGGATTCCCTCCCCTTAGTTCATGTCCATGGGTCATACATACAAGTCCTTTGCCTTCTACATTTCCTATACTATTCTTAATCTCCCCCTGTCTATGTTGTATCTACTATTTATGCTTCTTATTCCCTGTACCTTTCCGCCATTCTCTCACTGCTAATGACTCTCCATGTGATCTCCAATTCAGTGATTCTGTTCCTGTTGTAGTTGTTTGCTGAGTTCATTTTTTATTTATTTCCATTCAGTTGTGAGTTTGTTGTTATTTTACTGTTCAGTTTTGATCTTCTTTTTCTTAGATAAGTCCATTTAACATTTCATATAAGAGCTAGGTGATGATGAACTCCTTTAACTTGACCTTATCTGGGAAGTACTTTATCTGCCCTTCCATTCTAGGAAGGACAGATACTCTATAGCTCTGCTGGATAGAGTAATCTTGGATGATGGTACTTGTCTTTCATGACTTTCAATACTTCTTTCCAGCCCCTTCTTGCCTGCAAGCTTTCTTTGGAGAAATCAGCTAATAGTCTAATGGGAAGTCCTTTATAAGTAACTGTCTCCTTTTCTCTTGTTGCTTTTAAGATTTTTCCTTATCTTTAATCTTGGGTAATTTAATTATGATGTGTTTTGGTGTGTGCCTTGAGCCCAACTTCTTTGGGACTCAGCTTCCTGGACTTCCTGGAAGTCTATTTCCTTTGACAGATTGGGCAAGTTCTCCTTCATTATTTGTTCAAGTAAGTTTTCAATTTCATGCTCTTCCTCTTCTTCTGGCACTCCTATAATTTGGATGTTGGAATGTTTAGAGTTGTCCCAGGGGTTCCTAAGCCTCTAATTTTTTTAAAATTCTTTTTTCTTCATTCTTTCCTGGTTGAATGTTTATTTCTTCCTTCTGTTCCAAAATTTTGATTTGAGCCCTGGTTTTCTTCCCTTCATTTTTGGTTCCCTGTACATTTTTATTTCACTTTACATAGCCTTCACTTCTTCCTCTATTTTGCATCTGTACTCAGTCATTTCTGTGAGCATCCTGATTACCAGTGTTTTGAACTCTGCATCTGATAGGTTGGCTATCTCCTTGTCACTTAGCTCTTTTTCTGGAGTTTTGATCTGTTCTTTCATTTGGTCCATATTTCTTTGTCTAGACATTCCTCTTACATTTTAAGGGGCGGAGCCTTATGTATTTGCCAGGGCAGGGCTACCCACGTTGCTGCATTGTGGTACTATATGTGGGGGAGGGGTCAGAGAGGGAACAATGGTGCTTGCTCAACTCTTAGCCGGCTTTCAGTCACTTCTCCCACTACCAACAAGTACATTGGGCCCTTCTGGTGATGATTCTTGAATGGGTTGGTTTATGTACATTGGAGAGTTCTCTCCCACAAGTGCTCTTGTGAGCCTGGCAGTTTCTCCCACTGCGCAACCCCCACAGGTTTTTACAGCCAGAGGTTTTGAGGCTTAATTTCCCAGCACTGGAACCCTGGGTTGTGTGGTCTGTCTTGCTCTCCTGTTATTCCTCCCAGCTTATCCACATTCAAATGTGGGGCTGTCTGGTCTGCCAGCTGCTGCCTTGCATACATAGTTCACTGCCTTTCCATGATTCCTCTCCACCACAGCTGCCCATCTCCGCTCCTTCTACTAGTCTGGGTGAATGTTTCTTCTTTAACTCCTTGGTTGTCAGACTTCCACACAGTTCAATTTTCTGGCAGTTCTGGTTGTTGTTTGTTTTTAAATTTGTTGTTGTCCTTCTTTTGGTTGTGTGAGGAAGGAAGCAAAGCATATCTAACTACACCTCCATCTTGGCTGGAAATCTACCTTGGTCTTTTAAAATTGCTAGAGTACTCCTTTATATAATATACCACCTTTATCAAACTGTTCCTCCTTTCTACTGCAAAAAGTGCTGCCTTGAAATTTCTTATACCCGACACTTCAGCCCTCATAGATGGTTTGGACCAGAGGTGATCATTTGAGACTTAGTCCCCTTCTTGTTTTGGTTCCAACAAAATGTTGCTAAAGAACTATGGTGGGAACTGGCAAAAACTGCTTTGGTAAGAAATCCTGTTCTAAAAATCATTGTTTTCCCCATAAAGAAATTCTGGTACTTGAATGCTTATCAATGAGATTTCAGCCTCCCTCTCTTAATGGACGATGAGTATTATGGGTCACTTTGACAAAATCAGCATCCATCCAATGCACCACCCCCAACGTACAATATAACTATTTATATTAATTTCATAGTTCCAAGGAAGTAAGATCCTGGGTCCTCTTTTCAGTCCTGACTTAACATTAACTCCTTCATACACAAGCCAGCTTTGCTTCGAGCCCATCAAATACTGCTTCGTTCAGATTTTACTTACCTAAATTTCACCTTTCCCCAATGCTAGAATGTCCTTGTCTCTTTTTTTGTTTGGTGAGACTCCATTAATTTCCCTGGAGTTTTCTCCCTTGTTGCAGCATGCAATCACATCTAACTTTATTGGACTTTAGATTTGGCCCTGATGGTCTAGAACACTTACATTCCATCACAGGCCACAGCATGACTTACCATTTTCTACTGCTTCCACCCCTTCTTCTGGCCTGGGAATTCCTACTCTGGCTATTGGATGCCCAATAACTGTCTCCCAGACCCACCAGGCTCAACTCTGATTTATGGTTTGTTTGGAAGATAAGGAAGAAGGGAAGCCCACCGGAGACCCTGGCAATGCCTCAGAGTGTGTAATGTCATTTTTGTGAGGCTAGAGGAGCCCTGAAGCCCTCGGGTTTTTCTATACTAGAAGCAGTATCTGCCTCTATTTTCCTATATAATTTTTTTAGTTTAACATACAAAAATTTAATATTTTATATATAGTCAAATCATTAGCTTTTCTTATTTTCGTAATTTCTATTCTTCTATTTGTTCTGGTACTAAAGAATTCTCTCCTTGCTACATGTTGATGTGTAAAAAAACACTTCAATATTTAATGGCTTGAAAAACAATTTATTATTATTTTTCATAATTCTGTGGGTTCACTGTACTTAGCTTGGTAGTGCTTGTTTTGGGTCTTGTATGTGATAATCCCAATGCTGAAGTTAGAGACACCTGTATGCTTAACTGGGCTGGATGTTTAAGATGGCTTCTTAACTCTCCTGTCTGGCACCTGGACTGGGATAGCTGGGATAGGCTGGACAATTTTTTAAAAAACTAGAAAAAAAGGCTATTTGTAATTCAAAAGAAACACAGAAAAGACATCAGAATACAAAATGAGTGAAAGAAAAAGGATGAGTAGGTATCTGGTAAGTATCAAAAGAAAGCTAGTATACTTATATTGTTATACAAATTAGGTTTTTATGACCAAAATCACTTTTCAAAGTAGAGTCACTTCATAAAGATGTAGTACCATAACAATTCTAAATCTGAATGCCTCTAACAACATAGCCTGAAAACATATAACGGAAAAAAATATTGACAAAACTACAAAGAGAAATACATAAAATCACCCATTAGTGGGTAACTTTAACATGCCATTTTCAGTAATGAATAGATCAAACAACAAAAAAAGAAAGATATAAAAGATTTGAACAGAATACTGCACTCCTTTGCTGCAGATGACAGTAGTAAACATGAAGTAGATACTCAGGCAAAGAGCAAGTTTCAACAAATACTAAAAGATAAGTATTATTAGCAGGCTTCATAGCTGCCCTCAAGGAGTGTATCAGCTGCACTGGATACAGCTGTTCATTCTATTCTTGAAACATGTTCTTCTCTTGCCCTCCAGAACACAGTCTCTTGATTTCCCTTCCATCTCATTGGTGGCTCCTTTTAAGTCTCTTTTGAGGTTTCTGCTCATCTTTTTGACCTCTAAATATTGTGGTACATGTCTCTTCTCAAATTAATACTAGCTAGCCCCAAGTAATTGCATCCATGTTCATGACTTTAAGTACCACTTATATTACTGTTCACTTCCAAATATGTCTCCAACCCAATTCTTCCACTGGATTTCAGACTCACAGATACACCTGCCTACTTAAAGTCTAATGAGTATATCACACTAAACATGTCCAGATCTGAATTCTTGATATCTCCCCCAAACTTGCTCCTCTGTCATTCTTCCCATCTCAGTAAATGACAACTCCAGTCTTCCAAGTGTTAAAGCCTAAATCCTTGGTGTCATTCCGTTTTTTTTCTCTTACTCCAAAATATAAAAACTTGTCATCTTTCTTCTTATTGCCTCCACTCCTACTATCCTAAGTCAAGCTACCAACATGTGCCACTAGGAGACTAAGAAAGGAGACAGGTTGTTTTAGTTATTTGTTGCCATATAATGAACAATCCCAAAATTAGTAGCTTAAAACAATAACAATTCTTTTTTTATTTCTCATGATTCTGAGGCTTGACCAGGTGGTTTACAGCATTAGGTGATGCCAGCTGGGGTGCTAGGATGGCTAGGAGGACTAATACAACCAACTTCTCATGGCTGGCAGCTGGTGATGGTTACCTGGTTGGGAGCTCAGCTGGAACCAAGGCCTTGGTACAGTGTTTTCCCTTCACTTGGGTCTTACCTCACCACATAACTGATTAGCTTCCTCACAGCATGCTTCCAAGAGGGAGCTGCACTGAAAAAGAAGCTGAAGATTTCTTCAATTACAGCCTTGAAGTTACAGTGAATTACTTCTGTGCATTATTTTAGTCAAAGCAGTGACAGGACCTTCCCATATTCAAGTAACAAGAAATAAACCCCATTCCATAGGATGAGTGAAAAAGAATTTGTGGTGATTTTTAACCCACCACTCTGTGATTCCTTCTTCCATCTTTGCCATCCCAAAATTTTCTATATAACTTCCAGACTTCCTTTTAAACCATAAGTCAGAACATGTCAGTCTCAGTTAAAAATGCTCCATAGCTTTTCCTTTCATCCAAAATAAAACCTAAATTCCTTCCTGTGGTCATCAAGACTGTACCTAGTCTGATCTTGCTTCATCTCCCAGTTCCTCTTTCCTATTCACTCCATAGAGCCCACATTAGTCTCTTTGATATTTCTCAAACTCACCAGTCACACTCCTGTTTGGAGGCCTTTGCATTTGCTGTTCCCTCTGCCTAGATCTTGTGGATCTCAGTATTGATCATTGACTCCCTTACTTCTTCCAGGTTGCTAGTCAAAACCTATTTCTTTTGAAAAATCAGCTGATGGTCTAATGGGAAATCCCCTGTAAGTAACTAACTGCTTTTCTTTTGCTGATTTGAAGATTCTATCTTTATCTTTCACCTTTAGCATTTTAATTATGATGTGTCTTGGTGGGGTCCTCTTTGCATTCACCTTGTTTGGGACTCTATGTGCTTTTTTGGACTTGCATGTCTATTTCCTTCACTAAATTTGGGGAGTTTTCTTTGTTTTTCAAACAGATTTCCAATTTCTTGCTCTTTCTTCCCTCCTTCTGGCACCCCTATGATGAAAATGTTGAACCATTTGAAATTGTCCCAGTGGGTGCTTACACTATCCTTTTTTTTTAATTCCTTTTTCTTCTTGTTGTTCTGATTGGTTGTTTTTAGTTTCCTTATGTTCCAAATCATTGATTTAATTCTTGGCTTCATCCACTGTACTGTTATTTCCCTATAAAATTGTTCTTTATTTTAATTAGTATAACTTCATTTCTGTCTGGATCTTTTTTATGCTAAGTCCCTCTCTAAGTTCCTTAAGCATCCTCATCACCTTTGTTTTGAACTCTGCATCTGATAGATTGCTTATCTCCATTTCACTTACTTCTTTTTCTGGAGTTTTGATTTGTTCTTTCATTTGGGCCATGTTTCTTTGTCTCCTTGTTTTGGTAGCCCCCCTGTGTTTGTTTCTATGTATTAGATAGAACTGCTATGACCCCTTGTCTTGTTAGCATGGCCTAATGTAGTAGGTATCCTGTATGGTCCAGTAGCATAGCTTCCCCTATTACCCAAGCTGGGTACTCAAGGTGTGCCCTTCATGTGGGCTTATTACACCTTTCTCTTGTGGTTGAGCCTTGGTTACTGTTGGCAGGTCAATGGGAATGATTTACCTAGGCCTTTCAGCTTCAAGGACTGGCTATGATCACTGACCACCAGACTCTGCCCTCCGTAGAGGATCAGATGTGTGGGGGCAGGGTGGTGGTGGTCCAATGTGGTCTGTAGCTGTCCACACTGTGTGTGTAGGCTCTGGGGTTTCCTTGGTGGTACAGGCCAAGATCAGCCCATACTTCTGTTCTGCCCAGGACCACCCTGCCTGATCTATAAAGCAATCTGAAATGACTGCTACTTGTGCTAGACTTGGAGATTCTCCGGCAAAGTCAAGCTGTCAATATAGTGTGGTTGCTGCTATTGACAAGCCTGCAGCTACTTAGTATAAGAGCTGGGGGCTCAGTGAGGCTGACTGTTGCTTGTTTGAGTTTAGGAAGTTGTGAAGCAGGACGCAATATCAGCCATTCATATGGATAAGCATCTTGGGTGGGCCCATAAGTTGGGTGGGACGAGTCTCTGGGGATCTCCAGGGCAGGGCAAACAGTGCTGGCCGGATTGATGGAGTCTCAGACATGGCACCTGTCTGTCAGCTATGTGGCTCTGTGGGGGGAGGGATCAGAAAAGAAATAATGGCCTGTTTGTAGGCTAAAAAGGATTGGCAAGACATACAAAGTCAGGAAAGGCAGGGACCTACAGCCAATATTGCTCTATGAACAAAGATGTCATTTAGAATCAAAAGCCAGATAAAGAGCTTCCTAGATAAAAAACAACAACAACAAAAACAAAGCAAAACAAAGCAAAACAAATAAAGGAGTTCATCATTACCAAACCACTATTACATGAAATTCTAAAGGGACTTATTTAAGAAAAAGACAAAAGCAATGAACGATAAAATGGCAATAAATACACATCTATCAACTATGGAATCTAAAAAACAAACTAAGCAAACAAGAACCGAGACAGAACCACAGATACAGAGAACATTTTGATGTTTGCCAGATGGGAAGGGATATGGGGGAATAGGTGAAGAGGTGAGGAGATTAATAAGTACAAATAGATAATTACAGAATAGCCATGGAGATGTAAAGTACTATATAGGAAATTGAGTATCTAAAGAACCTCTGGCCCTGGCTGGTGTAGCTCAGTGGATTGAGTGCAGGGTGTGAACCAAAGGGTCGCAGGTTCAATTCCCAGTCAGGGCACATGCCTGGGTTGTGGGCCAGGTCCCCAGTGGGGGCCACACGAGAGGCAACCACACATTGATGTTTCTCTCTCTCCCTCCCTTCCCATCTCTAAAAATAAATAAATAAAATCTTAAAAAAAAAGAACCTCTGAATGACTCATGGACATGAACAATGGACAATGGTGTTGGGGATTACCTGAGGGACTAGGGGGTGCTGGATGGAGAGGGACACAGGAGGAAAAATTTGGACAACTCTAATAGCATAGTCAATAAAATATAAAAAATAAACAAAAACAGCAACAAAATACTCATTTCATCTTAAGGGCTTTCCCTATATAGAATACAGAAAACCAACCTATGACTGTAAAAGTTAAGAAAGGTGCCTCTGGGTACAGGAAGGAATTAACTGGAAGGAGAAAAAGGGAACTTTCTGGGGTGAAGAAAACACTCTTTTATTTTACACTGTGATTATATGGATGTTTTCTGTGTTATCTATTGCAGCCTAAGAAATTGCTCCCAAACTCAGTTGATCAAAACTATTTATTATCCCTCAAAGTTAATGTGGAACAGGAATTTGGACAAGACACAGTGAGAATAATATTTTCTCTGATAAGTTTAAGACCAAAGCTAGAAACTTTAGTCTAAGAAGGCTAGAGGCTGAAATTACCCAAAGGCTCATTTACTCATAGTGGTCCATGTTGATGTGACTGGGACATTACCTGGGGCTGTAGGTCAGAACACCTACACATGGTCTTTCTCTGTCCTGGACTTCATCACACCACAGTGGAAGGAGAGAGAGAGAGATGGAAACTGTAATGCATTGTCTAAGTTAGCCTCAGGAGTCAAGTCATGTCCCTCTGCCATACTCTACACATTGGATTCAAGTCTTAAAGGCCAGCCCTGATTCAAAGAAGGGAATGATAGGAGTGCCATAAAAATTTGAAACATGTCTTCACACTACTATAGGTCTGTCTACACAACTGTCAAAACTCAACTGAACATTTAAGAACTAGTTATCTTATATGTTCTGATATTATAATTTATGATAAGAAATATAAATTTGGTCTCTCCCCTTAGTTCATGTTCATGGGTCGTACATATAAGTTCTTTGGTTTCTCCATTTCATATATTATTCTTATCCTCCCCCTGTCTATTTTGTACCTAACATTTATGCTTCTTATTCCCTGTACCTTTTCCCCCATTCTACTCCCTCCCTCTCCCCACTGATAACCCTCCATGTGACCTCCATTTCTGTGATTCTGTTTCTGTTCTAGTTGTTTACTTAGTTGACTTTTGTTTTTTTAGGTTTGGTTGTTGACAGTTTTGAGTTTGTTGTCATTTTACTGTCCATATTTTTGATCATCTTATTTGTGTTAGACAAGTCCCTTTAACGGTTCATATTATAAGGGCTTGGTGAACTCCTGTAACTTGACTTTATCTGGGAAGCACTTTATGTGCCCTTCCATTCAAAATGATAGCTTTGCTGGATACAGTAATCTTGGATGGAAGTTCTTGCCTTTCATGACTTGGAATACTTTCCAGCCCCTTCCTGCCCATTAGGTTTCTTTGGAGAAATCAGCTCATAGTCTTATGGGAACTCCTTTGTAGGTAACTATCTCCATTTCTCCTCCTGCTTTTAAGATTCTCTCCTTATCATTAATCTTGGGTAACTTAATTATGATATTCACTTAACTTGGTGAGTTCCTCCATGGGTCCAATTTCTTTGGGACTCTCTGGGCTTCCTGGACTTCCTGAAAGTCTGTTTCCTTCACCAGACTGGGGAAGTTCTCCTTCATTATTTGTTCAAACAAGTTTTCCATTTCTTGCTCTTCCTTTTCTCCTTTCAGCATTCCCATGATTTGAATATTGGAATGCTTAAAGTTGTCCCAGAAGTTCCTAAGCCTCTTCTCATTTTTTCGCATTCTTCTTTCTTAATTCTTTCCCAGTTCAATGGTTATTTTTCCCTTTGGTTCCAAATTGTTGAATTGAGTCCCAGTTTCCTTCCCTTCACTCTTGATTCCCTGTATATTATTTTCATTTCACTTTGCATAGCCTTCATTTCTTCCTTCATTTTGTGCCCAAACTCAGTCATCTGTGAGCATCCTGATCACCAGTGTTTTGAACTGTGCATCTGATAGGTTGGCTATCTCTTCATTACTCAGTTGTATTTTTCTGGAGCTTTGATCTGTTCTTTCATTCGGGCTGTATTTTTTTCATCTCAGAGTACCTGTTAAGTAGTGAGGGGTGGAGCTTTAGGTATGCAGGGCAACTCACATCACTGTGTTGTGGCACTGTATGTGGGGGAGGGTTCAGAGAGCAAACAAGGCTGCTTGCTCAGCTTTCAGCTGGCTTTAAGTCACTTCTCCACTACCCACAAGCAAATTTGGCCCTTCTGGTATTGATTCCCACATGGGTGGTTTTGTGTATGCTGTAGGACCCCATGGGTGTCTCCAACGAATTCTCCTGTGAGGCTGGGAGTTTCTCTTGCTGCCTCAACCCCCATACATTTTTTCAGTCAGATGTTTTGAATTTTTATTTCCCCTGTGTATCCCCCTGGGTTGCACAGTCTGTCTTGATCACCAGTTCTTCCTCCTGGTTTATCCCCATGCAAATGTGGGACCACCCTGGTCCTCCATCTGCCGCCTTGCTGCAAGTCCTCTCCACCCTGGCTGCCCATTTCCACCCCTCCTATTCCTTTGGATAAATATTTCTTCTTTAACTCCTTGGTTGTCAGACTTCCATACAGTTCGATTTTCTGGTAGTTCTGGTTATTTTTTGGTTTTAAATTTGTTATCTTTCTTTTGGTTGTGCAAGGAGGTAAAGTTTATCTACCTATGCCTCCATCATGGCCAGAAGTGTGTTCTTTGCTTTTAAATTGGTTGTTATCCTTCTTTTGGTTGTATGAGAAAACCAAGCATTTCTGCCTATGTCTCCGTCTTGGTCCTCCTTCCTATTGGTGTCTTATCATGTTTGGTATATTTAAAGAAAATAAAATTTCAGGATTAATAATGTATTGAAATTTGTGTAAATAATGTGGTGAATCACAAATCTAAGTTAGTACCTATCTCTGAACATTTGGCTGGTAAGTGTGTGGCACTGATCACATGAGTGAGGCAAAAAGAGCTGGACTAGTATACATGCATTTGCAGTCCTGGAAGCACCATCACTTATGTGTGGCTAAATTGTGGACAAGCAAGTAGTGCAAAAGTGTGTGAATGGGTGAAGTGAATATATAACAGAGCAGTGGATGACTGTCGAAAAATGAAGTAAGGGCCAATGGTAGAGGGTCAAGGATACCAGACTCAGAAGTGTGAATTCCATTCCGTAGAAATCAGAGAACCTTCTGAGGTTTTTGATAATGACAACTGCTCATGGAGGCCATTCCTATATCATTAAGTATATATTTAGGTAGAATGGTACAAATACTTTGAAAACAAGCTTGGAAGTTTTTTTACAAGCTAAACATATCTATTATGCAAACTTTATTATTAGTATTGGCTCCAAAGAAAGTATTTTTCACACAAAAAGTACATGACTGCTCATAGGAGCTTTAGTCCAAAAAACTGAAAACAACCCAAATATGCATCAACAGGTGAATGTGTAAACATATTGTGGTACATCTGCAGTGATACCACACAGTGGTAAAAAATGTCTGATTCACACAACATGGATGAATTTCAAAACCATTACATTTAGTAAAGAAGAGGGACAAAAGACAATAAATGGTATTATTTATAGAAAACTTTACAAAAACTAATATAACATAGGGACATAAAGCAAATCAACAGTTGTCTGTGGTCAGGGTTGAAGAAGGAGTTGCTACCTCACAGGAGGACAGGAAACTTTGAGAGGCAAGGGAACTTGTTCTATATCTTTGGTGGTTACCCAAGTATATAAATTTCTAATTGTTCTATATCTTGGTTTAATGATGGTCACCCAAATGTATACATCTATCATTGATCCATATACCTAAAATAGATGCATTTAATGTATGGAAATTATACTTCAGTAGTTGACTTGTAGAAAAATAAAAGAACTATTTTGACCACAATGCAAAGAGGAAACAGGAGAGACCTTCTTAAAGTGCTTGTCATTTAGTATGAAGATGAGGGGTAGTCCTGTGGTATAACAACCTCACACTGAAGAACAATGGATGGCAGTGTGAATTAAGTGACCAAAGAAGCACATGGACAAGAAGTAGGAGACTGTGTGTGCATATGGGCACAAACATGCATGGGCAGGGTGATTCACTATGGCCCGTAGTTAATGACACATCACTTGGGTGAAGATCGTATGTCACTCTTTCATCGAGAACTGTTTCCAAACTCACTTCCTCCATAAATTCTTGCTTGAATCCCTACCCACAACAACCTTTCCTTCTTTCCCTCCTTTAACTTTTTAGTGTTAATTTATATGTTTGGAAATCACCATAGTTTTTTTTTGAACTGCTATTCAAATTGCTTATCTCTATTTTAAACGTGGTTATGCCTTACCTTATCTATACAAGCTCCTTAAGAGACAACTGTACCCTGATCTCCCAATTACGAACCACAGTCACCATGTAGTTTTTGTAGATGTTCCTGATTTATTCTGATTTTCAGTTCCTAAAACTGGACTACGTTAACAATTTGAGGTAAGGAAAAAGCATCTACAATTCTATTATTATTGTACAAAGAGACTAAGTAGGGAGATACTGAGCTTTGTGAATGCCTTGGTAATTCATCTCCACTTCTACTTTAAATGACAGGCCATAATTTCAATCACAAAACCAAGACCCTTGTCCAAGACTTCTGGCCAAGCTGGAGGCTTAGGTAGATACACTATGCCTCCTCATACAACCAAAAGAAGGACAACAACAAATTTAAAAACAAAAAACCCCAGAACTGAGAGAAAATCAAACTATAAGAAGTCTGACAACCAAGGAGTTGAAGAAACATTCGTCCAGACTGGTAGGAGGGGAGGGGACAGGCACCCAGGCAGAGAAGACATTTGGCAAGGAGGTGACTGGAGGACCGGGAAGCCTCACATTTGTTTGTGGATAAACTGGGAGGAACAACCCAAGAGTGAGATAGACCACGCAACCCAGGGTTCCAATGCAAGGAAATAAAGCCTCAAAACCTATAACTGAAAAAAACTGTGGGGGTTGAGGTGGCAGGAGAAACTCGCAGCCTCATAGGAGAGTTTGTTGGAGAGACCCACAGAGTTCTAGAACATACACAAGCCCACCCACCTGGGGTCAGCACTAGAGGGGCCCAATTGGCTTGTGGGTAGTGCCAGAAGTGACTGAAAGCCAGCTGAGAGCTGAGGAAGCTGCATTGTTCCCTCTCTGACCAATCCCACACACAGTGCCAAAACACAGTGGTGAAGGTTGACCAACCCCAGCAAATACCTAAGCCTCTGCCCCTTACTACGTCACAAGTGCACTCACACACACACACACACACACACACACACACAATGGCCCAAATGAAAGAACAGATTAAAGCTCCAGAAAAAATACAACTAAGTGATGACAAGATAGCCAACCTATCAAATGAAGAATTCAAAACACTGGTAATCAGAAGACTCACAGAAATGGCTGAATATGGTCACAAAATCAAGAAAAAAGGGAAGGCTATGAAAAGTGAAATAGAGGAAAATGTACAGGGGACCAAGAGTGAAGAGAAGGAAACTGGGACTCAAATCAACCATTTGGAGCAGAAGGAAGAAATATACATTCAACCAGATCAGAATGAAGACACAAGAATCCAAAAAATGAGGAGAGGCTTAGAAACTTCCAGGACAATATTAAGCATTACAACACCCAAATCATAGGGGTGCCAGAAGAAGAACAAGAGCAAGAAATTGAAAAGTTATTTGAAAACATAATAAAGGAGAACTTCCCCAATCTGGCAAAGAAACTAGACTTCCATGAAGTCTAGGAAGCCCACAGAGTCCCAAAGAAATTGGAACCCAGGAAGCACACACCAAGACACATCATAATTACATTACTCAAGATTAAAGATAAGGAAAGAATCTTATAAGCAGCAGCAGAAAAGGAGACACTTACTTACAAAGGAGTTCCCATCAGACTGTCAGCTGATTTCTCAAAAGAGACCTTACAGGCAAGAAGGGGCTGGAAAGAAGTATTCCAAGTCCTGAAAGACAAGGACCTACATCCCAGATTGCTCTATCCAGCAAAGCTTTCATTTAGAATGGAAGGGCAGATCAAGTGCTTTTCAGATAAGGTCAAGTTAAAGGAGTTCATCATCACCAAGCCCTTATTTTATGAAATGTTAAAGGGACTTATCTAAGAAAAAGAAGATAAAAAATATGTGTAGTAAAATGACAGCAAACTCACAATTATTAACAACCACACATAAAACAAAAACAAAAAGAAATTGAGCAAACAACTAGAATAGGAATAGGACCACAGAAATGGAGATCATATGGAGGGTTTTCAACAGGGGAGTGGGAGGAGAAGAGAGGGGGGAAAGGTATGGAGAATAAGTAGCATAGATGGTACACAGAAAATAGACAGGGGGAGGGAAAGAATAGTATGGGAAATGTAGAAGCTAAAGAACTTATGACACATGGACATGAACTAAAGGGGGGAATGTGGGTGGGAGAGGGTGTGCAGGTTGGAGGGGAATGAAGGGAGGGGTAATGGGACAATCAATAGCATAATCAATAAAATATAGTAATTTAAAAAAAGAACAAGAAGATTATAACTATGAACAGTAAAATGACAACAAACTCACAACTGTCAACAATCGAACCTAAAAAAAAACAAAAATGAACTGAGCAAACAACTAGAACAGGAACAGAATCACAGAAATGGAGATCACATGGAAGGATATCATGGAGAGGGGCGGGTGGAGAATGGGGGAAAGGGTAAAGGGAATAAGTACTGCAAGTGGTAGCTACAGAATAGACAGGGAGCTGTAAAGAATAGTATAGGACACGTAGAAGCCAAGGAACTTGTATGTATGACCCATGGACATGAGCTAAGGAGGTGGTAGGGGGTGGGGGAAGAATGCTGTTGAGAGGAGTCATGCAGGGTGGAGGGGAATAAAAGGCAGGGAAAAAATGGGATAAGCATAATAGCATAATAATATGCAAAAAAAAGGATGCTCAAAGAACTACACACTTCCTTGAATGTTTAGATCAGATGTGCAATCAAATACCAAAAATAAAGCAGCTATAAGTCATTTGACTAAATCACCTGTTGTGGACTGTACTATGTTACACCAAAATACATATGTTGAAGCCCCTATCCCCTCATGTGACCATGCTGGAGATAGGGCCTGTAAGGAGGATACTGAGGTTAAATGAAGTCATAAAGGTAAAGCCCTGATCCAAATAGAACTATCCTTATAATAATAAGAGGAAGAGACAGACACCCAGAGCTGAGCTCTCCCTCCACCATGTGAGGACAGTGAGAAGGCAGTCATCTGTAAGCCAGAAAGACTCTTCACCAGATGTGGGCCATACCAGCACCTATCTTGATCTTGGACTTCCAGCTTCCAGAACTGTGAGAAAATAAATGTCTATTTGTTTTTTTTTGTTTTTTTTTT
>CM052547.1:55396381-55428599 GCA_028533065.1 Trachops cirrhosus | reverse complement strand
TCTTCCTCTTCTCCTTCTGGTACCTCTATAATTTGGATGTTGGGATGTTTAAAGATGCCTTGGAGGTTCCTAAGCCTCTCCTCATTTTTTTAAAATTCTTATTTCCTCATTCTTTTCTGGTTGTATGTTTTTTTCTTCCTTCTGGTCCACTCCATTGATCTGAGACCCATCTTTCATTCCATCACTATTGGTTCCCTGTTCATTTTTCTTCATTTCACTTAGGTAGCCTTCGTTTTTTCATCTAATTTGCGATCGAAATCAACCAATTATGTTGAGCATCCTGATCACCAGTGCTTTGAACTGTGCATCTGATAGGTTGGCTATCTCTCGGTTGCGTAAAAGGACTGGTTATGGGACTTTCAATTCTGTTTGAGCCATCTTTTTTTTTTCCCCCTTTAGTCTGGTTGTGCCTGTTATATAGTGAGGGGTGGAGTGCTAGGTATTCACCAAGGCCGGGCACCCCAGTTGCTGGGTTGTGACATTGTATGTGGGGGTGGGGTCTGAGAGGGAAGAATGGCGCTTGCTGCACTCTCCACAGGACCTTAGGACCTTCTGCCACTTCCCTGGAGCCAACTGGGCCCCTCTGGTGCCAATTCCTGTGTGGGTTGTGCACCCTGTGGGAATTTCCAAGGACCTCTCCTATGAGGCTGGGAGTCTCTTCCTGCGCCTCAACCCCCACAGGCGTTTTCAATCAGTGCCCTAAGGCTCTATTTCCCAGCACTGGGATCCTTGGTTGGGTGCAGTGCCTTGCTTCAAAATCGCTGCCTCACTGGGTCTGCTGGCTGCCACATCTCAGCCGGGGTCTGCCAGCCACCGCTTACAAGCTCAGGATCTGCCTGCTGTGGCTTTTCGGGCCCTGGATGCCTTACATGCCCAGTCCCAACACTCTCTATTCTCTGCGTCGAGACCTGCGCCCAGCTGCCCGACTCCGTCCCTTCTACCAGTCTGGATGAACGGGTCTATTTTAACTTCTTGGTTGTCTGACTTCCATATGGTTCAATTTTCTGTCTGTTCTGCTTGTTATTCTGTTTCTAAATTGTTGTTGTCCCTATCTTGGTTGTGCAAGGAGGCACAGTGTGTGTACCTATGCCTCCATCTTGGCCTGATGATCTCATATTCTTACCATTTGCTGAAGCTCTGGAAGAAAAAGACAAAGGTAATGTTCACTACAAAAATATAACTGCCTTTAGGAATAAGTAAGGCACAGTCCTTACCTTTTGAAGAACTCAGTGTGGTTGGATTAGAATGACAAATTAATTATAAAGCCATGGAAGAGTTATAAGTGAATAAACAATTCTGAGGAAATGCCGAAGAAAGAGCAGTTTTTGAGATGATGTGTACAAAGTATTACAAAGTGACATTTGACCTCAGTCTAGACCCTGGAAAATAAATAGGATTTTAGGAAATTGAGGTTGGCAGGGAAGAAGAAGGAGAAACAGTGTGCAGAGGCACTGAGAGATGAAAGAGCATTTTCCAGGAACTTAGAAGAGGGAAGGTGGGCCTGATCAATGTTGTGGCAGGACATGAGACTAGTAAGGGTCCAGGCTCATTGGTGTGCACCTGCTGCAGGAATCATTGGAAAAATTAGGCAAGATTAAGACACAGCCACAGTTGTATTTTAGAAGGAAAACTGACAGCATAGATGGTGGACTGGAGATAGGAGAGTGTAGACATGGGGCAAGCCATAAAAGACTGTTCCGATCTTTCAGGTAAGAGATGATACGCTGATGTTGGTAATGATAGTGGGAATAAGGAGCAGTGGAGATGCACTTTTCAGATTAAATTGACAGGATTTATTGATAATGGATGGCGAGGGAAAAGAGCTCTAAGGTGATTCCCCTGGTTTTCCACTTGGACATCTGAATGAGTTGAGAGTTGATAAATATCTCCCATGTAATTAAGGTTAATTGTTGCATTGGAAGTTATTGATGCAATATCCTAACTTTTCTATAGATGAAATGTCTGCTTCAGTTTGCTCTAAGGAGTAAAATAACTTTTTATCTTGGGATCCAATTCAGAAATGAAACAGTTTCATACTGAGACTAGGATGTGTTAATTTAGACTTGAACAATCAAACTACTATTAATTATCTCTTCCTCAGCCGAAAGAATGCAATGGTGTAAAGATTCCTGTTGATGCCAGTAAACCTAATCCAAATGATGTGGAGTTTGATAATCTATATTTGGATATGAATGGAATCATCCATCCCTGTACTCATCCTGAAGACAAGTATGTAACCCATTTTTGTCACCAGTATCACAAGTTACAGAGGAATACTGTGTTACATTGTTTGCTTGTTATTACAGACCAGCACCAAAAAATGAAGATGAAATGATGGTTGCAATTTTTGAGTACATTGACCGACTTTTCAATATTGTAAGACCAAGACGACTTCTCTACATGGCAATAGATGGAGTGGTGAGTAATAAGATAATTAACTTAGAATCTTTTGTTTTTTGTTTTTGCTGTGTTTCTAGTGTTTACAGTGCAAGTCAGCTAAATAATGAAAAATTATTAATATTAATATTATATAATAATGAGAAAGCCTATCCTTCAGTCCTTCAAAAATTTGTCTATGTCTCTTTTGTGCCAGGTACTGTGAGATGGTGGAGATATTGGTGACTGTCTTTGTTTTTGAAGGGCTTGCCACTAAAGGGACAGAATTATAAGTAAATGAGTGCGGTTAGTTACCAATTAATGGACTTCGTGGGGACTGAGTAACACAAGCAGGGTGTGGAGCAGGGGTGTCAAAGTCATTTTCACCAGGGGCCACATCAGCCTCACTGTTGCCTTCAAAGGGCCCAATGCAATTTTAGGACTGTATAAATGTAACTAACCATTAACTAGGGGCAAGGAGCTCTGTGCTGCCACGTGGTAGAAACAAAGTACCAGGCTGGATAAGACAAGGTGGAGAGTGGGTTTGGCCTCGCCTTGTGTTTGCCACCTGTGGTGTAGAGGGAAGGAGGGTATCAGTGCTACTCAGGATCTTAGGAGATAGAGAGGAGGTGACTTCTGTCCCATTTCTCAAAGGATAAAAAATAATTGTAGGTTTGTGGGCAGTGGAGGGGAATAGTTGGGGCAGACATAGGGAAGAAGGACCTTCCAAATTACTCAGATGTGCCATGCCTTTGACCACACTGACACATTTTTTATGACTACAGGTGTTTTAGATTGGAATGGCAAGCAGAACAATGGCTTGAGAACACCTTGCCTACCACACTCAGGAGTTCTGATTTTATCCTATAGGCAGTGGATAGTCAGCAAAACGACTTAAGAGAGGAATAACTTACTGACCTATGATAACAATACCAAGTCACTTAGGTTATAAATAACCAGCAAACTACACTATCAGGGTTCAAGGAAAATTAAGGTAAATCATTACCCTAAATTTATTTAGTCATACACAAATAGATTTTCTTTTATATTTAATAATTCTAGTGGGTAATAGAATGATTTCATAAATCCAGAAAGCTTTGGGTTCAAGAAGGTTTTTTTCTGTGAGGTTCTATTTACTCAGTGAAAAATCTTGGCTACTTGATAACTTGTTAGGTTGTAGTTTAAGTGGAGTAAAGAATAAAGGGAACAGGAATGTGTCTTATTTGGAGCATATTTCAATTCACATTTAGCTAAATTTCTTGTAGAAAGTCTTTAACTTCAGTGTGCTAGATCAAGTATAAAACATGTGCCTATTTTTATGTGTATGTATATGTATATGTAAGACATTTTTTATTAAGATAGAACTGTAAATCATAGAACTTGGTACTTGAAGGAGATTAGGCGATCTCATTTTATAGGAATGGGAACTATCTAAAGAGAATATAAAATAACTTATAGGTATGGACAGGATACTTCAGAGTCCCTTCCAACCCCAGAACTCAGTTCAAAAATTTCAAAACCTTATAGTCCAGTTCACTTCATTCAGGCTTATTTGGTGATTTGAATTGCATTTGGTCAGAGTGATTTAAAAGTACTTTTAGTTAAAACCTTGTTCCCTTTTTAACTGCTGTACCTTACTGTGGTAACAATAGTAATAAAAACCTTACTGTGGGATATACAAAGTAGAAACGCCATGAGGTCTTACAGATCAAGAAGTAGTTTTCTTTTGCTTTTTCTGGTGTTTTTATGGAACATTGTGAATCCCACTGGAGACCATCCTTCTTTTTGGGCTTGGACATAGAGAAGGTCTCTCTGATTCTGGTTCTGTAGAAACTAATCAGAAAAGACCCTGCTGGCTGGGTCTTTTAGTAAAATGAGCTTTTTTTTTTGTTGGAAAACAATAACTCAATGGAACTGATGTTGGGTTGTGGGCCCTGCAGTGTTAAGTGCTATGGCTTCACAGGATGTTTGTCCATCTGACTGAGCTCAGCTTTTAGATATTTGGTCCAAATTTAAGTTCTCAGGGTCCATGGTCTATTATGAAAAGATTGTTAGAGATATTACTTAACCTTTTCCATCTTAGTGTACTATTTTTATAAGAACAACTGATTCAAAATGTATAGGTTTAATTGTAAATATTTTGAATAGTATTATTTGAATATGAAATACATGTTTTCAGGCACCACGTGCTAAAATGAATCAACAGCGTTCTAGGAGGTTCAGAGCATCAAAAGAAGGAATGGAAGCAGCAGTAGAGAAGCAACGAGTCAGGGAAGAAATACTGGCAAAAGGTAAAGAATATGCTTCTTGAAGTTGGACTTTTTACAAGATGTATAGAGAAGGGGATAAGGTGGTAGCTTTTTCTTATGAATAGGCAAAGTTTTAATTTAATTAGGATTCCAGAATATCGGAGGAAATTTTACATTTACTGTTGAAGAAGAGTAGTTCATTGAACCCTTCACTCCAGTTAATAAGCTTGTTCATTTACACACTCTATAGTCAAAGGGAAACTTTGAAATAAAAGGAGGGAATTCTGGTAGGGAGAGCACATTGTCAGTGCCTTTCAGGTCAGCTCTTAAGCTAACTTTTATGCATCTGTGAAATAGAAATACATTAAGAGTACTTTGTATTTCTATGGGACTGTTGGAAAGCTGCATTTCTGTAAACATTTTTCGCAGATCAGCCTTGGTGGCTTGTTTATTGCTTCCCCTAAGAACTCAGCTCTATATGCGGAGGCCTGGGATGATGTGATCCGTATTTACAGGCTTTCACTTTCAATATAGGTTGATGCCAGTAGGTGCTGAGGCAATGAGGTAATCAGTGTTTTCCCATGGGGGGACGTAGAATGGAGTGCAGTCATCTTTGTAGTTCCCCAAAGCTTTGAAATTTCTGATGGGTATTTAGGTAGGAATAGACTGTCAGCAAAGGGGAAGGTCAGGGGTCCTGATACCCACTGGGACTGTTTCTCTCCCAAGACACCTGTGTGTGAAATGGGGCATGGTTGTTGCAGGGTGATTTGTTTGGTATTTTATTATATAAGGCAATATAGTGTGATAGACAAGGAAAGCCATAATTGATTGGGTAGAGATATTGCACTTAGCCGTTGAAAAGAAAGATACCATAGCTCAGGCCTGCAATCATAATAAATTTTTATGTTATTTAATTTGCTGGAAGTACGCAATTATTTAGCTGCAGCTTGTACTTAATACTATAAAACCTGCTTGTATTTATAACAGGGTGTCTTTGATTTTAAAGATGTTGTCTTTCTTGAAAATGTTATGAAATATATTTGCATCTTGAGAAGATAATCAGTGATACAGAGGAAAAGTACAATTTTAAATTATTTTTATTACCATTTAGTTGACAGTTTTGTTACTTACATAAAGCTGTGATAAACTCAGCATTTTAATTTTGTTTTACTAGGGTACCTTTATCTTAAGAACTTACCAGAATTAAAACCCCTAACCCCATGTATGTGTATGTGTTCTGCTACAGAGGACATTGAAGAACATCAGCATTTTAATATTTTTATGTAACAATATAGTATCTTTTGTGTGCTGTATATTGTTTTGCTGTCATGTTAAAGCTTAAATTAAATTTGAGGGGAGGAACCTTATTTCCTCCCAAATGGGAGAACATTGTTCCCCAGGTGAGAATGCTTCTCTAACTTTTTGTTATTGTTCTGGCTTAATATTGAGTCATTCACTTTTTTATGGGAAGAACAAAACATTGCCTCTTTTTCTTTAGGTGGCTTTCTTCCTCCAGAAGAGATGAAAGAAAGATTTGATAGCAACTGTATTACACCAGTAAGTAGTCTCATACTTTGCTAACTCTTGCTAACTCTTAAGTCATAGGTTGATTTATTTCTTTGTTTCATTTTAGGGAACTGAGTTCATGGACAATCTAGCTAAATGTCTTCGCTATTACATAGCTGATCGTTTAAATAATGACCCTGGATGGAAAAATTTGACAGTAAGTTTCACATTTTGGTACTTCAGAAAGATTAGGGTGATCATTTGAGGTTGTACTTTGGTATGATTGATATTATTTGTCCTTCCCCCTATAAAATGGTAGTTGACTGTTAGAGGAAGAAAAGTATCGAGAGTTATTCGAAATGAGATGCCTTACATGATCCAGTTTTATAGACAGCAGAATTTTCTCTCAATGTCAATTTTGTCCTCTTATTATCACTATGAAGCCATAAAATTGGACTAAAATTTTATTTTATTTTTAAAAAGATTTTATTTGTTTTTGAAGGGGAAAGGAGGGAGGGAAATGTCAATGCGTGGTTGCCTCTCATGCACCCCCTACTGGGAATGGGACCTAGCCCACAATCCAGGCATTTGCCCTGACTAGGAATAGAACCAGCAACCCTTTGCTTCATAGCCTGGCACTCAATCCACTGAGCCACACCAGCTAGGGTGCAACTTAAATTTTAAAAATATATGTGTGTATATATGAAAGTACTTTTTTAGTATATTTTATTGATTATGCTGTACAGTTGTCCCATTTTTTCTCCTATTTACCCCCCCTGCCCTATACCCCCCTTCCCTCCAGAATTCCCTCATGTCCATGGGTTGTACATATAAGTTCTTTAGCTTCTCCATTTCCTATACTGTTCTTAGCCCCCCATCTATTTTGTACCTACCATTTATGCTTCTTGTTCCCTGTACCTTTATCCCCAGTCTCCCCTCTCCCCGCTGATAACCCTCCATGTGATGTCCATTTCTCTGATTCTGTTCCTGTTCTAGTTGCTTGCTTAGTTTGCTTTTGGTTTTTGTTTGTTTTTTTAGGTTCAGTTATTGATAGTTTTCAGTTTGTTGTCATTTTACTGTTCACAGGTTTGATCTTCTTTTTCTTAGAAAAGTCCCTTTAACATTTCATATAATAAGGGCTTCGTTATGATGAACTAACTCCTTTAACTTGACCTTATCTAGGAAGCACTTTATCTGCCTGCCCTTCCATTCTAAATGACAGCTTCACTGCGGAGAGTAATCATGGATGGGGAGGTCCTTGCCTTTCATGACTTGGAATACTTCTTTCCAGCCCCTTCTTGCCTGAAAGGTTTCTTTCGAGAAATCAGCTGATAGTCTTATAGGAACTCATTTGTAGGTTAACTGTTTTCTTTTCTCTTGCTGCTTTTAAGATTCTTTCCTTATCTTTAATCTTGGGAAATTTAATTATGATGTGTCTTGGTGTGTTCTTCCTTGGGTCCAATTACTTTTGGACTCTCTGAGCTTCCTGGACTTGCATGTCTATTCCCTTTTTCAGATTGAGAAAGTTCTCCTTCATTATTTTTTCAAGTAAGTTTTCAATTTCTTGTTGTTGCTCTTCTTCTTCTGGCACCCCTATGATTTGGGTGTTAAAACATTTAAAGTTGTCCTGAAGTTTCCTAAGCCTCTCCCTTTCTTTTTGAATTCTTGTTTCTTCATTCTGTTCTGGTTGAATGTTTATTTCTTCCTTCTTTTCCAAATCTTTGATTTGAGTCCCAGTTTCCTTCCCTTTACTGTTGATTCCCTGTATATTTTTCTTTATTTCACTTTGTATAGCCTTCACTTCTTTATTTCGCACGCGCACTCAATCATTTCTGTGAGCATCCTGATTACCAGTGTTTTGAACTCTGCATCTCATAGGTTGGCTATCTCTCCATCACTTAGTTCTATTTTTGGAGCTTTGATCTGTTGTTTTGTGTGGGCTGTATTTCTTTGGGCACACCTGTTACCTTGGAAGAGGTGGACTTTAGGTATACACTGTGGCAGGTCAACCCACTTCACTGTGTTGTGGTGCTGTCTGTTGGGAAGGGGTCAGAGAGGGAACAATGGTGGTTACTCTCAGCTGGCTTTCAGTCACTTCCCCTGCTACCTACAAGTGCATTGGGCCCTTCTAGTGCTGATTCCTAGGTGGGTCTGTGTACCTTTTAGGACCCTGTTGGTCCCTCCAGCGGACTCTGCTTTGTGACTGGGAGTTTCTTCTGCAGCCGCTACCCCCACAGGTTTTTATAACCAGGGGATTTGAGATTTTATTTCCCTGCTCTGGATCCCTGGGTTGCACAGTCTATCTCGCTTTCCAGTTGTTTTTCCCAGTTCATCTGCAGGCAGATGTGAAACTGCCTGATCCAACAGCAGCTGTTCATCCTTTGTGCCCCAACTGCCTGTCTCTGCCCCTCCTACCAGTCTGGATGAACGCTTCTTTTTTAACTCCTTGGTTGTCAGAATTCCATACAGTTTGGTTTTCTGGCAGTTTTGGTTGCTTTTTGTTTTTAAATTGGCTGTAGTCCTTCTTTTGGTTGTGTTAGGAAGCAAAGTGTGTATCTACATATGCTTCCATCTTGGCCAAAAGTCCTGAAAACAATTTTTAAATGAAAATTTATTAGAATCAAATTACAGCAAGATAAAATTTGTGGGTCTGCCTTTAAAGAATGGCTGTGTTCTCCTAAGTATTTAAGTAAATGAACTTTTACGTAATTTTAGGTTTACAAGCTTTTTTCTGTATTAATTAGATATGGCAAATTGTATTTAATGGGTATCTTCTATTGATTACTCCTTGGTCTTACATGGTTCAGTGCTACATTTTTGGAAAGTAGTGAGAGTAGTAGAAACTTGTAAATTGATCAGATATTCTAAAGGCTAAGGTTGACCCAAAGGTTACATTTTTGCTATTTCATGTAGTAAGTTAATCAGTGAAATAGTTGGGTGTTTAATCACACACACACACACACACTTATTAAGAAAGGTTTCCAATTAATAAGACTATTTTAATATGATAGGGTTATTTCAATTTAATTTTAAGATAGTTCTGTTGATTTTTGTGCCATAAAATTGTGAATGAGCTGAAAGTGTTAAAAGTGTTTTTTTAATAGGTTATTTTATCTGATGCTAGTGCTCCTGGTGAAGGAGAACATAAAATCATGGATTACATTAGAAGACAAAGAGGTAAAGCTCACTTGTAAATATTTGATTATATATTCTATTAGAAAGAAAAATAAGCCATTATGTATAAAATATTTAGTAGAATATGATATTCCTATGGTATAAAACATTTATAAATATATGTTTTCCCCTTTTTAGCCCAGCCTAACCATGACCCAAACACACATCATTGCTTATGTGGAGCAGATGGTAAGTTTCTTTTTTGGGATTTGATTGTCTTTGCTTAAACCATAGTAACTCAATAGGTTGGTGGATAGTAATGGAGTACTCATGGTTGCCTGGAAATTCTAAAATGCCTTGCTTATTTTATCTTTGATTGGGCCTAGTTTTGAGTTGTTTAATTTGTGATTAGTTTACCTGTGTTTAATCATTTTTTGCATTAAAAACTTAATATTGCTGTACATACCTTTAAAATGAAAATTTCTCAAGTGTTGACTCCAGAATGGGTAGTCTTAACTCCTAGGACCATGGATCTGGAGGACATCTTGTTAGCTGAGAACTACAAGGAATTGTTTGGCCTTTTGGCTTTGCCATCTGTTTGTGTGCTCCTTTGGACTTTCCTTTGTGCTAGTGTCTTGTTTTTTTTTTTTTTTTTTTTTTGTATTGTCTCATACCTTTCATTATGGTAAGGAACTTCTCAAAGTACTCACAGTTCTGTATTTTGTCGTTGATAGCTGATCTCATCATGCTCGGCCTTGCTACACACGAACCCAACTTTACCATTATTAGAGAAGAATTCAAACCAAACAAACCCAAACCATGTGGTCTTTGTAATCAGTTTGGACATGAGGTCAAGGACTGTGAGGGTTTGCCAAGAGAAAAGATGGGAAAGGTAAGAGTTTGAGGTGGTAGTTGCCTCATCTAAAATTTTTCAATTTTTTAAAATTCTACTTCTGTATCATAATAAAACATGCTATGCAGGAATTGGCAAAAATAGATTTATAGTTCATATGGAGAAAGACTATATGGTTAAGATTATAATACAAGAATAAATTTCCATGTACTCACAACTGTAAACCTACTTTTGCCCACTCTTGTATATTCTTATTGTAAAAAAAATACACTATTAACCATTTTAAGTGTATAATTTAATATAAATAAGTATATTAAGGTTCTTTGTTTTTAAATGGATAGAGAAGACTATGGTTGATTAGATTTTTACCTACTGCTCCATTACTCCTCACAGAGATGTATCTTTTAAATCTTTTTTTTTAAAGTTTTTTCACTTGTTCTTTTTTTTTTCAATTACAGTTCACATTCAATATTTTATATTAGTTTCAGATGTACAGCATAGTAGTTAGGCAGTTGTACAATTTACGAACTGATCACCCAGATAATTCTAGTACCCACTGGGCACCATACATAGTTATTGCAATATTATTGACTTTTCCCTATGCTGTACTTTCTATCCCCCTGACTATTCTGTAACTACCAATTTGTACTTCATAATTTCTTACCTTTTTCACCCAGACCTCCAATCCCTGCTTCCATCTGGCAGCCCTGTTTGTTCTCTGTATCTGAGTCTGTTTCTGCTTTTTTTAAATTAATTTATTTTTTTAAGGTTTTGTTTATCTATTTTTAGAGAGAGGGGAAGGGAGGGAGAAATATCAATGCAGGAGAGATACATAGATCAGTTGCCTCTTGCACACCCCCAACCAGGGACCTGGCCCACAACCAAGCGTGTGCCCTGCCCTGACTGGGAATGTAACTGGCAATGTTTTGAATCGCAGGCCAGCACTCAGTCCACTGAGCCACACCAGCCAGGGCTCTTTCTGTTTTGTTTGTTTATTTTGTTCTTTACATTCCACATATAAGTGAATTCATATGGTATTTGTTTTTCTCTGACTTATTTCACTGAGCATAATACCCTCTAGGTCCATCCATGTTGTTGCAAATCATAAGATTTCATTCTTTTTTTTTATGGCTGAGTATTGTATAATATATGTGTAGCACTTCTTTATGCAGCTGTCTGTTGATGGGCACTTATGTTGCTTCTACATCTTAGCTATTGTAAATAATCTTGCAGTGAACACAGGGGTGCATATATTCTTTTGAATTAGTGATTTGGATTTGTTCAAATAAATATCCAGAAGTGAAATGGTGGGTCATATGGTAGTTCTGATTTTAATTTTTTGAGGAATCTCCATATTGCTTTCCATAGTGGCTGCACCAGTTTTCAATTTCACGGACTGTGTGAGGGTTCCCTTTTCTCCACATCCTCACCAACATTTTTGTGGATTTACTGATGATAGCCATTCTGACAGGTGGGAGGTGATATGTCATTGTGGTTTTAATTTGCATTTTTCTGGCAATTAGTGACATTGAGCATCTTTTCATATGTCTGCTGGCCATCTGTATTCCTTCTTTGGAGAAGTGCCTATTCAGGTCCTCTGCCCATTATTTAATTAGATTGTTTTTGGTGTTGAATTGTCGAAGTGCTTTATAAATTTTAGATATTAACCCCTTATAAGATGTATCAATATCATTGGCGGATATCTTCTGACATACAGTAGGTTGCCTTTTTGTTTTGTTGATGGTTTTCTTTGCTGTGCAAAACCTTTTTAGTTTGGTGTAGTCTCATTTATGTATTGTTCCTTTTGTTTCCCAAGGAGATAGGTCAGAAAAAAATATTTCTTACAGCAGTGTCAGAGTTTACTGCCTATGTTTTCTTTTAGGATTTTTATGGTTTCAAATCTTACATTGAAGTCTTTAATCCATTATCAGAGTTTATTTTTATATATGGTGTAAGAAGGTAGTCTGGTTTCATGTTTTTTGCATGTATCTGTCCAATTTTTTACAAGACTATATGGTGAATAGACTGTCTTTACGCCATTGTATGTTCTTACCTCCTTTGTCATATATTAATTGACAATATAGGCCTGGTTTATTTCTGGGCTCTCTATTCTGTTCTATTGCTCTATGTATCTTTTTATGCCAGTATAATGTTGTTTCGATTACTATAGCTTTGTAGTATAGTTTGATATCAGGTAGCGTGATACCTCCAACTTTATTTTTCTTTCTCAAGATTGCTGTGGCTATTTGTGGTCTTTTGTGATTACATACAGATTTTAGGATTATTTGTTCTAGTTCTGTGAAAAATGCCATTGGTATTTTGATACAGATTACAAGTAGTACGGACATTTTAATGATGTTAATTCTTCTTCATGAGCACAGTTAATGTTTCATTTATTTGTATCTTCAATCTCTTTCTTCATTGTCTTAGAATTTTCCAAGTACAGGTCTTTTACCTTCCTAGTCAAATTTATTCTTAAGTATTTAATTTTTTGATGCAATTGTAGATGGGATTGTTTTCTTAATTTTTGTTTGTGGTAGTTCATTATTGTATAAAAATACGATCAATTTCTGAATATTAATTTTGTATTCTTTACTGAATTCATCAGTTCTAGTAATTTTTTGGTGGAATCTTTTGGGTTCTCTATATATAGTATTGTGTCATTTGCAGATAATGAGAGTTTTACTTCTTTCCATTTTGAATACTTTTTTTTCCTTGTTTGATTGCTGTGGCTATGACCTTCAATACCTATGTTGAATGTAAGTGGTAAAAGTGGACAACGTAATCTTATGGAGAACGGTTTTAGTTTTTTCCTGTTGAGTGTGATGTTAAGAGTTTGTTGTATGTGGCCTTTATTATGTTGAGGTATGTTTCCACTAGTGATTTTCCCTTTGCTGAGAATTTGTATAATAAATGGATACTGGATTTTGTGAAATGCTTTTTCAGTATCTATTTATATGATCATATGATTTTAAAGTTTTTTTTAAAAAGATTTATTCATTACTTTTTAGAGAGAGGGGAAGGGACGGAGAAGGAGGGAGAGAAACATTAATGTGTGGTTGCCTCTCATGTGCCCCCTGGGGACCTGGCCTGCAACCCAAGCATGTACCCTGACTGGGGATTGAACCAGCGACCCTTTGGTTGGCAGTCCGGCACTCAATCAACTGATCCACTCCAGCCAGGATGATTTTAAAGTTTTTAATTAAACAAACATTTTAAAGTATGCACACTCTATTGCCACTTTTTCTAACATATCTTGAACCTTAGGTCTTATAGATAATAATGCCTATTGTATATGATTTATTTGTAGGAGTTATTTGTTTCAATGGTTATTTTTCTTAAAAGGAACTACAAATCAAATATATTACACTTTTTGTTTTAAATATTGAAGTTAATATTGAACATATTAACTTTCTATGTATTTTGGGTTACTTGATTATATCTAGTACCCTTTGAAGGGGGTTGTATCTGTTTCAAGATTATGGGATCTTTTAAAAAGACATGCTGAGATTGCTGGGGTGAGGTTAGGGGGGGCGAGTATAAGGGGACTATATGATAATGTAAAAAATATAATAAAGATTATATATTTTTTTAAAAATGACATGCTGAGTGGGAAAAAAAACAGGTAACAAATATATGTTCACAAAGAAAGATCCAAAGGAATTTATAGGGGTTGGTAAACTACAGCTCTCTGGATCTAAGAATGATTTTTACCTATTTAACAGATTGTCAAAACAAATAAAACATAAAGACAATATGAAACAGAGACCATAATGTGACCCCCCCATGGGCTAAAATATTTACTGTCTCCTTTTCAAAACAAAACATTTGCTTCTCCCTAGTGTGTGACTGGGATTATGGTTAATTTTTATTTTTAAAAATAAAAAAATGGGTTTCATGAGTTCTTTTTTATTTAAAAATTAAAGTATTAAAATGTATCTTGCTTTAGGAAAAGCCACATTTATTTGGTTAAGAAACTTACAGGGTTTAGAGTAGATTTGTTTAATCTTTACTCCCTTTCTTGTAGCACGATGAACTTGCAGATAGTCTTCCCTGCACAGAGGGAGAGTTTATCTTCCTTCGTCTTAATGTTCTTCGTGAGGTATGTAGTCATAATCATTGGAATCTGCACTCGAAAACAAGGTGCCTTTTAATAGCTTTAATGACAGTGTTCTGTTTGGTTGTAGTATTTGGAAAGAGAGCTCACCATGGCCAGCCTACCATTCACATTTGATGTTGAACGGAGCATTGATGACTGGGTCTTCATGTGCTTCTTTGTAGGAAATGACTTTCTTCCTCACCTACCGTCATTAGAGATTAGGTATGTGTGTTTCTATGAGTTTTCAGACTAGTGCTTTGGCCTCCTTGCCTATACACTGCATACTGGCCCTAATGCATGATGTTTGTTTCCTGGTTGCAGGGAAGGTGCAATTGACCGTTTGGTTAACATATACAAAAATGTGGTACACAAAACTGGGGTAAGTGCAGTCTTGAATAATTTCAAAAAAGAAGTATTTGCTTTTATAAGAAGGTCATTTTCTATGTATTTTATCACTTACAGGGTTACCTTACAGAAAGTGGTTATGTCAATCTGCAAAGAGTACAGATGATCATGTTAGCAGTTGGTGAAGTTGAGGATAGCATTTTTAAAAAGAGAAAGGATGATGAGGTAAAGTGTTTCTATTGCAGTAGCTAAATTGCTCCTGTTTCTAATAGGCTATGATGATCCTGTGATTGTAATTTAACCTCTTTGAGTGCATTGTTATATCATTATAGTGTATCAAACATCAGTGTAATCATTAGTGGTCAGTGCTTTAATTATTTTATAAAGGTTGTGATGCTTGCTGTGTGGAACTATATTGCACACTGTGAATTGCATTGTAATTTTTTTCTCTTCATGATCTTAAGATATAAATTGAAATCCTTGTCTAGTCAATAGGATGTAAAATGAGGGTTCCAAGGCTACAAGAATACTGGGATTGAGCTAGTACCTGCAAGGTTTACAAGAAATATTTATTCTCTGGAAGACAGGTTAAGAGCTAGGAACTCTACTCTGGTAATAGAATGTACAGTATCTGGGTTGGATTGTATCAGCATGATAGATGGTTGCAGCTTTCAGTAAGAAATTTAAACATATAAGAAGAAAATAAAATAACCAAGCTCTTAGAAATTGATTATATCTGATAAGGTGAGGGCTTAGGTGGGAAATCCAGGTTTTTGACTTGGTAGTTGGGAGTTTGCTCATGCCATTCCCTGAGATAGCACGTACTGAGGTAAACAGGTTAGGGTGGTGACAAGGTAGAAATTGAGTTTCATTTTGGAGATAACTGGGTTTTAGGGACACCTCAAACACTCAGGACACTTGAAAGGGAAAAAGTCTGGGAAGCAATTTGATAGATGTGTGAAAAGCTCAGCAGAAGTTTCTTAAAAAGAGGTATGAGAACCATTAGCAGATGGAAGGTACTTCAAGTGATGAGTGTGAACTTGAAATCTCTGGGAGCTTGTGTGTAGTGAAATTGCCTCCAACAGAAACCTCAAGGAGAAGCGTGGACATTTAAGGAGAATGAGGAGCCAGTTCTAGAGAGATGGGAGGGAATACCTGAAGAGAGAGGAAGCCATTAATATTGCCTAAGGTGTCAGAGCTGTATGGACAGGCCCCTAGTCTTCAGCCAGGGGTTCAGAGGCCCTGGGGAGTTACTGGGGACAGCAGCCTGGAGGCTGAGTGTGTTGAAGGGTGATTGTGGGGGAGTGGGAAGGGACGTAAGCAGTGGGTAAAATGAACAGATAGTAGTAACTTCTTAGAAAGTAAAGGAAACCCTTTTGGAAACTGATTTTATAAAAGGTAATATGGCTGTTTTGAGCAAATAGCAACATAATATTGCTATATTGCTTCATGATCTAACAGATTCAAACATGTCATTGTATCTGATAAGATTTCATATTTTCTTCAAGTTTGTTATTTTAGAACTTTGGGTAACATTTTAAGTAAGAGTAAGTAGACTATTTGCATTCTTTCGAAAGCCTTTGGTATTTGGTAATGTTCGATGGAAAGAATTTTTCACATGTAAAATTCAAATAACAGAACTAACTTTGTCTGGGATATCAAATGTCTACCAGAATGGCCATTTTTAACTAAGTCTTCAACAATTATAGTGGCTTCCCTTGGCCTGCTACCATTTATGCTTAAGAAAAAAATGTATTTATTGTATACTACTTCGTGTAAAAACATCTTGTTAGAATAGTCCTTTTATGTGGCTTTAGCAGAGTATATACTATAATATTGGTTATTTTTGGCATTAGAGCAGGTTGTATGGGATTTGATAGATACCAGAGTGCTTCAGATTTAGGTAATAATAGTTTTCAGATGTCCTGGCAAACACAGCATTTTAAAACTATGGATCTTTTTGGTGTCTTTGACATCATATGACATCCATCAGTGTGGTTGGGCATGGGTGGGGGTTATGAAACCTCAGAAATTCAATATAAAAGTATATGGTGCTATATATTTTCCTGGAAAGTGTGTCCACTTTTGACAGATTTCCAGAGGAGTTGACAGCACCCAGAATGACTGTTCTGCTTATATGTTATAACCACCCTTAGAAATACTGACCAGCAAAATAGATAGAAGAGGAATACATTCAATATTTGTTATTAAAATTAAGGAATTAGGTCAGAAATGTGATGCTTTTAATTTTTTGAGCTTTGAGGTTTGCCTTTTATCTTGCAAATATTGTTTACTTATTCAACAAATATTTATTGTGTTACCATGTGCCAGAGAGTTTTCTTAGTGTTACTGATACAACAAAAAACCAAATGAAAACAGAAAAACACAAAAATTCCTAATCTTACAGAGCTGACATTTTTCTGGGGGAGATGGATGATAAGTACAAAAACTTAAGCAAATTGATCGTGTTAGTGATAAGTGCCAGGAAGAAAATTAAAGCAGGTGAGGAAATATCTGGGAAGGTGGTGATAGGTAGTTTGCAGTTCTAAAAAAGACGACTAGAGAGGAACACACTGACAGATGACTTTGTATGAAGACCTGAAGGATGTGAGATGTTTATAGGAAAAGCATTTCAAATAGAGGGAGTAGCCACTGGAAAGCCTCTGGGGCAGGAGCATACCCAGATGTTCACAGAACAGCAAGGAGCCGGTGTGGTAGGAGCAGAGGAAGCAAAGGGAAGGTACTAGAAGAAGTCAGAAAGATGATGGAGGGCTAGATCTGGTAGGACCCTTCAGGTCATTATGAGGACTTTAGCTTTCATTCTAGAGGGTTTTGAGTATGAAAGTGACAAGAACTGACACATATCAATCATAAAAGGGTCACTAGCTCTTACATTGAGACTCACTGTGTGGAGGCAGAGATAGAGGTAGTGATCCCATTTAGTAGAAGTGAACCCAGTTAGTATGGAGGCAAAGAAAGAAGCAGTAAGCCAAGTCCAAGGGAGCTAGTGTAGTTGTAATGGATATGACAGGAGATAGCTGGATTCTGTGTGTTTTGAAGATAGAACCAATGAGATTGTTTAATGAGTTAAATGCTAGGTGAGAGAAAGAAAACTGTAAAGAATGATTACAAGGCATTTTGTCTGAGCAGTTGAAGAGTGGTCTGAGCAACTGTGATGAGGAAGCCTGGGAAGTGCAAATCTGGGGGCGGGGATTCTATTTTGGAGAATCTGAATGGGGAGAGATCCTGGTTGGACAGTCATAAGCATATAGATGATGTTTAAAGCCATGAGGCTAGGTGATTTACTCCCGTGAGAGTACAGAAGTGGCAAGGTCCAAGGTCCAAGTACAGAAGTACAGAAGGTCCAAGTATTGGTCTCAGATGAACACCAACATTAAGAGGTTGGGGAGTTGAGGAGTAAGGGCAAGCAGCAACAGTGAAAGAGGAGAACCAGGTGAGTGTGGTGTCCTACAAGACAAGTGAAGAGCATGATTCAAGAAGGAAAGAGTCATGGTCAGATAAGGACTGAGAACGGAGTAATGGATTTTGCAGTCTGTAAGTCATTGGTGACTTAGGTAAAAGAAGTTTAATTAAAGATGGGGCTAAAAGCTTGATTAAATAAGTTGGTGGTTTTCATATCTTAGGAGTTTTCAAGGTAGTCAGTCACTGTGTATTCAACATTCAGGTCCTCTTTTGGCAGAAAAACATTCTGTTAACACATATTGCAGTTGGCAGTACTGATTGAAGAGATAGAAATGAAGCTAGTAGAATGACAGTATAGTACCAGCTGGCCCTGTTTTAGGCCACACCTGCAGCCACAGCCATCTTAGCTGTCATTTCAGTGCCTTGACAGTCACTGAATCGTGGGCATACAAGGAGAGCTTTCTGGGGTAAAGGAGACCTTTGAATGGTCCAGATAGTTAGTGGGGAGAAACATAACCCCAATCCTAGGCAGTTGAAACCATGGCTACATTTTGAAAACTGACCAGTGCAGACAGGACCCTTTCCTATGAGTTAAATTGGCCCAGAATAAGCAGTGCAAAACATCTGAATTTTTCTTTCTTTCATTAGATTGACTTTTTGGTACCAGTGGTGGGAGTAGTATTTGTATAGAGCCTACTTTTCTCTTTACTCACTTATGCCATAGATGTTACAGAATCAGGAACTGTCAAGCCCCTTTTTAGGTAACACAGGCTTGTTACTAAATTCTCTTGTCAACATCTTTAAATTTGATATCTTGATTATTAACTGAATTGAGCCACAGTTTAAGAATTCTTTGTTTCTTTATTTGTATCTTCTCCATATTGGGAGCCTGTTTGCTCCAGGGTAAAACCAATGGCCTTTGTCATGAGTCTTTCATACTTTGTGAAATTATATCAAAAACTATGTGGAAAAAAATAGGAACAATTAAATTGTATCTCAACTCAAAACAGAATGCTCTCTACCCATCTGAAGTTCTGGTAAGCAACACTTGTATAGTCCATTATGTTGTTTAATTATGTACCTAGGTTTCTGAGGTCTTCCTTTAAAACTTTAATTGCCTCCTAAATCATTCCTGATAATGTTTAACTCTTACATTTTTGTGTAATTATTTGACAGAATATGTGGATTTTATACTTTTAGGACAGTTTTAGGAGACGACAGAAAGAAAAAAGAAAGAGAATGAAGGTGAGTTTTAATTAATTTTGAAACATTGGCTGTAGCATAACTTTATAGTTTGGGAGGAAGTAGTTTATTACAATAGCTTTTTATTCCTTATCCAGTAGGAATTGGTTAGGGACATAGAGTTCACCGGGCTGCATTCTTACCTAGAGAAAAGATGCAAGTGTCAATTTTATTTTATTTAAAAAAAATTACATTTTATGGTTTATGCTATTACAGTTGTCCCAGTATTTCCCCCTTTCCCCCCTCCACCCAGCCCCCTCACTCCCTCAGGCAATCCCGACACTGTTATCCATGTTCATAGTTCATTCATATATGTTCTTTGCCTCCTCCCTTCCCTATACAGTACTTACATCCCCATGACTATGCTGTAACTACCAATTTGTACTTCACCTTTTTCACCCATCCTCCACCCCTTCCTATCTGGCATCCATCAGAACATCCTGTATCCATGGTTTTGTTTCTGTTCTCATTTGTTTACTTTGTTTTTTAGATTCAATTGTTGATAGATATGTATTATTGCCATTTTATTGTTCGCTTTTTTGATCTTCTTAAAGAAGACCCTTTAACATTTCATATAATACTGGTGTGGTAGTGATGAACTCCTTTAGCTTTTTCTTGTGTAGGAAGCTCGGAAGCTCTTTACCTGCCCTTCTATTCTAAATGATAGCTTTGCTGGTTAGAATAATCTTGGATGTGGGTCCTTGCTTTTCTTCATTCTGAATATTTCTTGCTAGTCCCTTCTAACCTGCAAAGTTTCTTTTGAGAAATCAGCAGAGTCTTATAGGAGCTCCCTTGTAGGTCACTTGCCGCTTTTAAGATTCTCTTTTTCTGTTTAACCTTTGGCATTTTAATTATGGTGTACCTTGGTGTGGGCCTTTTTGAGTTAATTTTTCCTGGGCAGGACTCTGCTTCCTGGTCTTGTTTATCTGTTTTCTTCACCAAGTTAAGGAAGTTATCTGTCATTATTTTTTCAAATAGGTTCCCAATTTCTTGTTCTTTTTCTTCTCCTTCTGGTACCCACCCCCATGATGCAAATGTTGGTGTGCTTGAAATTGTCTCAGAGGTACCTTACACCCTCTTCATTTGCAGGGATTTTTTTTCTTCCTGTTCTCATTGGTTGGGGTTTTTTTTCTTTTGTTTTGATTTGTTTTTTGTTTTTTTTTTTTGCTTCCTTATATTCCAAATGTTGATTTGATACTGGGCTTTATCCACTCTACTATTTGGATTTCCTGTAAATTGGTCTTTATGTCAGTTAATGTATCCTTTGTTTCTGACTGGATCTTTTTTATGCTGTTGAAGTTCTCACTAAGTTCATTGAGCATCTTATATCCAGTGTTTGGAACTCTGCAGCTAATAGATTGCTTGTCTCCATTTTTTTTTCTAGAGTTTTGTTCTATTTTATTTGGGCCATGTTTCTTTGTCTCCTCATTTTGGCAGCCTCCCTGTATTTGTTTCTGTGTATTAGGTTGAGTTTCTATGTCTCCCAAGCTTGGTAGAGTGGCCTTATATAGGAGATTTACTATAGGGTCCAGTGGCACACCCTCCCCCATCACTCAAGCTAGGTACTCAAGGTGCATCCCCCAGCTCTTGCCCTGGTGCTAGACAGTTCAGTTCCTCCTCATATGTCTCTGGTGCCTTTCAGTCTGCTGCCCCTCTGCTGGAGCCCAGAGGGAGTAAGGCCAAGTAAGTCTGTGCACAGGACCTTTGAGAGGAACTACCTGGGACTCCAGCAGTTTCTGTCTTCTGCAGCCTAAATCCCCACTTGTTTCCAGACTGAAGTTATGGAGATTTCTCTTCCTGGCATTGGAACCCTGGGCTGGAGGGCCTGGTGTGGGGCTGGGACCCTTCACTGTTTAGATATCCCTCCCAATTTTTGTCTGCCATATGTGGGTGTGGGGCCAGCCTGTTCTGCATCTCCACCCCTCCTACCAGTCTTGGTGTGGTATCTTTAATTCTGTAGTTGTAGGACTTCTATTCACTTTGATTTCTGGTGGTTCTGAGTGATGGTGGTTCTATACTTTAGTTGTTATTTTGATGTAGTTGTGGGAGGAGGTGAGCTATGTTTGCCTATGCTGCCATTTTGACTGGAAGTCCTAGTGTTGATTTTAAAGAAGTCCTTATTCTGGTCTGGCATCTGAAGGGATATACTTGAGGGGCAGGAGGGGGTGGATGGCACTTAGTTATTTGAATTTTTTACAATAGGTAATATTTTTGTAATAAAAACAGTTAACTCTTTGTATCCTCTTGAAAGTTACTACATTCTGTTTACTTCTTTGTCAGGTTAGTCTTCCTAGAACATGACACTCGAAACTTTGTTGTTTCTCTGTGGAAATCATTAGTAACTCTCTAGTCCCCTCAGAATACAGTATTGTCTTCATATGGCATGCAGAGCACACAAGGATCTGGTTGAATTCTAGCTACCCAGCTTTTCTCCTGCCTTTTATGTATAAATATACCATATCTCTCCAGACTCAGAGCATTACTTTCATTTGGTACCTCCACTCCCTCATATCTTACCTTTTTCACGAAGTCTCCCTGTTGCTTCTGCTTGTAGTCTAGGTTTAAGAGTTTTTTCTTTTAACTCTGGTGCTTCTTGCTATAATATTTGTTTTCTTAATTGCATGATTTATAGTCATTTCTTTAGTTCTTGTTTTTCTTGTCTTCCTTACTAGATTTTAAATTCAGGGAGTTTAGGGACTGTATTTTGTTACTATATTTCATTGGAATCGAACAATTTCAGGAACCTAGAAGGGGAGAAAAGTAGAGTTGTTTGTTAGCATTTAGGTTCAAAATCACTTAGATTAGGGAGGGTATTTTATTTTCTACCTTATATATAATTATTTTCTTTCATTCAATATCTGTTTTAAAGATCTGTCTTTTAGCCATGACTGTTTCCTATTATAACTTATTTGCTTAAAATTATGTCTTCAGTGTGTTCTGAAATTTTAAATAAACATAATAGAATAGCCTAATGAGATTTGAATATTCTGTATATATCATAACAGTGATTTATATATACTTTTAGAGCAGAGTTATTAAATATTACAGACTGTTTACTGGGTAAGTTACAATCAATTAGTGTCAGTAACTCAGTGATGTTAATGAAAATCCATTTTCATCTTTTAAGTGCTTACAGTGGGGACTCTTATTTTGTTGCCTTTTTTCCTTCCAGTCATCTGTGCTGTGATTTAATTTTAATTTCTACATTTATTTCTCTTTACATTAGCGAGATCAACCAGCCTTCACTCCTGGTGGAATATTAACCCCCCATGCCTTGGGTTCAAGAAATTCACCAGTTCCACAAGTAGCCAGTAATCCAAGACAAGCAGCCTATGAAATGAGGATGCAGAATAACTCTGTAAGTGACTGACTTTTATGTGGCATTGAAGAGTGATGAATATCAGATGCCTCTTGCAGCTGTGTGTGAATTTTATTACTTAGCTGGGAGTTGTTTTATAGTTTTTTTCAATTTCTTTTGCCTTGATATATTTTTAATTTTGTTAAATTCACTTTTATCAATATGGAAATATCTAAATGATGTGAAAAAAGAAAATATATATAAATATATACATGTATAGCTAAGTGGCTATAGTGATTCTGTAATGCAAATAGGTGAAAGGAACTAGGTGATGATGCTAGAAATGTGATATGGTCATACAAATGTCTCATAGCTGAGGCAAGATAGGAAGGTGGGTTATACGATTTCCCTATTCCTTCCAGGGATCAGTGATGGTCATTTTGCAGGATAATATTCCTCATTTGTCAAATATAGGTACTCTTGACTGCCTAAACTCTCACTGTCCAGCTCAGCTTCTTGTAATAGTGCCAATAGACTATGAGCTCACAGCACATGGCAGGGCAGCAGCAGGGGTGAGGGAATAGACCATAAACTGACATTCTCAGACAGCAGATAATCAAAGTTACTGCTTACTTCGGGCTAGTAGGCATGAGTGAGAGAGGGTGTATTATAGAGGGAGGCAAGATAGTACACAATCATTGCCATGATATACCCAAGGAAATGGCATAAGTTTGGATGTTTAATTTTTATTCTGATAGTTAATGTATTGATGCTGAATCCCTTATTACAGGGCAATACTATATGCAGAAGTTTGGCCATATCAGGAGACTGATTTTGCAGCCACAAATTCATAAATTCATACCTAGAACTTTTTTAGGGACCTTAGATTTTGAATTTGAGAACTGAGATTTTGTATCTCTTGGGAGAATCAGCCTTGGCTTCTGTTGTGTTTTTGTTCTGTTTGACTTTTGTTTTCTTGTCTTATTCCTTAAAGCATTAGTGGAGTGGGTTGTGGAGGGTCAGTGAAAGGAATTGCGATGAGACATGAATAGAACAGAAGAAAACTGATATCTATCATTTAAGATGATAGTGATTACAGTCCCCTCAGAGTAGAACTGAGAGTAACAAATATTCTCAAACAGCATGTTGATAATACAATACTTTTCTCTTAACTCAGGAAGGCAAGAAGGTTTAAACTTTGCTGGCTATGATGCTTTGTGAAAGATTCAAATATTAAATTCACATTTTACAGGACTAGACCCACTATTGAGTAATGTCTGCCATGGGAATAGGAGTGGCGAGATTGATGGTTAGGTCGCATATTTGATCATGTTTTAGTTCCTCTTGACACAATTATTCCTTTTGGAGTCTTTGTATGGAGGGATTTTCATCTAGAATGTTCCAAATTTAGAGAAATCATGAAGTAAAATTATAAAATTCATTTAGAATTGTGATGTTACTTTAAAGAGGAGCCTTTAAGGTTATGTTTTATTTTTTCTAAATGTTTGACATATTAGTCTCCAGGAGTTGATGAGTGTCTACTGATGGTCTGCATTGTTAATGCTCTATTAGATAGCTTTTGTTTCCTCATAGATGTTTTTATTTAATTATTTTATATAAGTGCTTTTAAATGTTGCATTCTGAAGTGTGCCTTCATTATATCTGTGGCCAGTCTTAGTTTAATAAGATTGATTGCAAAAATAGTATTTTCAAATAAAATTTGAGCCCTGACTGGTGTGGCTCATTGGATTGAGCACTAGTCTGTGAACCAGAAGGTCATCAGTTCAATTCCCATGCCTGGGGTGTGGGCCAGGTCCCCAGTAGGGGATGCACAAGAGGCTACCACACATTGATCTTTCTCCCCCCTTTGCCTCTCTAAAAATAAATAAATAAAATCTTTTTTTTAAAGAAATTTAAATTTAAATTTAAAGTGGCATGAATCTGGTATGTTCAGGAAAGAATACTTTTATTGGAAAAGATGGAGCAGAAAGGAGAATTAGTAGATTTAGTATTGAGGAACAAATACCTTTTTTTCCCTTGAAGGTATGTTATTTTTGTTATCTAAAGATAGAGTTTATATGTTGTTTGTCAATTTGGGAAAGTTTGCTTCTTATAACAACTACTCTGTACTAGTTCCGGCCAAGATGGAAGAGTGGGTAGAAACTCTTTGTTTCCTCACACAACCAAAACGAGAAAAACAACCAATCTAAAATCAATAAACAACCAGAAGCGCCATAAAATCAAACTGCATGGATCTCCGACAACCTCGGAATTAAAGAAACAGTCAAAGAGAACAACCAGACTTTTAAGGCAGCAAAAGGACAGAAACCATGGTGAGGTGGCTGACTGTGGGGGCAGGGTTGGCTGCAGAGTGATGGCAGGCTGCTTAAGAGGGGCTGACTTAAGGGGAAACTGAGACTCAGAGGTGGTTGTGGACTACAACAATGCTTGCTGCACTGGGAGAAACTCCCACTCTCACATGAGAGTTCATTGAAGAGTGCACTGTAGAGGAGCAGGGGAGCTGCAATGTTCTCTCACTAGCCCCTCCCCCAAAGGCAGCATTTTAGCACAGCAAAGGGGGTTGCCCTGGGCTAGTGAATACTGAAGGCCCGGCCCCCTTACAACTTAACAGGGACCCCGAGCAAAGATATAGGGCCAAAATGAAAGAACAGTGCAAAACTGCAAAAAGAGAGCAAAGTGAGAAGGATATAGCCAACCTATCTGATGGAGAATTTAAAGCCCTGGTAATCACAATACTCACAGAACTGATTGAGCTCGGTCAAAAAATGAAAGATACCCACAATGAAATAAAACAAAATATTCAGGGAACCAACAGTGACAGGAAGGAAACCAGGACTCAAAACAATGATTTGGAACAAAAGGAAGAGATAAACATCCAGCCAGAAAAGAATGAAGAAACAAGAATTCAGAAAAATGAGAGAGACTTTTGAACCTCTGGGACAACTTGAAACGTTCCAATATCCGAATTATAGGGGTGCCAGAAGAGCACGAAATTGAAAACTTATTTGAACATATAATGAAGGAAAACTTCCACGATCTGGTGAAAGAAATAGACTTCCAGGAATTTAAGGAAGCCTAGAGAGTCCTAAAGAAGTTGGACCTAAAGAAGAACACACTAAGGCACATCATCAACATGTTATCCAAGATTAAAGACAAAGAGAGAATCTTAAAAGCAGTAAGAGGAAAGGAGAGTTACCTACAAAGGAGTGCCCATAAGGCTATCAGCTGATTTCTCAAAAGAAACCTTATAGGCAAGACACGGCTGGAGAAAAAGTATTCAAAGTCATGAAAGGCAAGGACTTTGATCGAAGATTACTCTATCCAGCAAAGCTATCATTTAGAATGGAAGGGCAGATAAAGTGCTTCCCCGATAAGGTCAAGTTAAAGGAATTCATCATCACCAAGCCATTATTATATGAAATGTTAAAGGGACTTATCTAAGAAAGGAAGATCAAAAATATGAACAGTAAAATGACAACAAACTCACAACTATCAACAAATGAACCTAAAAAAATAAAAGAAAGAAAACAAAAACAAAAACTAAGTAAACAACTGGAACAGGAATAGAATCAGAGAAATGGACATTACATGGAGTGTTTTCAGTGGGGAGGGGGAGGAGAGGAATGGGGGAGAAAGGTAAAGGGAAGAAGAAGCATAATTGGTAGGCATTAAATAGAAAGGGAGAGGGCAAAAATGGTATAGGAAACAGAGAACTCAAAGAACTTATATGTACCACCCATGGATATGAACTAAGTGGGGGATGCTGGGAGTTTGGCGGGTACAGGGTGGAGGGGGGATAAAGGGGGAAAATTTGGAAAACTGTAATAGCATAATAAATAAAATATAGTTAAAAAATAAAAAATAAATGTAAAGCAGCATTTCACAGGACACCAAAAAGAAAAAAACAACAATTCTGTACTTAGTTGATAAAAACATAATTCTCATAAGTTGATCTAAATGGATTACTGTTGGGTTTAAAAAATGATGATGAGCCCTGGCCATTGTGGCTCAGTTGGTTGGAGCATCATTCCATAACCAAAAAGTTGCAGGTTCAGTTCCCAGTCTGGAAACATATGACCTCTGGTCCAGGCACATGTAGAAGGCAACCAATTGATGCTTCTCTCCCACATCAGTGTTTCTCTCTTTTCCTTCCTGTCTCTCTAAAAGCAATGAAAAAAAAAATGTCCTCGGGGAAGGATAAAGTGGAAAAAAACAACAATGATGATGAGCCCTGGCTGGGTAGGTAGGTCAGTTGGTTAGAGCATCATCCCAGTATGCCAAGGTTTCTGGTTTGATCCTCAGCCAGGGCACATGTAAGAATCAACCAATGAATATATAAGTGGAACAACAAATCAATATTTCTTTCCCTCTCCCTCCCTCCCTGTCTGTCTCTCTCTCTGTTTCTCTCCCCTCTTTTACTCTCTCTGTCTTCTTCCCTACCCTTCCCCTCTCTCTAAAACCAATTTTTTAAAATTTATTGATTATGCTATTACAGTTGTCCCATTTCTCCCCCTTTATTCCCCTCTGCCCTGCATATCCCCTCCCATCCACATTCCCCATCCCCCCTTTAGTTCATGTCCATGTGTCATACATATAAGTTCTTTGGCTTCTACTTTTCCTATACTATTCTTAACCTCCCCCTGTCTATTTTCTACCTACCATCTACACTACTTATTCTCTGTATCTTTTCCCCCTCCCCCCCACTCCCCTGTTGATAACCCTCCGTGTGATCTCCATTTCTGTGGTCCTGTTCTAGTTGTTTGCTTAGTTTGCTTTTGTTTTTGTTTTAGGTGTGGTTGTTAATAACTGTGAGTTTGCTGTCATTTTATTGTTCATCTTTTTTATCTTTTCTTAGATAAATCCCTTTAACATTTCATATAATAAGAGCTTAGTGATGATGAACTCCTTTAACTTGACCTTATCTGGGAAGCACTTTATCTGCTTGCCCTTCCATTCTAAATGAAAGCCTTGCTGGATAGTGTAATCTTGGATGGAAGTCCTTACCTTTCATGACTTGGAATGCTTCTTTCCAGCCCCTTCTTGCCTGTACAGTTTCTATGAGAAATCAGCTGACAGTCTTATGGGAACTCCTTTTTAGGTAATTTTCTCTTTTTCTCTTGCTGCTTCTAAGATTCTCTCCTTATTTTTAATCCTGGGTAATGTAATTATGATGTGCCTTGGTGTGTTCCTCCTTGGTTCCAACCTCTTTGGGACTCTGTGAGCTTCCTGGACTTCCTAAAAGTCTGTTTCCTTTGCCAAATTGGGGAAGTTCTCCTTCATTATTTTTTCAAGTAAGTTTTCAATCTGTTGCTCTTCCTCTTCTCCTTCTGGTACCCCTATAATTTGGATGTTGGGACATTTCAAGATGTCCTAGAGGTTCCTAAGCCTCTCCTCATTTTTTTAATTCTTGTTCCTTCATTCTTTTCTGGTTGAATGTTTCTTTCTTCTTTCTGGTCCACACTGTTGATTTGAGTCTCAGTTTCCTTCCCATCACTGTTGGTTCCCTGTACATTTTCCTTTATTTCACTTAGTGTAGCATTCATTTTTTCATCTAATTTGCAACCAAATTCAACCAATTCTGTGAGCATCCTGATTATAGTATTTTGAACTGTACATCTGATAGGTTGGCTATCTCTTCATTGCTTAGTTGTATTTTTTCTGGAGCTTTGAACTGTTACTTCATTTGGGCCATTTTTTTTCCCTTGGTGCACCTGCTACCTATAAGGGGCAGAGCCTGATGTGTTCACCAGGGCGGGGTATCCCTGGTTGCTGCCTTGTGACACTGTATGAGGGGGAGGGGTCCGAGAGGGAACAATGGCGTTTGCTCCACTCTCTGCTGGTTTTCAGTGACTTCCCCTGCTACCTACAAGCGAAGTGGGTCCTTCTGGTGCTGATTCCCCGTGGGTGGGTTTGTGTACATTTTAGGACCCTGTGGGTCTCTCCAACAAACTCTTGTGAGGCTGGGAGTTTCTCCCTCTGCAGCCTCAACCCCCACAGTTGTTTTCAATCAGTGGTTTGAGGCTTTATTTCTCTGCGTTGGGACCCTTGGTTGCGTGGTCTGTCTTGCTTTCCAGTAGTTTCTCCCGGTGTATCTGCGTGCAAATGTGGTACTGCCAGCTCCACTAGCTGCTGCCTTGCTGGCCAGCTGCCACCTTGAGCACCCGGGACCTCCAGCTGATGCCTTACTGTGAGTCTGGATGAATGTTTCTTCCTTAACTCCTTGGTTGTCGGACTTCCATGCAGTTTGATTTTCTGGCATTTCTCATTTTTTGTTTTTAAATTGTTGTTGTCCTTCTTTTGGTTGTATGAGGAGGCACAGTGTGTCTACCTATGCCTCCATCTTGGCTGGAAGTCGAAAACCAATTTTTTAAAAAAAAAAAATGATCATAACTTACTGAATGGTTAACTACCTTGTGCCAGGCAGGCAGTATGTTATTAATCTTTCACACATACTACTTTATTTAACTCTTGAAATAACCTGTAAAGAGGAAGAACATTATCATCTATCTCCATTTGAAGCAGAGGCAGTCACAGGTTAAATAAAATGTGCAGGGCGATACAGTCAGTGAAGAGTAGACCTGCTGTTTCAAACTCAGATCTGTTTGTCTAAAAATACCCATCTCATTTTCCAAGTACAACAGTTCTTCCTGGATTTATTTTTATTAATGTTAATTTTTTGACAGTATTGGCCATATAGTATCATGATAAAATTGATATTACACATTTTAAAAGGGGAAGTGTCATAAGCTCTATGAAATATAATTTTGCTTTGTTGTAACTTTTCTTGGCCTATGGTGTGAACTACCTTTATGCTAAGGTTTTAGTTATAGTACTAAATGAGCCTTCTCAGCTCTCAACTTAAAAATAATTTAATTTACTCAAAATATCTAATATACTGTGAATAACAGAAGGAACTTGTACCATGAAAACCTTTTCTGCCTATGGTTTTGTTCATTTAACATAAAACTAAGGTTTCAGAAGGTTATAATTTTTATATTAAATATAAAAATACTTTAGGGTACTACTATGTTCATTGAGTTAGGTACAGAGGGAAGATAATACTGATAATACATTTTTTAAATTATTTTTATTATTTTTTAGAGAGTGAGGAAGAGGAGGGCGAGAAGAGAGATCTGGATTTGTTGTTCCACTTATATATGCATTCACTGGCTCATGCTTTTATGTGCCTTGACCAGGCACCAAACCTGCAATATTGGTGTATCAGGATGGCACTCTAACTGAGCCACGCAGTCAGGGCCAGTACTAATAATTCACTTTAAGATAATACTTAAAGTGGCATCTAAGTCTGAAATAATAAAATCCACATTTTTCTAAGATAATAGATTTTTATTTGTACATTGAATTTTAAAACAGTATATATAAAATAATTAACAGTTATCTTGCAGAATCTTTACAGTTGCTTTCAGAGCGGTTGTACTAGGTTGAACACTTAGCATTTAACTTCCTTCTCACCAATATTGAATTTTTAATGTATTATTTATATATTGTTAATTTATATACATATTATTTTTTCCAATTATAACTTTGTTATGTAATTGATAGAAAGTGATCATGAATTTGTGCCATGAGGGAACTACCAAAGGAAAAAAATACTTAAGTCCTATAATTTAAATGTGTAAAATTAAATTTTTCTTTTTTCATTTGAAGCAGTTTTATCCTTAAAATGTTCAGGTTTTTTCTTTTTTTTTTTTTTAGTGTAAACCTAAGAAGCTTGGTACTATATTATTTGTTTGTGGGGAGGTGGAGTAGGCCAAGATCAGTCTTTATACTTTCTAAATATATTAACCACATCTGTTTGATAGCTTTTAAAAAAATGTGGTATCGTGAAACATGGTGGTTATAGAAGTTTGATGTAACATCTTATGTGAAATGAATAATTAAATCCCTCCTCTGTAATGTTGCAATTATCCACAGAGTCCTTCAGTATCTCCTAATACAAGTTTCACTTCTGATGGTTCCCCGTCTCCGTTAGGAGGAATTAAGCGAAAAGCAGATGACAGTGACAGTGAACCTGAGCCAGAGGATAACGTCAGGTAAAGCCATTTTTTTCATAGCATTTTGTTAGCAAATTGCTGAAATAGGTGTGGTCTAATTAATGCTATTTAGCTTAGAGCAGTATAGCCTTCAGATGCTTGCCTGTGATCTTTCTATCCAGTAGTAATTAATGTGGAGGGTTAGAATAGTCAGTAAATTCCAGCGACATTTGTAAACTGTAGCTGTTAAACTTAAGTGTCTATATTAGTATGCGTGCAGGTTTTCATCCTCCAAAACCACTTTTTCCTCTGAGACCAGGCAATAGATCGGGTAGACGTGAGGTGTTTTCGATCAAGTTACAGTTTTGAGATTAAATTTTCAAGTTGCTTAACCCAGAAAGTTGAGTTACACTTGGATACTTAATATATTTTGTTTTAATCATCTAATTTGAAAAGGTTATTCCTCAAAATGAAATTGCAAAAGTCATTTGGTTAAGAGATAAATATGTATATTTTGAAAACCACAAACTTGAGTATTCACAATTATATTTCAGGGAGAGAAGTTTCCTTTAGCTGTATATTTAAAATAGAAAACTTTGATTATTTAATTTATTCAGAAGGGTTTTGGTCATTACATAACAATAGTATGTAATTACTATTACACAACATCCTCTTGTGTAATTAAATCTAGTTTTGAAGCCTGGGCTCCAATACGAAAGACAAACGATATCAATAATTGTAACTCATCATGAATTTAGTGAAATGATATCAGAGTTAAACAAATAATAATGGTCCACAGCTCATGCTGCTTTTATATAGGACATGGTTGATGTGTTTGTATTTATGATTAGAAACCTCAAAACTGTCATGTGTGGTACTGCATTTTCCTAAATGTTCTTTGATGTGAGATTCTGAGTTCTGTGGTGGCTTGTGATTGAACAATTACCTGATCTGAGCTTTTATTCTCTGATTTTATAATTCTGGACTTCCTTCTTAGAGTGCTTTTTGTTTAACTGTGTAGCCATTATATCAATGAATACTAGCTTAATAGTTAACTTGATTTATTTAGTATGTTATTGTTTAATCTTGTTCCTGAAGAAAATACAGGTAGAAATGTTTGTATCAAAAAAATATTTCAGGTTTTTAAGCATTTATTTTACTGATAGTATCTGTAAAATAGTGCTAATGCACATTATGGATAGTAGATATTTCTGTTACTTGATGTTCCGTGAATCCTGTGTGTGTGTGTGAGAGAGAGAAATTAAAATTGATATGGTATATTCTGAAACATGACGCCATTAATGTGTAAGATTTGGTGTATAGTAGAAAATAGCCCTTTAGTGGGGAATCATCTTTATGTTCTTGATCTGTCCTGGTGTTTGTCTTTTTATTTTAAAGTGATCTTTGCCTCCTTTTCTTCCTTCAATAAAATGTTTAAATGTTTTTGAGAATGAGAAATGAGTACTTAAAAAAACATGCTTTGGGTGAAAATGGGGTTCTTCACATTGTATTTTTGGTGATTAGTGATAATTTAGTGAATTGATTGACTTGCTTCTCAGTTTAGCAGAGCGTACATATATACCTTAAGCCAACAGCAACTCTTATCTCAAATAGATATAAGGGGGCCCAAGGGTAGAATAGATATACACATAATGTCTGCTTGGTTCCCAGATTATTTTCTTTTTTTTTTTTTTTTTT
>CM052547.1:55363602-55395881 GCA_028533065.1 Trachops cirrhosus | reverse complement strand
CAATTTGCGATCTCCTATTTTCATTTATGGCGTGATAATGTTGGCTCTTTGCTCTGTACCTACGTAAAATGACTCAGATTTTTTTTCCCTGGTTGTGGGAGAGCAGAATCCGCTGCATCCTACCACGCCGCCATCTTCTCTCCTCCATCAATCCCAGATTATTTTCTTATAAACCATGTTTTACCTTTTAAAAAACTAATTGTGCAAATTATTTTTTAAAAAAAGCAATTTGGCTTTTTTTGTGTGTATTTTAAATATGCTTTAACAAACTGAGGAACGATATAAAATATCCAATACAAAATATCTGCAGTATTTGAATCTTAAAGTGTAGTTTTAGGATTGTTCCGCAATCGAAAACATGTAAAAGAGCCCTGGCTGGTATGGTTCAGTGGATTGAATGCTAACCTGGGAACCAAGTGGTCACTGGTTCGATCCCCACTCTAGGGCACATGCCTGGGTTGCAGGCCAGGTCCCCAATAGGGAGCGCGCTAGGAGCAACCACACATTGATGTTTCTCTCCCTCTCTTTCTCCCTCCCTTTCCTTCTCTATAAATAAATGAATAACTACATTTTAAAAATTTAAAAAAATAACATGTAAAACAGTATGAAAATTTGAGCAAAGGAGTATTATTAAAGTAGCTTAAAATGGTTATTCTTTTTTTTAAATATAGTTTTATAATGGCCTTACTAGTTCATGTTTTGGTTTTTGATGTTTAAGATCATAATAAATCCTGTGAAAGTGGACTTTTTAGAAATAACAATTAAACTGTATTGGCATTACTGTTGAACTCATTTACATTTTACCTGGATGCTAAATGTAAGTTGATTTGGTGATAAATTGGTAGACAGTTAACTGAAAATTTATTCTACATGAACTGGCTTTGACTGATTTTTAGGCTATGGGAATCTGGTTGGAAGCAGCGGTACTACAAGAACAAGTTTGATGTTGATGCAGCTGATGAAAAATTTCGTCGTAAAGTTGTACAGTCTTATGTTGAAGGGCTCTGCTGGGTTCTTCGATATTATTACCAGGTATAAAAAGAATTATTTTCCTCTAAATCTCCAGCTAACTTTAGGAAGATAGCGATTTCTATAATAATGTGTGTTAATGAGCTATGTTCTGAAATTAAACCCAGACTCCCTTTTTATAAGTTTCTTATTTAGAAGTTCATTACCTTAAATAATACTTGTTTGTAAAGCTCCTTAAATGTTAATATATAAACAAAGCTAATTTTTTTGTGTTAAAGAATTTCATCAAGTTCTGTGATTCAGTGTATTTTATCTTTAATATGATTAAAATTGGTGTTTTTTAATAATCTGGAAAGTGTTAGTAACAATTTGAAAGGAATTCAACACCTGGAAAATGCTAGTAACAGTTTGGAAGGAATTTGAATGATATCCTTTCCTCCATGCAATGTATTGATGTTACATGAAGTACATTCTAACTGGAGTAATCTCTGACTTAAAGCCTTTGATAATTGAGATGTCAGACTGGTGAGAGATTAGGTAAACATATATTGGATATAACATTGTTAGATGATACTTGGTATGGAAAGCAAACCAAGTTAGGTTTGGTGTGACCTGGGAATAGGTGAAGTTTCTTGGTAAGGAGAAATTCATTTAATGCACTAAACAGTAATACAGTATTGATTGTAAAATATTCTAATTTCATATTTTATTCATACCCTTAAGATTTTAATTCCCTAGGCACCGAATCAAAACACATATCAGGAAGATTCCTCTTTTCTATGACTGTAACTTGCTTTTGCTTTCTTTTTGAATGGTTTGCTTAAATATTTTTATGGTAAATAGAAAGTTGTCCCATGAAAATATAATAGGGAATTGCAAAATGAAACTTTTGGCTGTTTTACTCTCAGTCTTGTTTCAGTGATGCCCCTTACTCATCTGTATAAATTCACTGTCAGCTGCAATGGCTGCTTTTCAATATATTTGATAATGGCAGCTATAGAGTTGTAGAAAAATGTCACAAAACATATTTTAAGGATAAAAATCTTAACCAAATTATGTCTGTAAATGTAAAGTTTGGTGTTGATTGATTATTAAAGATGCTTTGCAGAAACTTCAGATTTAATCAAAACAACATTTAGTACTTGTGAAAAAATTAATATATTGAATATATAGTAGAAGTTGTGTGTTTTATCAGTGGAATATTATAGGTTAATAGTCTATTATTTGTTTTTATGCAGTGATTATTATTAACAGATTTTTGTTGTTGTTTTTAATGATTGTAGGGCTGTGCTTCCTGGAAGTGGTATTATCCATTCCATTATGCACCATTTGCTTCAGACTTTGAAGGTATTGCAGACATGTCTTCTGATTTTGAGAAGGGCACTAAACCGGTAAGCTTGATTATTTAGAGCCATTTAATTTCATAGAATTTTGGCTTAGATAGAAATTGTGTGTCTTATTTTAAACTTATCTTAAACTTTTTTTTTTTCCTTGAAGTTTAAACCACTGGAACAACTTATGGGAGTTTTTCCAGCTGCAAGTGGTAACTTTCTACCTCCATCATGGCGGAAGCTCATGAGTGATCCAGTGAGTCTTAGTATTTGTAGTGTGTTGGTAACTGGGTTTTTTTCATACGTTTTACTAACATTAATCACAGTTGTTTTTGCATCTCAGTTGAAACAGTGAAGTAAAGAAACAAAGTGAAAGTATTTGAGTTCTACTGTATATTTTTCACTACTTTTTCCCTCTGCATTTCTTGTCATCAGTACCCTACCCCATACATAAAATTGATTTGTGTTTTGGAGAAATTCTTATGACAAGTTGTTTTGTTCTCAGCTTGTTTTTACTTGTTTTAGCCCTGTGTGGTGGTACAAGAGCTCCGAATACTGACCTATCTGAAATCACTCTGGGCTTGTTTTGTGTGCTAGCTAGAAAGAGTGAAACCAACCCAGGAAGCAAGAATTATTAGTCAGTAAACTAGCTCACTGTCTTGGGTCCACAGTTGTCAGCTCTACAATTCTATAATAATGACTATTTTCCCATCATTTAAAATAAATTTTTTTTTACTAGATCTGGGATTAATGACCTGATATCTTAACAGTTTTTAGAAGGAATGAAACCTCAGTGTCTCATCAGGCTTGGTAACTTAAATGAAAGTTTTATCAAATTCTGTTTAACAGAACATGTAACTTTTGTTTTGAATCTTTACTTTTCTCCCTAATATAGGATTCTAGTATAATTGACTTCTACCCTGAAGATTTTGCTATTGATTTGAATGGGAAGAAATATGCATGGCAAGGTAAAATTTAGACATTATTTCTTTTAGATAAAGTAATTTTAACTTGTTGGTAAAACTGAGCAAACATGACTTAATGGAATGAAAGAATTTTTATAAAAGATATTTTAAGAATTATATGTTAAAATTTAATATTTTTTATTTAAACTGGGAATAACAATGATTAATAGTAATTTTAATAGTAATATTCTGATAACCAGTAAAGTGGGTTGAAATAGATTAATCATCATATCTTTTGTCTCCTTTGATTAAATTATGAGACTTGGGCCTTGCTTATTCCAGTTAGCAGCTCATTGACACCTTGTTAGGTTTCTGAGAGAGTGTGTCTATGAAAATTGACTTGTACTCCATGAAAACTTTTGAAAAATATATTAGAAAAGTAGCTTAAATACTTGACATTAATCGTTAGTTAAAATTTAGTATTATTATTTTCTCATACCTTCTGTTCACAGATTTTGTAAGAATGACAATATACAATTAGGACTAAATTCAAGATGCTGTTTACCACTCAACAATGTGTGATGATGACTGACTATAAAACATGATAAAGAGTCTCTCACACAGTAAGCTAAATATTGTATCACACCAGTGCCCCTTTCAGCAAAATCATTTTAACCATTTCTTCTACCATATATGAGGGAAAACCCCCAAAAAACCATAATTATCTTCTGGAGGGCAGGCCCCTTGTAGTACAAGCTTCCCCAGCTAGGTGAGTGTTCTAGCAACCCATCTGTACCATTGTACCAACTGGTAGTATTGTAAGAGGCTTCATTTGGCTTCAGTGAAATTTTTTCAAGACTCAGCATGTTTGCCCATTTCATGATGGGTGATTTAGGAGCTCACCTGCCCACACCTTACTAAGAGTTCAGTTTTTGACCAAAAATGGTATGAACCCCATGCCCCACCCTTCCTATTCACCTGATCTTGCCCCAAGGGACTGTTTTTGTTTCCCCATAAAAAAGTCCTCAAGGAGAAACATTTTGCTGATGTGGAAGAGATGAAACAAAAAACAGCCGAAGCAAAAAGGCATCAAAATTGATAAGTCCAAAAGCTGTTTTGAGCAGTGGAAAAAACATCTCAATAGGTATATTGCATTAAATGGAGAGTACTTTGAAGATGACTGAAGTTTAAACATGAAAGAATAAATACACAAGTTTTTGTTCTTTCCAGGTTTTTTTTGGATCCCCTTCATATTTTTCTGGGATGTACTCAACTTAGGCAAGATAATGCCTAAGTAATTCTGGGATAATGCCTAAGAGAAAATGTGGTAAAATCATATTTTCATCATAAATGATTTTACCACATTTTCTCTTTTTCCTTAATTATTCCCTGTGATATGGATGACCAGAAAAATGACTCAGAGTTATGGGACAAAAGAAGCTAAGTAATAATTTATAGTTGAAAATCATTCTTTTTTGAGATTTTTAGGGTTGACTTTCAGTTTGTATAGTAACAGAAATTTCATTTACTTTAATGGAATTTAATGGAATGATAATGGGAAATGTAACCCATTGAATGGGGTTAAGTTTTGTGCTCTGTGGTCATATTTTGTTATACGCAAATGGATTGGGTGTACGGTGGTTTTTGAACGTGCTTTGTGATGAAAGAGGAGGGATAGGAGAAGGGAAGGTGGTAAAGTAAAAATACACGAACATATATTTATATTTTAAATTAGCATTTGCATGGGTTTGTTAAATAAATATGTAAGTATGCGGATGATTTGCTGATTATATCACTGTATTATAGTATAAATCCTTGGGAGGAAAAGTAAGTCAGTAACAATAGTTACAATTTTTTCACATCCTCGCCAATATTTGTTAGTTTCTGTTTTTTTGATAATAACCATCCTAATGGGTAGGAAGTGGTATCTCACTGCTTTTGACATTTATTTCTTTAATGATAATTGCCAATGAGCATTTTTTTCATGTAGTTATTATCTATTTCTGTATCTTCTTTGGAAAAATGTTTATTCAAGTTCTTTGCTTATTTTTGAATTGGGTTTTTGTTGTTGTATAATAGGGATACTTTATGTATTTTGGACACTAGTCTCATATGACATGCATATATTTTCTCACATTCTGTGAGTTGTCTCTTCACTCTGTTGGTAGTGTTCTTTGATGCATAAAAATTTTTAATGTTAATGAAGTTCAGTTTTTATTGGACCTCTTGTTGTTGCCTCTGCTTTTGGTATAATATTCAAGAAATTATTGCTAAATTTAATGTCATGAAGCTTCCTCTCTACGTTTCCTTCTAAGGGTTTTTAGTTCTAGTTCTTATATTTAGGTCTTTGATTCATTTTGAATTGATTTTTATATATGGTGTAACGTAAGGCTTCAACTTTGTTCATCTGCATCCAGTTTCCCAGTACCATTTATTGAAATGATTGCCTTTTCCCCATTGAATGGCCTTGGCCCCCTCATTGAAAATCGTGTGACTATATACAGTGAGGGTTTATTTCTGGGCTCTTTCTTTATGTTGATCAATATGTCTGTTCTTATGCCAGTACCATACTATTTTAATTAGTCCATTAGCCTGTATCATACTAATTAATTACTGTAGCAATAAATTTTGAATCAGGAGGTACAAGTCCGCCCGCTTTATTTTTCTTTTCCAAGATTGTTTTGGCTATTTTGGGTCCCTTGAGATTCCAAATGAATTTTAGAATGGTTTTAAACTCAGACCTTTAATGTTTTTATATTTCATATAATAGCTTACTTAAATATTTTAATTTATTGACTCTATAGCCAGAGTGCACCTTTCTTGAGGTAAAATTTAGTACTATTAAGAGATATAGTTATTTCTCCATATGTATCTTTAAAACTTATTAAAAGTAATTCTTGTCTAAGTTGAGTACATCTTAAAAAGGTAAATTAAATGTATCTGGGTACTTTTTCAACATTTATTGAACATGTGTACTTAGCAACATTATTTGTAATAAAATGTGTTTTCATAATATTTGCTTAGTATGTATACAAGGAATATTGCATAGTCATTTTGAATGCTAGGTATTTTATGTATGAACAAAGAATTTAAGTAATTTGAACAGTTAAACAGTGGCAGAACAAAGATCTGAACCCATAGACTCTGACCACTGTGTTTACCTTACTTGGGCTACCTATTGGTTGTTGAGAGGGTTAAATGAGCTAATGCATGTAGAATATAAAATAATTGCTAAGACAAAAAGTGACTGCTATTGTCATTTTTACTGTCAGCTCCCTCTCAGTCACTACCATTTTCACATCTTTGTATAAGGTATTCCTTCCTATCCTGGCCAGTAGGGCTGATTTCTTATTTAGTAACATAATAACATTATTGCTGTCATTAGCACTGAAAGTTGCTTACTGTTTGGAGTTAGCTTCTAGTGTTGATATTGTAGGAAAGTCTGATAATTTGTTTAGATCCTATGTCTTGTAGGTAGTAAACAAAAGATAGATAATGTAATAGTTTTTCATGATACAAATTTTCTTAAGTGTATGATTAAATAAAACTTGAACAACTCCCTAGGTTTTTTTTTTCCCATGTGTTTGCCAATAACTGAAATAGCCTAACTCAGATGATAGGTGTTTGTATACTTGAGAGATCGCTGTTTAGACCCTTCAAAATTCACATTAAAACTTATTTCTTTTTAACTTTAAAAAATATTCTAGGTGATAAAGTTGAACATGTTTTCTAACCTTGAAAATATGGTAGCTAAATAATTACTGACAACTGAGGAAATCTTTCATTTATCATCATTTTAAAGGCAATAATAACAAATACAGCAGTTTTGAGTGACAGTAGTTTCAAAATTATTTAGCTGTATTTAGCATTTCTCTTTACTGTTTATCTTAAAATTTTTATTTAGCCAAAATGCTATTTATAGTGTATATAGCAAAACATACATAACTTTAGTAACTTTGTATATTTTTCTAGTAATAGGTACTGTTCTTACTGGTGTGCTCTTTGAAAATTGTGCATGTATGTTCAAATAAAACAATGACCTTAATTCTGGCACACTTTAGAGGACAATTTTCAGCCTGAAAATAAACGTCTGTTCTACACTGTGCCCTTCCCCCACCCCCAGTTCTTTAAGCAAGTCTCTTAAAATGTTTTGTATATAAATTATTAGGTTTTAAAATGTAAACAGGATACAATGCAGTTTTAGAGCTAGAAGAGACATTTCAAATATTCTAATTGAAAAGGCCTTCTATGTATTTTAGTTGTATGATTTTTTTTTAGGGTGGTGGTGGGGGGTTGGAGAGAGAGAGAGAGAGAGGCATCGATCCGTTGCTCCAGTACCCTCCCCAACTGGGAATCGAACTGACAACATTTTGGTGTATGGGACAATGCTCCAACCACCTGAGCCACCCAGCCAAGGCACTGTATGATCTGTTTTTACAAAAGAAGAAACTAGGTACTAGAAAAATGAAAGGATAACCTCAAGCCCTTGGGAGATTAGCTGGCTTGACCAAGAGCATCCTCGTAAGTAAGACCAGACATAGACTGATGTCCAGGTGGCCACTTGTTCATTTAATTCAAAAATTTTATCATCAGAGTTAAGATTCAAAAAACATGGTTTTCTACATGAGCCATTTTAAGGATGGGAAATATAAAGAATCTTTGCTTTTAACACCATGTAGAATATAGTCACACCTTAATTTTGTCTAAATAGAGTCAGTTTCAAAATGTTTTGCTATAAGGAGGGATACTCTACTAGAAATGTTTATTGGTAAACCGATGATAAGTTGGAATTTAGATGATGCTAATAGCTGGGGTGGGTGGTATGCATTTGTTTCTCCAGGTGTTGCTCTGTTGCCATTTGTGGATGAGCGAAGGCTGCGAGCTGCCCTGGAAGAGGTATACCCAGACCTCACTTCAGAAGAGAGTAAGAATTATAGTTCCACTTGGTAAACAGTTAGTCTGTAAAATTCAGCCCTCTTTTTTCATTTGTCAAATTTCTCAAATGTGATATAAACCATTCATTTTACTTCTTTATAACAAAAGTTAACTTTGCTTCTTAAAAGTTATCCATAAATTAAATAGTAATTAAATAAAAAGTTTTAAGTTACGAAGTTTGTTAAATTTATAAGGAGCACCACTTTAAGAATATCCTTTAACTTTTTGATTCTTATATGACATGTACTCACAAAAGGATTTTTGTGTGTTAATAAGGATGTATTATTAATTTCCTCCCTCCCTTTTCCCCATCGTCTCTCCTAAATAACAAAAATTTTGCTTGACAGGTTAGGTTGAAACAAAAGCATTTGCCCTCAAGAATGCTAACTTTGAAATGTTATTATGCACAAAAAGTGGTATTTTGTCATACTACTGACAGTTCACAGTATAGGGAAACTGCAAAACTGAGCTCTACTGGAAAATTTATTCAGTACCAGTATAATAAACCTGTAGGAATAATTTGTCTAGCAACCATCCTTAGAATAACTTTTGTTGTTAGATGATGTTGTTAGATTCCCTGAGGAAATACAATTTGTGTTTCCTCAGGGAATGTTCACTTCTTAGAGTAAGAAGTTGAGTTCTGTGTAAATACAAAAACTTCATCTCTTATCTTGCAATGTTATATTCAGATATTTTTTAGTGATAATTTTTCTGATAGTCATTGATCTTTGAAACTTGGTCAGAATTTTATCTCTATAGAGACCACATATGCTGGTCTTGTTGCTTTTAAATATTTTTTGTAAACTTATAATTAAGTTTTTAAAATTTAGATAATTCTTATTTCATTCTCATAAATATCATTCTTGCAGATGTAATTGTTTGTTCTACATTTTTTTCTTACTTTCCCCATAGCTAAAAGAAACAGTCTTGGAAGTGATGTCTTATTTGTTGGGAAATATCACCCACTCTATGACTTCATTGTAGAACTATACAAGACAGGCTCCACAGAGGTATGGTCTCCTTTTCAGTCATGAAGTGTTAGACTGCATTTATTTAATTAATCAGGAATGCATTTTTAAGATTTTGGTGAAATAAAAAAATTTACTGCTTTAACCAGTTTTAAGTTTATAGTTCGGTGGCATTAAAACCATACACAATATTGTGCAACCATCACCAGTATCCATTTCCAAAACATTTTCATTTTTCCAATCAGAAACTCTGTACCCACTAAACAATATTAATAAACAGTACCTCCGCATTCTTTACTTCCCACCCTCTGAACCTCTCTTTTACTTTCTGTCTCTGTGAATTTACCTGTTCTTGATACCTCACATAAATAGAATTATACAGTATTTGGTTTTTTGTGTGTCTGATTCACTTCATTTAGCATGTTTTCAAGGTTAATGCAAGTTGTAACATGAGGTAAGAATCTCACTTAACCTTTTGTGTCTGAATAATATCCGTTGTATGTATGGTATATACCATCTGTTGATAGGAACTTGAGTTGTTTCCATCTTTTGGATATTAAGAATAATGCTACTGTGATTTTGGTGTATAAGTATGTGTTTGAGTCCCTGCTTCCCATTCTTTTGGGGTATAAAATCAGGAATGCATTTATTCACAGCCAGTGGATTTACCACCTGAACTATGTCATGGTATTCAAGGAAAGTTTTCTTTGGATGAAGAAGCCATTCTTCCAGATCAGTAAGTATTCATTTGTGTATAATTGGGGTAACTGGGACTAAGTTTAGTTAACATTTTTACCTTGTTGCCTAAATGTTTTATTTTCTAGTAATAGTGAGAAAACAAAACAACAGGAAACCTGTTTGACTAAAAAAAATCTTGATGTCAAAGCCCAGCTCTTGATATTAATAGCTGTGTCACTTTGTCTAAGGAGCCTGGGGGTTCCTAAAACCCTTTCAGGAAAGCCACAAGGTCAAAACTATTTTCTTAATAATACAAGGACATTATGGTGTTATTTACCATCGTCACTCTTTCTCTCTTGAACATACAGTGCAGTTTTCCAGAGGCTAAATGTAGCATGATAATCTCAAGAAATTGAATCAGAAACATATAAGAGAATCCAGCTATTACAATAGATAGTAAAGAAATTTTCAAAAATGTAAAACAGTGATGTTCTCATTTTTTTGTTTTGCTTTGTAAAATACTTGTTTTTATTTAAAATGTTATTTAACTTAACGTGCAATAGATGCATCATAGGTATCTTTAAATTAGTAATTTTAAAATTTATTCATTTCATTTTTTGATAGGTAAATATTGATAGATTAAAACCAAAATAAAAGGTCTTTGGGGCTCTCAGTTTTTAAGAGTTTAAAAGGGTTCCAAGGTCAGAGCTTGAGAGCTGCTGCTCAAAGGTGTATATCCAGGAATAAAATTTGTTGGTTATGAGTATGTGTTTATTTTTTCTAAATAATATTGAGTAGTCTTCCAAAGTGATTATACTATTTTATAATCTCAACAGATTGTTGATAGTTTGTGAGAGCTCTTGTTACTCTTTGTTCTTACAAAACCCTTGAAATTATCACAGCCTTAATTTTTGTCAATCTGATGGGTGTTGTTTGGCATTTTCTTGTGGTTTAGAGTTGCATTTCTCTGATTACTAATGAGAATGAGTCCATATATTTGGTTTTCTTCATTTAGAAAATACCTGTTCTATTTTTCTCTTTATCTGTTCCTCCACACCCCTTTTGGTTTGTACCGTAGGTATTCGTTACAAATTCTGATAAGCCCTTTGCTAACAATTGTTTTATGTTGATGATATTACAGACTAGGTAGACACAGTCCTATTTTAAAGATGTAAATTACTGTGATATAGTTTTTCTTGGTGTGTTTTAACGATTTCTGTTTCTTAAAGCCTAACAAACATAGCAACATCTTACTTCTACTTATCTAAAAGGTTACACTTTACAGATAGATGCTTCTTCTCCTGTTTTTCCTTAGAGTAGTATGTTCTCCTGTTCCCATGTTACGGGATCTGACACAGAACACTGCAGTCAGGTAAGTTTTCCAAAATTCATGGCATTCATAGCACAGCTCTGAACTTGCAAATAAGTTTAAGAAGATTTCTGATTCAGAATGAAACGGCAGCTTTTATTCCACCAATGCTTTGAGATTAGAGAAGTACATGTGTTGAAGACTTCAGAGCAGAGCCTCTTGACTTTAAATTACATATATTGTTAAGGTTACTGATTTTCTTCTCTGCTTTCTGGTTTCCCCTGACAACCTCTAATTTTTCCTGGATTAGGAAAGTAGGAGATAGGAAATAGGAGTTTCTTGGGGTAGTTTGCTGTAGGGTAGTAAACAGAGCTCTGCACACCAGAGACCCATACAGCTTCACTTTAAAATAACAGATCATTTTAATTATACATGTGCCCCTGCAGAATTTAAAAATAAAACTATTGTATACTTTATTTTGGTTAAGATGAAATAGAATAAATCTGTAATCTTGTTGACAAGGTTTGTTATTTTTTTTCAGTCTTTAGAGGAGAGTAAGGCAAACACATCCTAGTAAATCAGTGATTTTGTAAAAGCTATTCCTGAATCCTCCTTTCCCACTCATTCTTATTTCTCTCACTCGGAAAATATTTTGATTTTACTTAGATTGATAAGCATGTTTATGTTCCTATCTTTTAATGGATTTAGAGAGAAACTGTCATACAAGAAAGGCTTTTATTTAAAGAAAACCATTGTGAATTTAGAAAATCTTTATAGATTAGTTGGTTTTATCTTTACACATAATTTGTCCTCGGTCTTTGTCCTTGGGCTCTTTTGTTAAGGGTGGAGTTTAGAATTGTAAGCCATACTCCTATGCCCAGTAGGAATAGTTTGGCTCCCACAGATCCGGTGTGGACACTCTGTATTAACACTTGGGGTCTCTGGCTTACTGCAGTGCTTCAGGCCAGTTAATCCTACCAGTTCTTTCTTTGGATTGTCACATGTTTACTTATATTCCTCAATTCCTGTGCATGTTTTCTAGGGCCTTCCTCCTTAGCCCTCTAGAAATAATGAATTTTACTTACCTTTCTAATTAGAAGGATAGAGAGTATTGTCCAAGGGAAGAGTTATAAAATTGACAAACCTCAGAGTTTTTTATTATATGGTGTTGTTGGTGGTTGTTTTTTAATCCTGAAAAGGCCTTTGGTATTATTTGTTATCTATCATGTTCACAAGATTATTAAATTTATAAAGCACATCTCAGATCCAGGTGCTTATTCAGGTATATGCTGAAAATAACTTCAAACTAAAATTTATTTAATTGAGTTAATATTGTAGAGATTCCTGAAACCAAAGTTAACTTTTATGCTATGAGTTAATTTTCAGTGTTTTCTTAGAGGGGTAATATTGAGGACAAGATTCAATTTACTGCAGTTTTGGGTTTGTTTCAGGGCTTCTCTTGTATCCTGGAATTGTATTTGCTTTATATACCTAAATCTGACATCTGGTCAGGGTGGCAGCATAGGTAAACACAGCTTGCCTCCTCAATAACCACACCAAAATTACAACTAAAATATAGAAAAACCATCACTCAGAACTGTCAAAAGTTGGATTGAATGGAAGTCTGACAACTACAGAATTAAAGAAACCATATCCATCCAGACTGGTAGGAAGGGTGCAGAAGTGGAATGGGCTGGTCCCACATCCACGTGTGGGGGATAAAAATTAAGGAGGGATATCTTGGGAGTGAGGAGTTCTAGCCCCACACCAGGTCCCCCAGTCCAGGGTTCCAGCGTTAGGAAGATAAGTCCCCATAATTTCTGGCTGAAAAAAATCAGTGCGGATTAATCATTGGAAGAAAAATCATGGAGTCCCAAGCAGTTCCTCCCAACCCATACATGGGACTTCTTCAGACTAACTACATCTGAGTTCCAGCACTGGGGTAGCAGCTTAAGGCACCAGTGGCATAGAGGGAGACATGAAGTGTCTGGCATCAAGGCGACAGCTGGGGGACAGCTTTGTCACAGACAGAAAGGTGCACAGAAGTCATTGCCCCCTTTCAGAACCCTCCCCTAACAGAGCCACAGAGCCAGCAGGCTAGAGCCATATCTGAGACTCCATCAACCTGGCTAACATTTTCATTTTTTGCCCCACCCTGGATGTGCCCCAAGACTCTGTCCTACCAAATTTGAGGGCCCACCCAAGCTGCTTTTCTGTATGAATGGTTGGTCTTGACTCTTACTTCAAACCTTCCTAAATCCTCTCAAACAAGCAATTGCCAGCCTCAGGAAGCCCTCAGCCCCCATAGCACTTGCTCAGTGGCCCCAGGCACAGCACCAGCAAGAACAAGCTTAAATTCACAGCTGGGCCCAGCACAAGTAGCAGCCATCTCAGATTGCTTTACAGTTCAGGCAGGGTTGACCCCAGGCAAAACACAGGTTGGGTTTGACCTTGGCCTGCACCACCCAGGAGATCCCAAAGCCAGTGCACGCACAGTCACAGGGAGGCTGCCAAAATGAGCAGACAAAGAAACATGGCTCAAATGAAAGAACAGATGAAAACTCCAGAAAATGAGCTGAACGAAATTGAAATAAACAATCTCTTAGATACAGAGCTCAAAATACTGATTATAAGGATACTCATGGAACTTAGTGAGGATCTCAACAGCATAAAAAAGATCTGTTCAGAAACGAAGAATACACTAAATGAAATAAAGTACAATTTACAGATAAACAACTGAAGAGTGGATGAGTGGATGGAGCTGAGAATCAAATCAGTGCTTTGGAACATAAGGAAACAAAAACCAATCAGAACAGGAAGAAAAAAGAATCCAAAAATATAAGTACACAGTAAGCAGCCTCTGGGACAACTTCAAGTGTTCCGATATTCGCATCATAGAGGTACCAGAAGGAGAAGAGAAAGGCAAGAAATTGGACATCTATTTGAAAAATAATGGAAAGAATTAGGTGAAGGAAATAGACATACACAGTTGCAAACAAGGTGCAAGTCCTGGAAGCACAGTTCAAACAAGATGGATGAAAAGAGGCCCACTCAAAGACATCATTATTAAAATGACAAAGGTTAAAGATAAAGAATCCTTTTTTTCTTTTATTTTTTTACATTTAATATATTTTATTGATTATGCTATTACAGTTTCATTTTTTTTCTCCCCCTTATTCCCCTCTGGCCTGCAATCTCATTATTCTTCCACCTTAGTTCATGTCTGTGAGTCATACATATGAGTTCTTTGGCTTCTCCATTTCCCATACTATTCTTAACACCCCCTACCCCCCATCTGTTTTGCACCTACCATTTACGCTTTTTATTCCCTATACCTTTTCCCCCACACTGTCCTCTCCACCTCCCTGCTGATAACCCTCCATGTGATCTCTATTTCTGTGAATTTGTTCCTGTTCTACTTGTTTATTTAGTTTGTTTCTGTTTTTCTCTTTTTAGGTTCAGTTGTTGATAGTTGTGAGTTTGTTGTCATTTTATTGTTCATAGTTTTGATCTTCTTTTTCTTAGGTAAGTCCCTTTAACATTTCATATAATAAGGGCTTGGCGATGATGAACTCCTTTAACTTGGTCTTATCTGGGAAGCACTTTGTCTGCCCTTTCATTCTAAATGATAGCTTTGCTGGATAGAGTAATCTTGGATGGAGATCCCTTGCCTTTCATGATTTCAAATACTTCTTTCCAGCCCCTTCTTGCCTGCAAGGTATCTTTTGAGAAATCAGCTGATAGTCTTATGGGAACTCCTTTGTAGGCATCTCTCCTTTTCTGTCACTTCTTTTAAGATTCTTTCCTTATCTTCATTAATCTTGGGTAATGTTGTTATGATGTGCTTTGGTGTGTGCTTCCTTGGATCCAACTTCCTGGAAATCTATTTCCTGTGACAGATTGGGAAACTTTTCCTTCATTTATTTGTCCAAGTTTTCAATTTCTTGCTCTTCCTGTTCTCCTTCTGGCACTCCTATGGTTTGGATTTTGGAATGTTTAAAGTTGTCCCAGGGGTTCCTAAGCCTCTCATTTTTTTAAATTCTTGTTTCTTCATTCTATTCTGGTTGGATTTTTCTTTTCTTCTTCTGCTCCGAATAGTTGATTTGAGTCCAGGTTTCCTTCCCTTTACTACTGGCTCCCTGTCCATATACCTCTATTTCACTTTTCATAGCCTTCACTTTTTTCTCTGTTTTGCAACCATACTCAGCCATTTCTGTGAGTATCCTGATTACCAGTGTTTTGAACTCTGCATCTGATAGGTTGGCTCTCTCTTCATCACTTAGTTGTATTTTTTCTGGAGCCTCGATCTGTTCTTTCATTTGCACCATATATTTTTGTCTCAGCGCACCTGTTATATAGTAAGGGGTGGAGCCTTAGGTAATCACTAGGGCACAGCAACCCATGTGGCTGCATTGGGGTGCTGTATGTGGGGGAGGGGTCTGAGAGGGAACAAGGCTGCTTGCTTACCTTTCTGCTGGCTTTCAGTCACTTCCTCCACTTCACACAAGCAAATTGGGCCCTTCTGTTGCTGATCCCCAGGAGGCTTGTCCTTTGTACCTTCTAGGACCTTGTAGGTCTCTTCAGCAACCTCTCCTGTGAGGCTGGGAGTTTCACGCTGCCACTACCCCCTCAGGTTTTGTCAGTCTGAGGTTCTGAGGCTTTATTTCACTACACTGGAACTCTGAGTTGCTTGGTTTGTATCGCTCCCCAGTTCCAGTTTATCAGCTTGAAAATGTGGGACCAGCCTTTCTTCCAGCCAGTGCCTCACCTGCAGTGGTCCTCCAGCCACCGCCTTGCCAGGTGTCCTCTGGACCCCTCCTAACAGGCTAAATGAATGTTTCTTTTAACTCCTTGGTTGTCAGACTTCCATACAGTTTGATTTTCTGGCAGTTCTGGTTATTTTTTGTTTTTAAATTTGTTTTCTTCTTTTGGTTGTGCAAGGAGGCAAAGTGCATCTACCTACACCTCCATCTTGGCCAGAAGTAAAGAGAGAATCTTAAAAGCAGCAAGAGAAAAGCAGTTACCATATTTTGTCCTGTATAATGCACACTTTTTTTGCCCAAATTTTCGAGGGAAAAGTAAGCATTCACATTGTATTGGGTAGTAGTAATTCTGTATCTCTATATAATATATGCTTATGCTTTAAAACTGTAACTCTAGAAATCAATAGTGATATCTATATGCAAAATAATATTCTGGAATATGATACTTGGTTTTGTTTCTAAATATAAATAAATGAAAACTTGAATTAAAAAAATTAAAACAAAAGCTCTTTATTCCTGATAGTTTGAGGCAAAACATGGATGAGCATTATACACAGAAGCATGTTATACATGGCAAAATACAATACTTACCTACAGGGGAATTCCCATAAGACTGTTGGTTAATTTCTCAAAGTAAACTTTGCAGGCTAAAAGGGATTGGCAAGAAATATTCATTCAAAGTCATGAAAAATAGGAACCTACAGCAACGATTGCTCTACCCAGCAGAGATATTTAGAATCAAAAGGTCAGATAGTTTCCAAACAAGAAAAAGCTAAAGGAGTTCATTGTCACCAAGCCATTATTATATGAAATGTTACAGGGATTTATTTAAGAATAAGATCAAAACTATGAACAGTACAATGGCAGTAAAGATACATCTATCAACAATTGAATCTAAAAAAACTAAGCAAAGAAGAACAAATACAGAATCATGGATACAGAGAGAGTTTTGATGGTTGCTGATTGGAGGGGGATATGGGAGAATGGGTAAAGAGTTGAGGGAATTAATTAGTACAAATAGGTAGTTACAGAATAGCCATAGGGATGTAAAGGACAGTATAGGAAATGGAGTAACCAAAGAACTTACATGCATGACTCTTGTACAGTGAACAGTAGTGGGATTTCCCTGAGGGTTTAGGGGGTGCTTGGTGGAGGCAGAAAGGGGGAAAATTGGGACAACTGTAATAGCATAATCAATAAAATAAAATTTTAACCAAAGAAAAAATATAAACCTAAATCTGAAAATGAAGCCTCCGGTGCCAGTTGTCAGTTATTTTTCTCTGTTTTGAATCCTGGCATTATTTTCCATTCTCTTTTTGATGAATCCAGCATTCTTTGAAGAGATGTTTCCTCATGTTGAGTTTAGGTGAGTTCTTCCCATCATATTAGGTGTTATCTATAGTGTTGAGAAAGTTTATTATAGAGATTATTGAAGTGTCTTAAAACTCATAGAAGGACCTGGTAAGAATATATAGTTAGCTGTGGTTTAGGAGATTTTTTTCCAATTCTGTTTTCATAAATCATTCAACTTATTACTGCTTACCTTTTGTTGTTCAATTACAGTTGTCTGTATTTTCTCCCCACCCCTCCCCCCTGCAAACCCACCTCCCTGCCTTGCTTCCACCCTCCGCCTTGGTTTTGTCCACATGTCCTTTCTAGTAGTTCCTGAAAACCCTTTTCCCCTCTGTCCCCTCCCCCCTGCCCTCTGGCTGTTGTTAGATTGTTCTCATTTTCAATGACTCTAGTTATATTTCATTTAGAACTGAGCTATCTCCCTTAATTTAACTTACCCTGATCTTCTTCCACCATTGCAATTTGCTTAGACATATTTATTTCTAGCGTAATTCTTTGTAAACTTTAAATATGTAAATTCTGCATATGATTTTAAATGACAGAAAAGTTATTTTGCTGGTTCAGTTTTTTCTTCCTCAGTCCAGTGTATACACATGTACACACACACACACCTTTGTTTGCCTCAGACCCAGCGTTCCTTTCCCCTTGCCAGTTCTCCTGGCTCATTTCTCCTTTTGGTCCCTGGACCTGCTGTTTTCTCAGTTGCCCAGATTTAGGAGTTCATTATGTGCATTGGCTTCTCACTTTATATCACTCCCTGCCTGTTTAGATTTTATTTATTTATTTTTAGAGAAAGGGAAAGGAGAAAGGGAGAGAAACATTCAAGAGATACATGGATTGGTTGCCTGTCACATGCCCCCAACTGGGGACCTGGCCTGCATCTCAGATATGTGCCCTGACTGGGAATTGAACCAGTGACCATTCTCTTTGCAGGCTGGTGCTCAATCCACTGAGCCACACCAGCAAGGGCATCCCAGTAAGCCTGTTGTGTACTCTCCTCCTGGATTACTATACTGATCTCCCAGCTGATTCATTTGATTCCACCCTTCTTCCCAATGAAAGTATTTGTACGTGAGGCCTTTTTTTTCCTTAAAGACTATTACCCTTTAGAAATCTTTGGTTACTTTCTAGTGCTGATAGGATTACACTGTTGCTTTTTCAAGGCCTGTCAAAATTTAGCAGAGCTATACTTCTGTGCCTGAATGCCCACAGTTCCTCAAGGATACCTCCTTACCCACAGGGATCCCTTCAGTATCCCATTGACCTTTGTGCCTTCCTCCCATAGTTTGGAATGCTATAAATGGATTTGTAGCCTACCCTCCATTATTTCTCTTCTAAAAGATAATCTGTAATTTATATTATCTTTATTGTTCTTTTTATCAGTATCATTGTCAGGTTTTAGCATAGTTCTAAACATAAGTAAAAGCTCAGTAATTCATAGTGTTGGAATTAGTGTTTACCAAAGTCTTCTAGGAGCCCAAACTTACTTCTTCAGAAGAGTGTTTCTCAAACTTTGTATTCACCTTTGGATGGATCAGGCAAGGAGTTATAGAATGTTACATCTTTTCAAGTAGATGTTTTAAAAACACAAATGTGTGTGAAGATGGGTTTGTTTGTTTCTTTGTTATTTTTAATGTAACCATCAACTGTAGTTGATTGTAAGGCTTGTGGTTTGCAAACAGATAACTTGAAATCCAAAGCCTGAAAGAAGTGGACTTGGTAACGGACTTAATGGTTGAAGTTTGGGAGGGCTTAACTTTGACTGCCTATAATACTTTGTAGGACACTGAACTGGTTAACCTTTTCTCCTAGAAAGTCAGAAAAGATGTCTTAAGTCCTATAAACTCTTTGAGTATTTTTTAAATGTCAAGTATATTAATCAAAGCTTTCTCTGCAAAAATAACTTGCATTGGTTTGCCAATTTAGCATTAATTATGGAATGTACCATGGAAAGGTAGAGTGAAAATTAAACTTGATATTTGGAATTTTCTGCTTTCTTTGTGAAGTGTGCTAACACTGTCAAACAATAATAGTACTTAAAAGAACATTTCTAAGGATAATTCTTAAAGTGAATTGAATTGGGAAAAGGTGGTATGCATTCTAATCCTTTTCTATTGATACTATAGTATATTCTTCTTGCAAACAGTTTTAAAGTGCTGCTTGTTGTACAAATAAAAGCACTGTTCAGTTTCCTTACTTTCAACCATGCTTTGATTTTAAATTTATATTTATTTTGTCCTTGGTGAGTTTATTAAGACAATTATGTGATTAAAATAATATGAAAGTTACCTGCCAAGGAAGGGATCCACTGTGCTGCTCCTGGGTCAGAGCTAATCTGGTGGATAGAACCTTATGATGGGTGTGTCAGCATTATTCCACCTAGAAGAAAACGTTAAACATATTTCTCCCGTTTACCAAGTTAGATGAAACTATGTAAGTCAAAACACAGTTCTCTTACCTCAGCTGGGCAGCCTGTTGAATCCACAGTCTGTTCTATTAACTCATTTTCTCCCTGAGAGTCCTTCTGTCTTATCTCAGTGTTATCCCTTTCCTGATAAACTCTCCATATTTAATCACTTTTGTTTCTGGTGGTAGAAATTTATCAGTGAGTAATCTGTATTGTTTCCCCTTTATGATTTCCAGTATTTTTATTTCTATACTTAATTAAAATAAGATTACTTTTATTATTTTTAATCCTCTACCTATACAAATTTAGATTACATAAATCAGAAAGAGGACAGAGCTTCAAAAGTTTGGATAAGATGAAAGTTACCTGTTTACTTTTGCTTAATGGGTTCCTGCCTCCCCTACCTCTCTCACTTTTGGAGGTCTGTTTAAGTTGTAGCTTATATTATCACACTGGAAAAGAATAGTTGAGTTGAGCTCTAGCTTCTTTTGTTATTTATTTTGTTATTTTAAAAAGCAGTAGTAGTTCTAAGTATGTATTTTTGGGAACAAATCAAAATACTAAAAATCTCTTAACCAGTGAAAGTTTAGCTCATTTTAGGAGAGAGTAAGTCTTCAAATTGTTTTCAAAGATCCAATAGAAAAGAATGCTGTAATCTTTGAGATCATTAATTGTGTCCCTTGTCCTTTTAGTAGGGACCTCCAAACTTATTTTTAAATATTCCTTTTCTTTCTCCTGATGGTTTGTACCATGTTGATAATGTAGATCATGCTGTTGAGTATGGTTCTGAGGGGGTCTAAGAGAGATTTAGAGATTGTTTTCCTATTAGCTTGGAAATATTTCTCCTTTCAGAGCATGAGCATGAATAACAGAATTTTTAAAACTATTTTATTGAGGAATAATTGACATTCAGTAAACTGCACATGTTTGAGAAATAAGTGGATTCATTTTCCCAAACATTAGTTTCAGCTATCTTATTAAATTTCTTGTTATAACCATTGTCCTTCAGAAGAGGTTATCCCTGTGACCCCAAGATTATCTCTTCTCCCTGGGAGCTTGTTACTTTGGCTGTCTCCTTCATTTTCTTAGTTTAAGCTCTTTTCTCTGCATGACTTGCAGATCTTCATCTTGAACCCTCACCTGAATGTGCTCTTCATTTCATTGCCAGCCCTGCCATATCTTTTGCTTGCTCAACATTTCCACCTCAAGCACATGTTGAAGCTCCTTTTGGTTCTCTCCTCCTGTTCTCTTACACACTGCTGCTGGGTAGTTCTTTCTGAATTGCATCTTTGATTGCTTTTACTCCCTTACTAACATCTTGAAGTGGCTTTACGTTGTGGTCAGAATAAGCCCTTCACAACAGTATCCCTGTTCAGCCATCCTGTCTTATTGTCCACTACTGTTCACATACTTTGGCACCCCAGTTTAGCCCTTCACAACTGGGAACCCACCTGAGAGTTGAGTCTGAGAAATTAAAGCATTTGTTGCATGTAATAAATCAGTTTTTGTCCAGTGCCTCTAGAATGATACTAGTTACATATCTTCCTTGGGAGAATAGAGGATGTAGTCACTCAAATCATTTTTTGAGGGCTTAATTCTTTCCCCAGTCCGCATTAAGAAGGCTGCTCCAATAAAACTGAGTAACTCCTTGGTCCTGGGACCCCTTTCTGTGTCTTTGTTCCATTATTTCTTCTGCCATTCTATAACCATAATCTTTTAGATGGTGTTTTCCTTAGTCCCAGGTAACAAAATCCCTTTACCCCACTGCTTTCCACACATGCCTTTAGCCCACACTCACAAAGACTTACATGTGGAAGGTGTATGCACACACATGCTTTGACTCAGCATCTTTTCTGTGTGTATTGTTGCCTTTTCCACTTTATTCCTTATAAATCTTATTAAACATTTCCTATTTTCTTTATTGGAAGAGAAGGCAGTCTCAATGTGTATGGACCTCTACTCCCACCATGAGACCATACATGCAGCAGGCACTCAAACAAAAGTTTGGTGAACTGCTGAAAAGTCCTGCTGAAACAGAGATAACTGCTTTGAGACACTTTAGTTGCAAGTCTTGCTTTATTACCAAATTTCTCTCTTTAATTTGTATTTGCAAAGCACTAATAGGTGCAAATACTTAACTACTGCTTTGTCTATCACCCTCTTAAAACTTTAACACTACCTGTCTTGACTTGCCCTGATTAAGCCACATGGCCCAGTAGAGAGCATTTGAGATAAAGACTGTTACTAGTAAAAAGTGAGTTGTAAGAGGAACAGATTGAGTAAATGAAGTGTTGCTCATTTGTTCTTGAGCTCATGGCACTTTTATTATAAGTGAAGCTATTTTTGTGTAGTTAAAATATATAGTTAAATTCTACTGTAAGAAAATTTCTTTATAACAGATGGGCCATAATAATTTAAAGTGCAGTATTTGAATAGAATAAAAGTTAGCCATCTAAAATGTCAACCAGTTCACTAAAACCTTTTTAAAGATAATTTGTAACCATTGGAGGAATTTTGGAAAATACAAAAAGGAACAAAGAAGGAAAGAATATGGTTGATTGTACACAGAACATCACTGGTCACCTTTTGCTAAATATATGTCATCTCTTGTATATTTTTCCCATGTCATTGTTCTGTTACTAAAATGTTTGATAACTAAGTATTTCTTTTTTAGGAAGAACCATAGTTTCTATAACAAGTCTGCCATTATTCATGAACTTAGGATTTACAGTTATTCCATATTGTGAACACCGATGTTGTGAGCATCCTTAAGTATAAATGAGACACACATCCAGAGTTCTAGAGGGGCTTTGCTGTGTCATAAGGAAGACTGTGTACTTACCAAACTTGGGGATAGACTCATACCACCAGAGAGGAAGTTGGACCCAGCTTGTTATTCTCAGAGTCTGAATGTACATCTTTATAAAATAAGTCATTGTGAAGCTTTCAAAAACATAGTAGAGCAGGATATAGGGTTCAACTGGAAAGTTTACTGTTTTCCCCCCACAGATTATTTGTGTATAAATTTTGATTTTGCAACTGTTTATATTGGTGTTTCCATCTTTTCTTTATTGAGATGATCTTCCCTAGAATGCTAGAGGGAGAGGCTTTGCCAGGGACTCAACAAAATAAAAGGTGTTTTCATGGTATTGTTGTAAACCTCTTAGTCTGTTTCCTTTGCTTTTTAAATATATTTCATTGATTAGGCTATTACACCTGTCCCATTTTTTTCTACCCTTTATTCTCCTCCACCCTGCAATCCCCCTCCCACCAGCCTTCCCCATGGGTTGTACATATAAGTTCCATTTCTTATACTATTCTTAAACTCCCCCTATCTATTCTGTACCTACCATTTATGCTGCTTATTCCCTGTACCTTTTCCCCCTGTCTCCCCCTTCCCATCCCCACTGATAACCCTCCATGTGATCTCCATTTCTGTGATTCTCTTCCTGTTCTAGTTTGCTTAGTTTGTTTTTGTTTGGGGTTTTTTGTTTGTTTGTTTTTAGGTTCAGTTGTTGATAGTTGTGAGTTTGTTGTCATTTTACTCTTCGTATTCTTGATCTTCTTTTTCTTAGATAAGTCCCTTCAACATTTCATATAATAAGGGCTTGGTGATGATGAACTCCTTTAACTTGACCATATCTGGGTAGCACTTTATTCGCCTTTCCATTCTAAATGATAGCTTTGCTGGATAGAGTAATCTTGGATGTAGGTCCTTGCTCTTCATGACTTTGAATACTTCTTCCCAGTCCCTTATTGCCTACAAGGTTTCTTTTGAGAAATCAGCTGATAGTCTTATGGGAACTTCTTTGTAGGTAACTGTCTCCTTTTCTGTGCTTATAAGATTCTCTCCTTATCTTTAATCTTGGGTAATGTAATTATGATGTGCCTTGGTGTGTACTTCTTTAGGTCCAACTTTGGGACTCTCTGAGCTTCCTAGACTTCCTGGAAGTCTTACTTCCTTTGCCATGTTAGGCAAGTTCTCCTGCATAATTTTTTCAAATAAGTTTTCAGTTCGTTACTCTCTTCTTTTCCTTCTGACAATCCTATGGTTTGGATGTTGGAATGTTTAAAGTTGTCCCAGGGGTTCCTAAGCCTCTCCCCATTTTTTGAATTCTTGTTTTTTCATTCTGTTCTGGTAGATGTTTCTTTCTTCCTTCTGTTCCAAATGGTTGATTTGAGTCCAGGTTTCCTTCCCTTTACTGCGGGCTCCCTGTCCATTTTTCTCTATTTCACTTTTCATGGCCTTCACTATTTTCTCTATTTTGCAACCATACTCAGCCATTTCTGTAAGTATCCTGATTACCAGTGTTTTGAACTCTGCATCTGATAGGTTGGCTATCTCTTTGGGCTTAGTTCTATTTTTGCAGCTTAGATCTGTTCTTTCATTGGGGTCTTTTTTTTTTTTTTTGTCTCAGTACACTAACAAGTGTATGTACAAGTATGTACACTAACAAGAGTATGTACAAGTATGTAGCAAGGCACGGAGCCTTAGGTGTTCAGGGCGGGGCAACCCACTCACTGTGTTGTTGCACTGTATGTGAGGGAGGGGTCCGAAAGAGAACAGTACTGCTTGCTCGGCCCTTAAGTGGCTTTCAGTCACTTACCCCAACACTCACAAGAAGACTGGGCCCTTCTTGTGCTGATTCCCAGGTGGATGGGTTTGTGTACATTCTAGAACCCTGTGGTCCTCTCCAATGAACACTCCTGTGAGGCTGGGAGTTTCTCCTGCCACCGCAATCCCCACAGATTGTTACAGTCAGAGGTTTTGAGGCTTTCTCTCCCTGTGCTGGAACCCTGGGTTGCACAGTCTGTCTCGCTCCCTAGTTGTTTATCTGCATGCAAATGTGGGACTGCCTGGTCAGCCAGCCACCACCTCATCTGGTCTGCCAGTCACTGCCTTGCAGTGAGTCCTCTCTGCCCTGCCCTCACATCTCCACCCCTCCTACCAGTCTGGATAAATGTTTCTTCTTTAAACTCCTTCATTGTCAGACTTCCATACAGTTTGATTTTCTGGCAGTTCTGGTTAAATTTGTTGTTGTGCAAGGAGGCAAAGTGTATCTACCTACCTGTTTCTCATATTATATTAGAATTTCTTCAGAATTGAGGCAATGTTTATCATATACCTGTGATCACTCACGGTTAGCTAGAACATGACTTTTCCCATAGGAAGTTTCATGAAAGCTGTGTATTAGGAAATAGCGGCAATTTGGTGAGGAAGATATTTATTGACTGAAATAATTTTTGGAGAATTTTGAAGTTTAGTTATTCTGTTTAAAAATGAGAAGTACCTCAGTTTATGAGATGGTTAAGTCAGGTTGATATAATAATATTATTAAATTGTGTATTGTTCTTTTCTAGTATTAATTTTAAAGACCCACAGTTTGCTGAAGATTACATTTTTAAAGCTGTAATTCTTCCAGGAGCAAGGTAAAAACAATGTAGTTATAAAATATTAACTATCTAGATTTTTTTTATGAACATTTATCCTGTAACTCTCATATTTCCAAATGGTCAGAAAACCAGCACCGGTACTGAAACCTAGTGACTGGGAAAAATCCAGCAATGGACGGCAGTGGAAGCCCCAGCTCGGCTTTAATCGGGAGCGGCGGCCTGTCCACCTGGATCAGGCAGCATTCAGGACTTTGGGGTGAGTGGTAGGTTTCTGTCCTTTGTATATTTTGCTTTTTCTGAACCACCCACAAAACATTAAATTGGCATTTATACCACAGATACTTGAGACTATTAAATACAGCTTTTTTGCAGATATTTTAATGACTTTTATACTTTCCTGTTTTCTTCTGTTTTTAAAATTCACTGCTGTTTCTTTAGTTTCACTGCTATTTATGAGTCAGTTTATTTGTTGATTGTGAATTCCATGTTCTCTGTTAAAATTTTTCTGACAGTTATTTCAAGAGAATAAAACATTTTCTTTATCCTCAAGAAAGATTTAGCTGAATTAATCCCTTAAAAGTGTTAACCAATACATTAGTACACAAAGCCACCCATCTTTGAGATTTTTTCTTAACCACTATTCGGACAGTGATATTTCATTGTTGCTTGAATTTTCATTCCTTTGCCTATCAGTTAGATTGACTCTCTTAATATGTGTACTGGCAATTTGTATTTCCTCTTCATGGAATTTATGATTTATTTTTTATGCTTTGCTGTTATTAGCTATTGAACTGTCTTTTTCCTAGCTACAGGAAAAACTATATGTAGAGAGGGGACTTTGAAACAATAACAGGTAAAAAGCTCGAGTTAAAAGAACGACATCCTGGGGGAAATATTAATGAGCTATTGTTTATGAATTAATGATAACACATAAATACATATCTCCAGTTCATAGGAAAACCTTAAGATTCAAATTGGATGTAGGCATTAGGTCATTAGCAGCATATACTTTATATAGTGAATAATAAGGGACAGTGAGTGTGCATAATAGTTAAGAGCGTGGGTTTTAGATCTTAAATGTCTGTATTTAAATGCCTTTTTTAACACTTGATATTTTTGTACAAGTTACTGAACTGCTGTATGCATCCATTTCCTGTGTGTAAAATGGGAATAATTATTATACCTAACTCAGGAACTTGTAGCGAGGATTAAGTGAGCTAATATCTATCAAGTGCTAAGGATAGTTCCTCAACACTGGAAATGTTAGCTTGGGTGGTTGGTTGTTTTGGAAGTCTTTATTCCTAATAGTAAAAGAAATGCAAATTTAAAATATTCTTAAGATATCTTTTTGTATTATTTCAACTGTTTGCTAAAGCAACATAGAAGTACCTCTAAATGGAGTTATGAGTTCTGAAGATAGTCTTAATTTTGATCCAAATTTCTAATTCTTGGAATTTATCCTGAGAAAATAATTTCAGAGGAGCATAAAGTTATCTGCCTAATCATCTCTAAAGTATTGTTATCTGTAATACTAGCACTATATGAAAGTAATGGTTTAGTAAAATATGAGACATGAACATTGTAAAGCATCGTATAGTTGTATATATTACAAATTGTGAACACTATGAAAGAGGGAAATGTTTGATATAGTATGTTGAAAATAGCATGATATAGAGTAGTATTGTATATATAGTTGGCCCTCTTGTATCCATAGGTTTCACATTCATGGAGTCATCCAACCCTGGATCAAATATATTGTGTGGACCCCTGGCCAGGTTGGCTCCGTTGGCTGGACCTTCATCCCGTACACCAAAGGGTTGCGGGTTTGATCCCCAGTCAGGAGACGTACAGATTGTGGGCTCAATCCCTGGTTGGGGAGCATATGGAAGGCAACCAATCGATGTTCCTCTATCACATCAGTGTTTCTTTCTCTCTCCTTTCCTCTCTCTCTCTCTAAAATCAGTAAATATAACCTTGGGTGGGAATTTTAAAAATACATATATCGTGAGGGAAAATCCCCAAAGGTTCTAAAAAGCAAAACTTGAATTTGCCATATGCTAAGTACTACACTGAATCCATGTGAATGAAGTGATTTTATGCATACACTGCTATAGCTTATATACAAATATAGATTATGTGACAAATATTATACCATTTTATTTAAGGGACTCCTTGGATTTTATTATCCTCAAGGGGTCCAGATCAAATCCCCTACATATCAAGAGACATCTGTATAGTGACAGCAGTAGCATGGGTCCTTTAGGACAAAACTGAAATACAATGGAAAAAAAGAAAAATAGACTCATTTCCTTTTACTTAGTGTACTTAGTAAATATTTAAGTGGTTATCCATTAAGAATTGTGGTGTGAGAAATGAACATTTATTGTCACCATTAATATCAGGTACTGTTTAGTACCTTGAACTTTGTTAGTAATCTTTGTAATTTGCATTGTCTTGTTCAGATCTAGTAGTAAAGAGATGGCTACTAGCACTTGTTTAACTTGTGTCAACTGTGATGTGATGGATATATCTAGATATAATTGTTTTTTTTTCCTGATTGTGGGGTCCTCTTACAGCCATGTTATCCCAAGAGGCTCAGGAACTGGTGTTTACAGCAATACTGCGCCACCACCCATGACTTACCAGGGTAACATATACAGGCCGCTGTTGAGAGGACAAGCCCAGATTCCAAAACTTATGTCAAGTAAGTTTTTACTAATTCGTTATTTTACATGCTAAATTAAATACTACCCCAAAGGTTGGTTTCTAATCTTCATTGCTAAAAAGATTTATTGTGTCCATGTAAAAGTAGTGAACTTAAAAACATATTAATTTAGCAGAACTCTAAGAGAGTATGTCATGCAGCCTTCAGATATTTTTATGGTGTGTATATATAGTTAATTGAATATATGAATTGGGATTTATCTTCATTTATAAATCTTTTGAGTTAGCATATGCAAAAAGAGGTATGTGGAATGCGTTGCTATTTACTCCATTAATACAAATAGTGGGGCAATTAAATCACATGTAGTAGATACATAATTAACAACCACATAATTGAAAAACAACAGTATCCCTTTCTTGAACAACTATATGTTGGAACCACCAAAGATAAAGCCAGACCTTGCTTTACATAGGAATATATCTTTAACCCTGTGGTTCTGAGAAGACCTTGTTTTTTTCCTGACCTCTTATAACTTGCTTTGTGGACAGAAGTGGTTCAGAAATGGTAACCATGAAAATAATTACATGGCATTTGGATTGCAGTGGAAAAGGGACAAAATAGTTGAATGTTAATGCTTCATAGACTTTGCATTAAGTTAAATTGTATCCCATTTATGTTATTTTTGAGCTCTATAGCTGTGTTCCTTTACCAAGGAAGTCTGAGTCACATGGCAAATGTTCAAAACCACTTTTTCCATGAAGCCCTTTCTTCTCCATTCCTGGTTGTCTGGTTGCTACCTAACCAGACAACATCAGAATAGTAAGGGAAGAAAGTATGGCAAATGCTAACTTTTGTTGAATCTAAGTATGATATTTTAGTATTTTTCTGAATCTTTGGACTATTTCATAAAAATTAAATTTAAAAAAGGGGCTCTGTTACTTATGTTGTATATTACATTCCTGTGAATTAACAACTGGAAGTTTGTACATCTTAATTTCTTTTCCTTTCCTGCCTGTTTCTCCCCACTGCTTTCTTCTCTGGCAACCGTCAGGTTGTTCTTTGTATCTTTGTTTGTTTCTGTTTTGTTTTGTTTTGTTTTTTTAGATCCCACATATAAGTGAAATCATATGGTATTTGTCCTCAGTCTGTCTTATGTCACTTAACATAATACTCTCAAAATCCAATCCATGTCGTTCATTGCACATGGCAAGATTTCATTTTTTATGGCTGAGTATTATTCATTGTGTGTGTGTCACATCCTCTTTATCTATTCATTTATTGGTGAACCTAGTTTGCTTTGAAGTGTTTCAATGAACTTAGGAGTACACATACCTTTTTGGATTATTTTCATTTTAATCAAATAAATACCCAGTAATGGAATTGCTGGGTTGTACATTAGCTCTATCTTTAATATTTTGAGGACTCCCCATGATGTTTTCCATAGTGGCTCCTCTAGTTTGCAGTCCTACCAACAGTGCCCAATGATTCCCTTTTTCCACATCCTCATCACTTATTATTTTTTTGATAACAGTTTTTGATAGTATTACAGTTTTTGATAGTAGTCATTCTGATAGGTGTGCCTTTGATCTTCATTTCCCTGAGGATCTTTGATTTGAGCATGTTGTAATGTGCTTATTGGCCATCTCTTTATCTTCTTTGGATTGTTTGGTTTTGGATGTTGAGTTGTATGAGTTCTTCATATATTTTGGATATTGATCCTTTATAGGATCAGTCATTTGCAAATACCTTCTCATTCAGTAGATCTTTCCTTTTTGTCTTGATGGTTTCTTTTGCTGTGCAAAAGCTTTTTAGTCTGATGTAATCCCATTTCTTCATTTTTGCTTTTGTTGCCTTTGCCTAAGGAGAAATACCAAAAAAAAATATTTAAAAGACTGATGTCAGAGTTTACTGCCTGTGTTTTCTTCTAGGAGTTTTATGGTTTTAGGTCTTAGATTTAAGTCTGTAATCCATTCTGTGTTCATTTTTTATATGACATAAGAAAGAGGTCTAGTTGCATGTATATGTATCTATTTAGTTTTCTCAACACAATTTATTGAAGAGGCTCTCTTTCCCCAGTTGTATATTCTTGCCCCATTTTTTTGTAGATCAATTGATCACATAATCATTTGTTTATTTTTAGGTCTTTCTATTCTGTTCCATTGATCTGTGTCTCTGTTTTTGTGCCAGTACCACATTGTTTTTGATTACTATAGCTTTATAATATAGTTTGAAATTGGGGCGGGGGTGATACCTCCAACCTTGTTCTTCTTTCTCAAGATTGTTTTGACTATGTTTTTTTGTTGTGGTTCCGTGTAAGTTAGAATTGCTTGTTCTTGTTCTGTGAAAAATGTCATTGGTATTTTAATAGGATTGTATTGAATCTATAGATTGCTTTGGATAATATGAACATTTTAATGATATCAGTTTTTCCAATCCATGAGTACAATGTTTTCTTCCATTTATATCTTTATTTCTTTCATCAGTTCCTTGTAATTTTCAAAGTATAGGTCTTTTACCTCCGTGTTTAAATTTATTCCTAGGGATTTTTTTAAGGTTTTATTTATTTATTCTTAGAGAGAAGGGAAGGGAGGGAGAAGTAGAGAAACATCACTGTATGGTTGCCTCTCACATGTTCCCAACTGGACACCTGGCCCAGAACTGAGACATGTGCCCTGACTGGGAATCAAACTTGCGACCCTTTGGTTCAAAGGCCAGCACTATATCTACTCAGCCATACCAAGCAAGGGTTCCCCACCCAGCCTTGGCTGTATGTTTTTTTAATCAGTTGTAAATGAGATTGTTTTCTTAATTTATTTTTCTAATAGTTTATTAATGGTGTATAGAAACATACCAGATTTCTGAATATTAATTTTGTATCCTGAAACTTCACTAAATTCATTTATTAGTTTTGATAGTGAAGGGGTGGGTCTGACTGCTGTGGCTAGAACTGCCAATACTATGTTGACTAAGAGTGGTAAGAGCAGGCATCCTTGTCTTGTTACTGATCATAGAGAAAAAAAACTTTCATCTTTTTATCATTGAGTATGTTGTTAACTATGAGTTTGTTATAGTTGGCCTTTATTATTATGTTGAGGTATGTTCCTTTATACCCACTTTGTTGAGAGCTTTTATCATAAATTGATGTAGAATTTTAGCAAATGCTTTTTCTGCATCTATTGAGATGATAATATGATTTTATCCCTTTATTTTGTTTATGTGGTATATCATGTTGATTGATTTGCAGATATTGAATTGTCTTTCTGTTTCTGGGATAAATCTCGCTTCATCGTGGTGTATGATCTTTTTAATGTATTGCTGATTTTCCTTTTCTAATATTTTGTTGAAGATTTTTGAATCACTGTTGATCCAAGGATATTGGCCTATAAATTGTTCTCTTTTTGTAGAGTCTTCTGGTTTTGGTATCAGTAACGCTGATCTTTTTGAATGAATTTGGAAGCTTTCCCTCCTCTTCCATTTTTTGGAGTAGCTTGAGAAGGCTACCCTTCTTTCAGTGTTTGGTAGAATTTACCTGTGAAGCCGTTTGATTCTGGACTTTAGTTTGGTAAGAGTTTTTGATTATTGATTCAATTTTGTTTCTAGTAATCGTTCTGTTCAGATTTTCTATTTCTTCTTGATTCAGTCTTGGGAGATTATGTTTGTTTAGGTTCTCCTACTTTGGTACCTAGATGTATACAAGTATTATATCTTTTTGTTGCATTGATCGCTTTATTATTATATAATGTTCTTCTTTGTTTCTTGTTAATTTTCATTTTAAAGCTATTTTTTCTGATAGGATTGTTGCTACCCCAGTTTTTTGTTTCATTTGCATGAAATGTCTTTTTTCATCTCTTCACTTTCAGTCTATGTACCGCTCTCAATCTGAAGTGAGTCTCTTATAGACCACATATGCACTTTTTTTAAAAATCCATTCAGCAGCCCTAGGCCTTTTGGTTGGAGCATTTAGTCCACATACATTTAATGTAATTACAGGTTAAGTATTTACTTTGTTTTCTGGTTGTTTTGTAGTTCTCTGCTTCTTCTCTTGCTCTTTTGTACATTGATGTAATGATTGTTTTTTCTTCCTTTTTCTATTTTTGCATATCTGTTAAAAATTGTTTGTGGATACCACAAAATTCATATGTAACTAGCTATGTTTGTAGCAGTCTATTTTAAGTTAATGTTTGCTTAAGTTCTGTGTTCTAAAAGACTGTATTTTTTGTTCACTCTCCTTACCAAATTTATTTTTGTCATCATACTTTATATCTGTGTGTGTGTATCCCTTAATTTATTAGTATAGTTACACATGATCTTAATACTTTTGTCTTTTAACCTTCGTACTAGCTTTGTAATTGGTCGATCCATTACATTCACTAGATGTTTGCCTGTTAGAGATTTTTTCTTTCCTATATTTTCTTAAGTTTTACCTTCTTTTGCTGAAAAAAGTCCCTTTAATAATTCTTGAAATTCAGATTTAGTGATGAACTCCTTTATCTTTTGCTTGTCTTTTCCTCTTTTTCTCTCTTTCAATTCTGTCTTTTCTTTTTTTTAATATATTTTATTGATTGTGCTATTACAGTTGTCCTGCTATCCCCCTTTCATTCC
>CM052547.1:55318291-55363102 GCA_028533065.1 Trachops cirrhosus | reverse complement strand
TCCAAAATTGCTCTATCCAGCAAAGCTTTCATTTAGAATGGAAGTGCAGATCAAGTGCTTCTCAGATAAGGTCAAGTTTAAGGAGTTCATCATCACCAAGCCCTTATTTTATGAAATGTTAAAGGGACTTATCTAAGAAAAAGAAGATAAAAAACAGGTGTAGTAAAATGACAGCAAACTCACAGTTATTAACAACCACACCTGAAACAAAAACAAGAAGAAACTAAGCAAACAACTAGAACAGGAACAGAGCCACAGAAATGGAGATCACATGGAGGGTTAGCAACAGGTGAGTGGGAGGAGGGGAGTGGGAGAAAGATACGAAGAATAAGTAGCAATGAAGGTAGATAGAAAATAGACGGGGAGGGCAAGAATAGTATGGGAAATGTAGAAGCAAAGAACTTATGACACATGGACTGAAGCAAAGAGGGGGAATGTGGGTGGGAGAGGGTGTTCAGGGTGGAGGGGAATGAAGGGATAATAGGACAACTGTAATAGCATAATCAATAAAATATATTTTAAAAAAAAAGAAAAACTTTAAAATTAAATTCCTGATATTGGTAGTGGATACTGTTCCTCTTTTCTTCTTGATTAATGTTGTTAGGACCTATTTAACATTATTGGTTTAATTTTTTCTGTTTTCATTGAACTAATTTCTAGCTTCATGGGATTTTTCCCCATTGTATGTTTTCCACTGATTTCTGGTTTTGTCTTCATTATTCCCTTCTAGTTTCTTTGCAATTAAATACTATTCTTTTTCTGATTTGGAGATGGAAATATAGGTAATTTATTTGCAGTCTTTCTTATCTAATATATGCCCTTGAGTGCTATAAATTTCACTTTAACTTTATTTCATATATTCCTTTTGTGTCATATGTTCATTGTCATTCAGTTCATAATATTTGATTTCCATTTTTTACAATTACATACTCATAACCCTGGCTGGTGTGGCTTAGTGGTTTTAGTGCCAGCATGTGAACCAAAGGGTCGCTGGTTCGATTCCCAGTCAGGGCACAGGCCTGGGTTGTGGGCCAAGTGCCCTCAAGAGGCAACCACATATTGATGTTTCCCTCTCTTTCTCCCTCCTTTCCCCTCTCTAAAAATAAACAAATAAAATCTTTAAAAACATAATCTTGCTAATTTGATAAGCAAAGGATTATGTAAAGTATGATTTTTTAATTGCTGCTTTGACACATTTTTACTAACCAGTTTTTCTTTCATAAATTGTTCTTGTCCCTTGCTGATTTATTAATTTGTATGCAAGTTTTTCCTTTTTATTTGTAAGGGCTTTTGAAAGCTCTTTTTAAGCAGAAGAGTGCACAGGTACATCCTTTTTTCTAGAATCATAACTGTTGGTTATGGAAAAGACTTGGTGGTGGTTCTATTTAGAGACAGATAAAGAAGGTCAGACGTGATCTGTGGCAAAGTGGATTCAAAATGGAGAGGGTGGGAGAGGATGAACTGAGGGCTGAATAATTGAATGTGATAAGTGAGGGAGAGACAAGATTCAAGATAAGGCTCATTTGTGCACTGTGAACTCCTGGGCTTTAGATTTTGGGAACCCAGGAGGGTAAAGGAATGTGCAACAATATGATGAATCTGATTTTTGTCAAGGACACTGAAGTCATCTGCCAGGAGGTAAATATGAGTCTGATACTTGCTTAAGAGAGAAGATGGTTAGAGAGAGAAAATTGGGAACTATCTACATATAAACCAGAAATGTAAAAAGTTCAAGAAGGATTTGGATATGTTAACAAATTTTAATAGCCCTTGGTTGTAAGAGAACCTAGAAAAACTTGGGGTTGTGAGGTTGGACTTCCTAGAAGGTAATCGTGTCACACATATCCAGTATTCCCTGATAACCTTTTTAAGAGACATGTTGAATAAATAATTGGCCTAATCTAGAATGGTCATTGCTGGATAGTAAATGGCCACAGTTGTATGATAAGCCCAGAAAATGCTGCTGACTATCAAGAAAGGAAACCCCATGTTCTGTGATTTTTTTCCCCCAGTACTCTTTGTACATGGTTCAATATATGATTTGACTTTTGTTTTCTTTAGTTTACTGTCACTAATACTTTTGTGGCATATTTATTTTATGGCTTATTCTGACTTTTAGATTTCATATTTATGCAGACAAATCCCCACCTTTCTGTCTATATCTTGTCATTTTCATCTGATCCCTTATTTTTATGTTTTTTTGAATACTCAATCTTTTAGGGTAATATTACCCTTTTTAAAAGGGAAGTGATTTCAGATATTTTAACCAAGATCTTTTTTTTTCTTCTCATGAATCTTTGTCAAGGTGCTTACTACCAAAGTGTAGTTAAGCATTTGTTAAGTATGTATAGTTTTCTTTCCTGTGTTATTACATAATTTATGTTATTCTCTTAATTCTGCACTTTGGAAAAGTTGAAAGCTTTCAAATCCTTAATCCTGCATTCTTGAAAAAACCTAAGCTTCTGAGCCTCCTGATTAAGTGGTTCTTCTTTGGTCCTTCTGAAATAAAATAACATGAAGAATCATCTCTGCCAACAGCACAAGTTCATGTAAAACTTGGAGTAGCGTAGTATATTGGGGAGTGGTTAAGAGAACTTATCCTGTGGCTTTTACTCTGTCCTGTGATAGCCTTGTGATCTCAGCAGGTTTTTGTCAATAGTTATGTTTCCTCATTTCTGAAATGGTACAGAGAATATCCATCTCACAGAATATTCACAGTAAATGAATTTAAGTTATTAAGCACTTGAAACAGTTACCTGGCAGATGGTAAGTACTGTAGAAGTACTAAATGATACAAAAAGACCTGATTTTCTTTTTGTAGAACTTTGAACTTTTATAGGATGGTCAGAAATAGTTTGTTTTAGTAAAATTGACATATAAACCATTTCAATAATCTTTTAAAGATATTTTTAGTTTCATACCTATTTTATGTGGTGCAAAATTACACTTAAGAAGGGCCATTTGGTTAAACTACTAAGTGTCAGGTGTCTGTTATAGGTGTGTCTTACTGTTGGTCTTTGATTTGTCTTTGATGTGTCATTTTTTGGCTGATAAATAATGTCTAGTTACTGATAACTTCTTGGAGTCAAGTGAAGCCCTGAGTACTCAGTGTGAATAAAGCATTTCATTTCTACAACCCAGAGAACCTGATATGTCACTTCCCTTAATTTCAGTAAGTAAGCTTGTCAATTAGCCCCATTTGTAATGTGATTTTTGATTAGTACACATGGATTTTTTTCTGTGATTACCACACTGATTAGGTAAATTGTCACTTGAGTTATTGGTGAAGCCTTGGTTTGTGTGGCCTTTAGTAGCTCTAGGAAACAGATACTTTTTTAATGACCAGAGTAAAAATTAACTATCATTTTTCTGTCTCACCTGTACCATTATTAAGTGCAATTCACTATCTCAGAACTATGTTTTCTAGCTTTCCAATGGATCTTCTGTTAGAGCCATACAAATGAGTGATAAGTTTATTTTACCTTCTGCTTTATTATTTATCAGCCAGGAAATATTTCTTCCCTTTTATGAATACTTCAGGGATATATATATATATAGTTCAGGGCCACATGAAGAGATTTGTTTAAAGGTTGCCTTGAAATTTGTCTTTGATCCATTTTATTTTTCTTTGAATTGAAAGCAAGAGATATTTTCATAATTGTGTGGCACAATTTTTAAAGTCTCGCAAGATTTGATTAGGTTTTAACAAAGAACTGTAGTTTCTGCATGTGCTGCGTGTTTATGTGGGAAAAAATCATTTTGGAGATGAGAAATAGTAAAAGCACAATAGAGTAGGAAGTACCTGGCATATTAGAAGTGATAGAATGGGAACTTGTGCCATATTTCTGGGTACTTATAAGTGTATAGGTAGACTGTTGAAGGGTTCCTCCTCTCCATAAAGCATTTATACTTAATGAACCTTACATTCCAATTCCACTTAGAAACATTGGTATGCTTAATCTAACATTTAGCATATTTGAATCTGATGAATATGTATTTTTGATGGTGATGATATTCCATCTGTGTACTGTTCTTAGGAGAAAATATACAAGCTTTTTTCTGCATTTGTTTTTCATGAAACATTAAGATGAGTATTTCTGAGGGCTTTTCTTAATGAAGATGTATCCTTTTTTTATTCAATTTATTAGTGATCCAGTATGGAAGTTTCTGTAAGTACATTGGAGAGTATGTATGCTTTTTTTTTTTAAAGATTTTATTTATTTATTTCCAGAGAAGGGAAGGGAGGGAGAAATAGAGGGAGAGAAACCTTAGTATGTGGTTGCCTCTCATACGCCTGCTACTGGGGACCTGGCCCGAAACCCAGGCATGTGCCCTGGTCTGGGAATCGAACTGACAACCCTTTGATTTGCAGGCTGGTGCTCAATCTACTGAGCCACACCAGCCAGGGTAAGAGTATATATTCTTTGGTACTACTATATATAAAGCAACACTATGGAACCAGAATCAAGGAATTAAGTCTTAGTTGTAAAAGGTGGCATGTTTTTCAGACTGACCACAATGGTTGTGGGACATGTGAAGTACAGCACTAGATAGGAGTCTGAATGAAATTCACTTTATTTCTTTCAGCTTTTGTTATATTAGCTAATTTTGTATATGTAACACACTAAAATAAAATACTTCTGGGAACATTTTAACTGATTTTCACTAAACCTAATTTTTGTACATAATCTGAATAGACCAGTGGATTTCAAGTTTAACAAAGTAATGATCAGAAAAAGTAGCCCAAATGTTGATTTTGCTTTCATAGATTTCTTTCTCAATGAAAATTATATAATGTGTTAAGGTAAGTGTATCTTGATTTTTTCCATAGAATTAAACAACACAGATGAAATGATGGCTGTCTTCTAAGAATTTCTGGTTTTACCTCCTCTAATTATGATTTTCTGATAGTAGTAGTGATTCAGAAGTTATTTTGGGCCTAGACTAGTGATCCATCTTGCCCTATTTTCTGTGGATTGTATGGTGATTAGCCTTCTAAGTTTCCATTCAGGTTTAGAATATGTAATGACCACTGTGCAGCCTCCTCAGCTTTGTTTCTCAGTTTGACTGCTACTAGTTTGATTTTTAAGAGATTAAAAACTGTCTTAATTCAAATCAGCTAGATATGCCACTTCTCCTTCAATTTAGAATGGGATTCTTCTTGGAATAATGGTGATGAAGGCTTCCCTGTACCTTTCCAAGAGCGACATCTTGTGAGTTTGGCTGACGTGGACCTAGGGGCAGCAGGCTATGGAACTATAGCTATCACTTATCACAGCTACTCCCCCAAGGGTAACTTGTCCATCTAGGAAACTTTCTTAAGTCTAGCAGTGTCAGCTGAGTTGAGGTGGGAAGAAGCCCAGGGTAGAAATAGCCAGTTGTCTTGCTGGAATGATTGTGAGCAGCCAGGTACTTTAATTGTTCCATATTCTCCCTTGTGGGGGCTTCTGAAAACACAGTTTCACTTTTCTTTCTTTCCTTTTTGTTTTAAGTAAATCCAGGTTGCATTTGGTGCGGGGTGGGGGCGGGGATGGATTCTAACCAGAGATAAGCTTTCATTTCTTCTTTCCTTTAAAAAAGTAATTTTGAAAATCATGTTTCTAGTTTGTGTTTCCATTAAAATGTGAGCCTGAATACATTATGGTAAGCCTTGTTGTCCTTGGGTCTCAGGAGTCTGGAGGAGGTTATTGTCCTCATACAGTGAGCTCATTAGACAACTCCTGGAACCAGCTGTTTTAATTAGGTCACACACAGACCTGGCTGAAGGGTGGCCAAGGTGACTGCAAGACCGGAGACCAGGGTGGTTTTTGGTTGATACCAACCTGCTGATACTAACTCCTCTCTTGACCAGTATTGTAGTGTTCCCTTAATCCTGCTTATGTAGTAGAGCAGTAGCCATTTAATTGTTTCTTATAGCTATATGTTGCAAGTTCAGCTTTGTGTTAGGGGAAGAGATTTGACTATCAGAAAACAGTAGAAAAGTGGGTGGTCCCTTTATTAACACGTCTTTCTGGCCTGTGTTGGAGAGATGATGTGCTCTCTGCTTTATGTTATGGTAGCTAGGTAAGTCAGTGTCCCTTTTGAATTAACACATTTATGGAGAATATTTCAGGATTTCTGTTATTAAAGTTACTATATGTTAAGTTTGTATTTATAGAAAAAACCTATTCCCTTCCTTTAGCACACCATTTAAAATATAAATGTAAAAAATATACATGTATGCCTTTACATACACATGCACACATAGAGAGAGAAATGTGTGAGTTTAATGACCAAGGTTACTAAAACTGTTTCATTATCAAAGGAAAAGTAATAAAATGATCCTGTTGGTTTTGTATGTTTTTCCATTTCCAGTCTCTAATTATATTAGTTTATTTAGTTTATATTGTCTCAATTTTTTGCAAGATTGTAATTATAAAATACGTGGGTAGCTGAATAGTGATTACTTATTTAAACACACACACACAACACAACTCCTGATAACTCTTCCCTGTTTATTTTCCAGCTGTGAGGCCCCAGGATTCCTGGCGAGGGCCTCCTCCCCTTTTCCAGCAACAAAGATTCGACAGGTAATAATAAAACAAACAGCACTTTAAAATATTTTTCCACATCTTCTATTTAAGGTTTATGCTTTCTGTTTGAAATATACTTTCTTCCCTCTAAATAGTTTCTCTTGTGTCTGTCCTTTAGGAAAATAGATGGTTAACACATTGAAGTAAAAGGCTCATGTTTATATACTTTCCTACTTTTCTTGGTTCTTGGCCTCTGTTTTATTGAAGCTTTTGAGGTGCCCTGAAAAAATGCAACAGAGAGAGCTTAATTTGTATTAGGTTTTGGGATAGCTAAACAAATTTCTTTTTAGAAGGGTTGTGCAGCTTAATGAGGCATAACTAATGGTGTTCCACTTTTATCATTTCTGTGCCGGCAACACAGCATCAGTACAGACCAACCATTGATTCTTGCTACAAACCTCTTGAAGTCCTAATCAGCTTCTTTGGTACAACTTCTTCAAGGCTGACAAGCCTATTGTACGGCAGTGTCACTGTAGGTCAGTAGTTATTAGTTGCCACTGAAAACAGTTTCTTTAACTACTTAAGACTGAACTGAATTAAATGCAGAAGGGACTTAGAAGAGGATTATGGGATCTGCAGTCTAATAAGTACCATGGACTAGGGTGAATGTGACATGGTTTAATAACAAGGGATGTTTGACATGTGTTCTTTCATTGATAAGTTGTGTGCTTTTAAGTCAGTTGGCCCCTACATGGCAAGACAGACATGTTATGAATAATTACATTAACATCTATAGAATAATTTTTAAAGGATACCTCTAAAATCTATCATTTTATGCTGGTTTTGCCACCTCAGTGCTAAAACATGATATTGCTAAGCCCCATCATGGTAATAAGGCTTTCTTCTTTGCCTTCCTAGTTTTAATCTGTTTTGTCCCCCTTTCCTCTAGCGTTTTTAGCAGTCCGATCTGTTCACATCTAAAGTTGTTATGAACAGGGTTATAAATGTTGCACCCCTTTTAAGAAAACCTTTTCTTTAGAATTTCCAAAAGATATGAGACTTTCAAAAGGATAAAAGAAAACGTGGTATTCAATTGTTTATCAATAGTATCACTATTTATTGCAAGCTGCATTTTAAATTTAAGATAACTGAAAATGCCTGTATTCATTTTGTTTTCAATATCATTGCTCAAAGCACACTGATGTACTACTTCAAATCCTCAGTTGCATCATTTCCCAAACAAATTAAATGAGTAAAGGGTAATTTTTTTCCAAATTATGTATTATCATGTAAGAGCTCAACTCTTTTAAAATAAGTCTTTCTGAATTGCTTTTGTCCGGCTTGATTTTAAGACTTGGTTTCCCCACCCCGTTGCTTTCCTTTTTACTGTATTATTAATAATTGCTAGCTAACATTTATCATGTGCTTTCAAAGTGTCAGCACTGTGCTAATATGCTTTTAAAGACATGACTTCACTTATTCCTCCTGCAGCCCTTTAAAGATGTTATTTTTACAGATGAGGAAACGAAGGCAAAGAGAAGTTTAGTAGGTTACTTACGGCCTTCCTTCTGTACTGTTCTTTACTAAGAAACTTTTCACTTGAGCAAAGCTCATCAGAATACTTGTTTTGAGCACAGTATTAGAGTAAAGACACAGGGACTTAAAGGATGTAAAGGATCTACTTCCACTTCTGAGGCACACTTTCTTTCCCAATAGCTTTCCTTTCTTCTACACATTAAAAGTTTTCCTAAGATTATCACCAGTGTCCTGATGTCCATCATATTTTGGAGGGTTTTTTTCTCCCCTAGTTAAGTATTGGTATTACCCTGACTTACTTTGTGAACCGCATATTAGGTACAAATTTTGTGAGGCATTTTTGGTTTAGTTTTATTCATAAAACTTAAAATCATGCCTTTAAACAAAAGTTTAATGCGAGCATAATAGAATTCTGTCTTATGTCTTAAATCACGGTCATTTAAGAAGTAAACCATTGATTCCTAAACAGTTTGAATTCAGCCATCCTAAACTTCATTAGCCTATCAGTAAATACAGTATATCACTCATTTTGGTAGCACTTGTTAATCATTCCAGACTTATAAGACATAGAGAAGAAAATATAGTCAATATGACTTTGGTAATATGTCACAACTAGTAAATAGTAGAATTCTTATTAGAACGAGGTATTATTCATCCTTATTTCAGTACTTTTCCAGTGCACTATTTTGAATGTTTGGTTGAGAGTCCTATGGAAAAAAAAATGTTAGTGTACCTTTTTTTCTAAACTGCAGTTTTTTGAATTATCTCCTCTTTGAGATAGCATTTATAATTCGTATATTCATTTCACTTAAAAATACAACAGGGAACACATACACAACCCTTGCCCCTCCATGCAAAGATAACCTAGAGTTAATATGTGCAGAGATGTTCAGCATTTGGCATCACTTGAGTTCTGGCCCATTTTTTATGTAAAGAAGCTTCTCTTTTTGGCCATATTCAAAGTAGCTATTTAGTCTTTAGTAGTTCAGTGAGTCATGGAAAATCTTTAAAAACTCTGATTTGTCATATCTATAAAAAACATAAAAGCATCCAAATTGGAGTCATTACTTCACATTGCCAGCTACTTTCCAAAGCAGTAATTTAGATACTTAAGAATATTTTTGCTGTTCATGATGCCAAATGCCTCAAATTAGTTGCCTCAATCAGTAGCTGATAATTTTTAAAAGTTAAATGTATTAACTCCAATACTTCCATCACATATTTAAAATGTGTTTTCCAAGGCAAATTTCAGTTTGTAAACATTTCCAAATTAATATAATAGGATAAAAGTATGATAATATAATAGGATAAAAATATGATAAACTGGTGAAAAATAAAAAAACCTTTATGCCAGTAAAGAGTAAAAAAAAATTCCTGTCCCTCTTTGTTTCTGTTTAATTTTAATTAGATTAATTTATGACAGTTATCTTTGTCAAAAACATTTTAAATAATTACTTTTTTTTTAGATTTTATTTTGTTTACTTTTTAGAGAGAGGGAAAGGGAGGGAGAAGGAGACAAAGAGAAACACCAATGTGTGAGAAATACCCCGATCAGTTGCCTCTTGCACCCCCCAACTGGGAAACCTGGCCCACAACCCAGATGTGTACCCTGACCAGGAATCAAGCCAGTGTTTTAGTTCACAGTTCAGCACTCAATCCACTGAGCCACACCAGCCAGGGTTTCAATAATCATTGTAACAAAAAAGAAGAACTTTGTCTTTTTAAACTGTGGCTTTGCTCGGAACCTATATCTATGGATCATAAAATTATGTAAAATTACATTTATAACGTATATTATTTATACTAGCAGATTTACCTGTAACTCAATTGAGTTTTGTTGTAAAACTGAAAAAAAATTGATCATAGTTAATACAATGTGTGAGTTGCATTTTTCATGTGTGGGTTTTGCATTAATGCCTCAGTTTTGATGAGCATCTTTGGTATAGCACAAATCTTCACCCCTCACTCCTGCAGAGACCAGAAGAGCCCATTCCTGTCTCTGCACAAGGAGCTATTATTACTAAATAGATGAGGCATTTCTGCTAAAGTATATTTGTATTCATAATGAACCTCCAAAATAAGTAAAGGTCCTGAATATATGCATATTTTTGGAAAGGTAGACTTATTTTTTGTTTTATTTACTTACAGCAAGTTATATTATTAGAGCTTTGGTTTCACTACTAACTGTGAAGAATAGCATTAGCCTTTTAAGAGTTCTTCAGAGAGCTATTCTTTAAGCTATCACACAAAAATAATCACCTTTAGTGTTTAAAAAAAAATAAGGCAAGCCCAAGTGAAGGGAGGGGATTGGTGGGTAGAGAGGATGGTTTCAGGCTTGAATAGGTTTGAGAAGAATGCATTTATCCAATGAACCCAACTTTGGGGTTTTTTTCCTAAGACCCGGGAGGTGAAATTCATATGCTGATACAGTTATAGCTAATTCCAGCTCATCAATTTTTTAGCAAATTTAAAGTTTTGTTGTAATTTTTCCTAACATCTTTAATGGCCTCAAAGCTTCTAATTTTAAAATATATTGGAGAATTTTGCTTTTGTTAATTATTTGTAGTGACTGTTCAATAAAATTGAAGTTGAGTAAAAGGCCTCAAGGAGAAAGTTATGTTTTAAACAGTGATTGCCTTTTGAAAGTTTGTCTTTGCTACATTGTTTATGTGATAGTTTTAAATTATGATTTCATACATCATACCTGTTGCTTTGTATCTGCAAAGTTAAAATAGGCACTTAAAGGCAATTAAAACATTTCTTTTTTTGACTAGTAATTTGGGCCAGCAAACTGGGTTATAATAGCTGTTGAATCTGTGTTCCCATGTAAACTGTACATCAAATGCCAGTCAGCCCATACCAATTAGTGCTCATGTTGCTAGGTCACCGTGGTCAATTGAGAGCTACATCAATAGAACTTGAAAAGGTTTCCTCCTGATCAGACCTTCTGACATATTGAGTAGAATAATGGATGGGAAAAAACAGCCAAGTTCCCTACCCTAGATTCAAAATACTCAGCAGTAAGAATTCATTTGCAACCTGCAATTAACTAGAAAGAATAGACTCCAAGAAAAAGTCTGGACATTTTAAAAAATAAAGCCCCATTCTCCTGTTTTGTACATGTTTACTCTGTAGATAACATTTTAAATATAGCCAAGTTGGTGATCTTGGTCCACATCTTTATATGACTAAAAAGGAAATTTCACAATTGAAAATGAACAAAATATTTTTAGTCAGGCCTTTCTGAATTATTTGAGTTTTAAACACCCTTTTTAATAAATGCTGATACTTCATGAAACATTAGACTACACTGGCTATGTGGTATTACAAAGGCTACTTTGATATTACATATCCCATATGACAAATGCAGCATAATTGGATTTTCCTAAAATTTAGATATGATACCTTCCAGTTTTAGGCTTTGGGCTATATAACATGCTTGACTTCCAATGCACACATAATGCTTTTCCACAGAAGTGTTGGTGCTGAACCTCTGCTGCCATGGAACCGGATGCTTCAAAACCAAAATGCAGCCTTCCAGCCAAACCAGTACCAGATGCTAGCTGGGCCTGGCGGCTATCCACCCAGACGTGATGATCGTGGAGGAAGACAGGTGATATGGTGTAGGCTGTGGAACAAAAAGCATACTGCTCACTTTCTCTTTAGCTATGCCTCTCAGGACTCAATATTTTCATAAAAACATGTCTGGATAAGATGTTAATAGAGTAGCTCAGCTGAACTTGGAACTCTCATTAAAAATATATATTGGGTGAGTATCTGCCTTATTAAGTAGATTATACCTTGAAGATACTAAACAATTTCCAAACCAAAAGCCTTTCCAATCATAGCAATCAGTGACATTTAACACAAATGTGGTCATTGCCCAAAACACATTGTTTATTCTTGAAGGATATTGCTTTTTGTTTTACTACAAACTAGATCTCTATAATAGATAATTTACTAGAAGATGAAACGAAGGAATCTACCTTTTCAGTTGTTATCTCTATTTATCTTATAAGTTTTCTACATTGATTTATCTGACATCTCTCCTCATGGAAGAAAATTTCTCCTTCATTAAAATAAATGTTTCCATATATTTTTTCTACCAAATTTAAACATCAAATGAGTATAGTAATTTCTGGGTACCTGTAGTAGATGTAAGCTTCATTTCATTTTCTCATAGCATGCAGTTTTAGTGACATTTAAAACTAAGGTCTTTTTGCCTCATTCTCTTTGTCCCCCAGCCATTCGACACCCTGTCCAGTATTAACATGCTCTTGATTCAAATCTTTGCCAGAGAACAGGGTCAGAATGCTGTGATTCAGAGTATATGGTGTTTGTGGAGTTTGGTACCTATGGTGATGTGAAGTGGTTTTAAATTGCTTACCTGGTGTTGCCTACATGCCTTTTGCAGTGTTTCCAATAGTAATTGTGTAACTGAAGATCTTACTTTGTATCCCTTTTTCTGATAGCTAAGAAAAGTCTTTTTTACACTTTTTTTTAGTGTAGTTGTACAAGTCACTGTTCACTTTACAAAGAAATAATCATCTTAATTATCTTTTGAGAATTTTGTTAGTTTATTAGACTCAGTTCATAGAATTATACTTTAGAAACCTTTATCATATTGTAGGTTGAGACTCTTTATACTACTAGAATCAATGATACTAGGCAATCTAAATAGTGATTATTGAAATGACGACATCTTGGAGAATGTTAGTCCAGTCACCTTATTTTCCCAGTCAGGAATTGAAACCCTAAAACACTGCAGTTTGGCGGCAAAGTTGGAAACTTCTGTAATTCTGACCCCAGTCATTGTCTGTCCTGCCTCCTTTAGAGAAGACCTTCCCTTTGAAGGAACACTTAACTGTTACAGGATATAAAATTCTTAATCACTTAGGAGATCAAAACCACTTACTAAATTTGTAATTCTTTTAGGACCTTTTGGAAATGTTTTTTTTTTTCTCAGTCTCTTTTCCACTGATTTTTATTAAATTGCAGTTATTGAAGTACTATTAAATTGTAGCAACCTACAGTGTGCCTTTGAAAGGTCTACAGAAATGTTATTTGCATGCATTCTAGGGTATGTTACAGATGTCACTAGTAATTGATTATATAATAATCTAATTTAATGTATTTATCGCTACAAAAAAATCCCTAAAATTAATAGTTATTTAGCTCTTAATTGGCTTCTTGCCTTGGTTGAGCAAATTGACTTTCCTTGTGTAAATGTATGAACAATACGGCCTGCCAGAGGTGGTAGGGAAGATTGAGAATTTCAAGGACTTTACACAAAATATTTAACTGTTTTATTTATGTGGATTTTAAGAAATTTTGAAATTGCTTTTGTTAAGGCTTGTTCGGTTAGTTGTCAGTAATAACATTTATGCTATTACTAATGTCCCACTTTGTAACTGGCTTTCTATAAATAAAGCTGCAGACCAAAAGCACCTATGTATTTATGAAGACTTTCCATGAGCTATATCTTTAAGACATATTTACCTTCTTTATGGTTTATTTTTCTATAGAGATGAAAAATTGCATTTCTTTGCAGCGGTATTAATCCAGAATACAAAATTCTTTCATTTGCTTATTTTTCAGGGATATCCCAGAGAAGGAAGGAAATACCCTCTGCCACCACCCTCAGGAAGATACAGTTGGAATTAGGCTTTTGTAAAGCTTTACCAAATTCTTTCATCATTCTACAGTTTTATGCTATTTGTGGAAAGATTTCTTTCTCAAGTAGTAGTTTTTCAGAAAACTACAGTACTTTGTGTATTTCTTTTAACTGTATATTTCTACTGATCTGATCTCACTGTTTTATGTTGCTCTCCAAAGATGTGTGTTGCATAATACAGTGGATCTGAATTTATTATTGCTTGTAAAACACTTTGATAGAATAGGAATACTGGTTTTTCATTATGGTTAAAAATCAAGCCAGCTGTGGATTTAAAAACACAGTGTATTCTAGATCATCTATGATCCATGCTGATTTTTAATGCACAAGAATTAGGTATGAACTCTTGAGCTGGAACCCTCAGTCAACTAGAGTATATATTGTTCAGTATTTCTTTGGAACTATTTCATTACTTGTCTTACAGAAATTTCTGGACTTTAGTAAAAAAAAAAAAAACAACAATGGCTTTGGTCTCTTGTGTTCTTATTCTTTTATAGTATTTCAACTTTGAAAATCTTGGCCAAGTATGGAAGTTTTTTTAAATGTTTTTCAGAAAACATTTCATTTCTACAATTAGATGTCAAAAGGAAATCAGTAAAGAAGTAGATATTAAGATGATATGCTCAGCAAGACCACCCAACCAACCCATACATTAGTGTGTCTGTCAGCTACTGATTTGGCTAACTATAAAATCTTTATGAGACTAAATTCACATTTTACATATTTCATGTAGACTCCTGTACCAGTTTTAAGGACTTTTTAAAACTTTTAAGAAAGGTTGAAAAGTGAAATTCATAGGTAAATAAAAATAGTCTATGCTCCTTAGCATTTGTGTGTGTGTGTTACTGCATAATAGATGCCAATTTGTACTCATTTTTTCCCTTGCTACTAAGCACACTATAATTTCTTAAATTTATAAAGGAATAATAAATTTATGGTTGGAGTTCACACAGCACTTCCATATGTGTTTTCATTTGATCACCACAACGAATTTAGATACATTGTAAAGACTTGCTGCTTTGTTCCTTCTTTCCATTCCAGCCTAAGATTGTTAAAATAAGATTTCTCTTTGACCTTCTGACATAGGACATTTTTACTTTAATATTGGACTAAGTCACACCTGTTAATTTTATTCTCTGTGGGGGGAAAAATCCCACCTGAATCTTAAAAGAGAAGATACGCATATTTTGAAGCTATTGAGTTCATTGTTATTGATGGGTAAATAGAGCAGGGTCCTTTATTGTTGAGACAGTCTCTCCACTGGGAATTAACACAACCATTTTGTATTACTTTCACAATACATTAAAATGATAATGCCTTCTGTTAAATTCCTCTTCCAAATATTAAAAATGTATAGCCACCTAAATCAAGTACTGAATATTCCAAAGGAGCTTAAGAATGTGTTACTGTGTATAAGTACCCAAAGCCCACACTTCAATAAACCTATATTTTCTCAAATCTTTATTTTTTGGTTTAGTTTAGTATTGTTTTAAGCTATCATGAGTGTGTCTATAAAATAATGACATTTTGGTTTTTCCACAATTACATCTAACTGTTCAATTTAACTTTGAAAGTTAATGTTTAAAGTGTTGTTTTGGAGACACCCAAGCAAAAAGATTGGTGGAAAAGTTAAGATGTTGGATTCCCTCTAACAGGTGGTGTGCCCTGAAGGACATCTGCCAGGTAGCTGAACCCTTAGTTCTGGCCTCCTCAGTTACTTTACCCTTGCTTCCTTCTCTCCTTATACTACCCCCCCTTCCAAATTGTCCCCATTTTTGAGTGTTCCAGAAAATGCCCTTTATTTCAACAAGTGAAAGCTTTTAAGAACTTTATTTTTTTTAAGATTTTATTTATATATTCTTAGAGAAAGGGAAAGGGAGGAAGAAAGAGAGAGAGAGACAAACATCAGTGTGTGAGAAAAATTGATGTGTTGTCTCTCCTCCATGCCAGAAGCTAATAACCAGGCCAGGCCTGTACTCTGAAGAATGGGGGATTGGAACCTGCCATTATGTCCCTTTGCAGTACAATGCCCAACCAACTGAGCTAGTTGGGCAGCTTTTGAGAACTTGAAATGAAATATTTAAAACTATAAATATCCCCCTCCACATAACAAGCCAGTTTTAAATAACTGTACTCCATTATATTTAAGTTGGGCAAAGTTTTTCAGGATCTTTAAAGATTCTTAAAAATCTTAGAATGTGGAACTGGCCTGACTTAATTGTGGTGGTGCTAAGGGCCCTTACTGAGCAATGGCCTTCCCTTTAAAGATCAAATGAGACAATGCACATTAAAGTACAAAGCCATCTACAAATGACTTAGATTTCCATTTAACGTTACAAAGGCACATTGGGTGTAAGGGGTATAGGTGGAGGTGGCAGACTGAGGCGGGGCTTGGGGTCCTGAGCTCGCATTTTCCTTTGGGCTCCTTGGGAGTTCGAGTGTACCTCTGCAGAGTCAAGGTTCCCCGGACGGAGTGGCTTTCGCAGCGGGATGCTGGTGGCGCTCGGAAGCCGAGAGGTTGGTGCAATGGGGACAGAGGTGCTGTTCTCCAGAAGCAAGGTCTTGGATCTCCGGCCCCAGTCACCCGGGGTCAGGGGCGGTGGGGCGGAGAGGAAGCTCTCAGTCCTCGGAGCACGTGGGGCGTGTATCTGTGCCCGGCTCCTGTTCATGTTCGCTCAGCTGCCCCGCCGGTCCGGCATCCCACCGCCGCCCTAGGAGCCCCGTGAGCTGTGGGTATGGAGCAGGGTGAGCGCGAGAAAGCTCAGATCTCCAGCCCTCAGGGTGGTCCTGTGTCCCTGCTTTCATGAAGTTGCCTAACCCTGAACATTGCGGCATCAACTGTTGGTTTCCCGGACGCAGCGCCACAGCTTTCTCAGTCTAACCAGTTTCATCATCTCAACTGATGCACCCATGCATGCACCCAACCTGAAAGGGAAGAGTGGAAATTGTTCTTCCCTCCGTGGCTGATGTTTTAAGTTCTGAGTCTGAATATAACCTGATTCAGCTATGCTTAAAAATCAGAAATATAGATTCTCCATAGAGTCCACTAGGATTCCCCATTCCCAGCCGGCAGAGTGGCTGCCTGGCACCATGAGCTTGTCGGCTGCTTTCTGCCCACTTCAGAGAGTCGTGGAGCTGAGATCTCTCCAGACTGTTCCTAGCGATTCACTGCTCTACTAATTCTACCCAGGAAAATAAGTCAACAAACTAATAAAATAAGCAGCCCACTCAAGTTCAAATACTTGTGCTGTCTCCCACATACCATATTAATGGAATGAGGCCAAGAGAGAACATGCTTTGATTTTTTTTTTTTTGTATGAAAAGGGAATAGAGCTATTCACTACTGCAGAATAGTTTGTACAACTTAGCGTTAGGCACATTCGTGGTTAAACTCTTATTAGAGAAGTCACCCAAACAATTGTTGAAATTAGGTTACATGGAATTTAAAACAAGCATTTCATTCAATTGCAGGTAAACCTTCAAAATAAAAAACATGAAAGCAAAAATCCTCTCCCAGAAGCTTTCATTACGTCCTAATTTAAAAATAATTTTAAAAAGTGATCTCAAAGTCACAGTTATCTCATACCTACTGGAGAGAGCCATTTCCTGACCAGATATTGATGAAGTTTTCCATCTGAGTGTAGTCCTTAAATCTCATCAATTCTCACTAGCAGTAAAAGGCTATTTATTTTCTTAATAAAATCTCTCCTTGTTCCCTGTCCCATTGGGTTTGAACATAGCAAGTAGCAGTATTTTAAAAAACTGGACGGAAATAATTAAAATACTGGTTTAACACAATAACAGTGTTGCATTAAACAGTTCGGCAATATCATTCATGCTTTGAACCTTATCTGAAATTTATATTGCCACCATATAATTCGCCATTTTCTCTTATGCACAAATTCGTATCTAAAAAGTGCAATTTTTGGGTCTTTATGTGATTATTGTCCACAAATTTATTCTGAGTCTTTCTAAATCATTAGTATTCAATGCAGCTAACAAAGCAAATGTTTGGAAGGTGCTTGTATTTAGTGAACAGGGCTGAATCTGATTTGCTTTACGTTGAAAGTAAACAGTCACTAGCAGAATGAGTTTGAACACAACATCAGTTGATAAAAAGTCTGACTACTTGTTCTGAGCAAAGCCTTAAGTATAAGACAACTGGATTACATCCCCACCCTTCCTGTTTACATCAACACTGCACACACACAATACTTCAATTTACATCCCAACACAGATTACAGAAAAGTACCTGAAATCCCTGCTGGTCCTCTCTCCACAATTTTAATTCTGGATTTTGGTTCCTGTGTCTCAATTAGAAAAGATAAGTTAGATTGTTGTAAAACCCCAAAACATTTAGGAAAATGTCCCATCTGCAGTTAGCATTTCAGAAACTGAGTTTGGCTGTGGCCTCTGCTAAACTTGGAGGGGGCTTTGTTTTACTCAAACCCTGTGCCAACAACTCTCCTTCTTGGTTGTGAAGACACTTCTCTCCAGTTAATGAGTTTCACCTAGTCTGGCTATTTGTGTTTTACAAAAGATCTGGGAAGCACTGACTGCAAAGGAAAAACAAGGTGGTGTTTTGTGTTAATCAGAACGTGGAATTCTGCAGTAAAAACATTTTTTCATTTTCATGTTTCAAGAACCAAACCTTTTTCTACTTTTAGGATGTGCACACAAAACAGTAGTTCTTGGGTGCAGAAATGTTAAGACCTCTGGCAGCAACTACTTCTGGCTTGGGTCCTTTACTACTTAAAAGAATGCTGAAATGAAAAAGATATGACTGTACCAAATATACTTTTGGAAAATATTGTACAAAGAGGGTGTTTATTCTTAATGGTCTTTTTGATACTAAGTTCACTTAGTCTGAGTTATTCTTTTTTCCAGAAAATTATAAGTCAAAAACTGTCTTTGATATTTATTTTTTAAGTGTTACTTGGACCGCTTACTCCATAGGCTGTTATTGTTCTTAAGTGTTGGGCTGATTCATTCTCTCTCTCTGTCTATACATATATAATCAAGCCATGTGGACTTTTGGAACATGTTTTCTAGAAGTAAAATTTTTGAATTCTGGTATAATTTACTATTAGAGAATCAAAAAGCAATATAAACAGTATTTTGAAATTTGGCACATCAGTAATAGCTATGCTTGCTTGGTTAACATTTTGAAAGTCAATTCCAGCAATACACAAAAAACAAAATTGGAAGAATTTTTTGTATGTGTATTGCACCATTTCATACTACTTCTTTGTTCAAATTATTTTTGTGTAAAATGTTTTAAAAATGAATTCTCATTTTCCAAAATACACATTCCCAGTCCCTTGGTAAAGGCTGATTCCCTTGCTGCATTAGTGGGTTTTTTGCTCTGTGAAAGTGTCTGGAATTTATTGTTACCATGTAAAATACGGTTAAGAGAAAGTGCAAGTTTAACTTCTAAAACACCTTCCTTAGGATTCATTTTGCACATTCAGAAACAAGTCCAAAAATGAAGTGAAATAAAATGTTTCAACCTCAAACTAATTTTTCATGTGTAGAAGAGGTTTAGAGTCCCTGGTAATTGTTTTGATCATTTATAAATCATGCTTTATTCATGTTACATCTTTAATTTTCATTAATTTTGTAAGTTCGTGTATTTTTAGCTTGTTTTAGTATTTTTACTCAACCAGTTATTTCAAAGTGAACTGAGCCTTGTTATCAATTGTGCCAACTATTATAAAAAACAAAACCTATATAACAGTGAAAAAGCAATGACCTTGACTTTCACAAAAAGTACTTAAGTTTCTTTTGTTATATTTAAATATCCTTTGAAACATATGAAGTATAAATTGGCATATTAAAGAGTGAATACATTATTTTTACAATAAAACAACAAAAACAGTGTGCAACCCCTCAAGTTCCAATGTGATATTGGAAATATAAAAATTTTTGTTATTTATTCTCTACATCCTGACTACAATTCAATAAATTACCTATTCCTTCTTCTTGACATTCTTTGAAATATAGATTAATTGATGTCAGTTTTAGCAATCTTGCTTGCTTGTTCTAGTATATTGTCAAGGTATTCAAAATCAGACAGGCAAATACCTTAGAGTAAATAACATGTCTATACAAGAATGGGTGTATTTATTTTATCAGCTGATTTTGGGAGACCAGATTCCATGTAAAAGTACTTCACAATCCTTATGATGTACTGCATTGTGGGGGTGGTCCTCTTTTAGGGTAATATACACTCATTTGCTAAATAATGATCAAAACATTTAAAAATCATCATTAAATTTAAAAAGCTATATCCATATAAGCAGTATTTTGATTATTTTTTATTCAATTTCTCTATTACCTAAATGGCAATAATTCCTCTGCAATAATGTTACTATGTTCATGATCCACCAATTTACTTTCAATCAAACATCAACGAAATTGCACTTCGGGGGTGGGGGAGGAATGCTCTTCGAAAATGAATCTCCCAAGGTAAATTCCACTTTCAAAAGGATTCATTGTTAAAGCTGAGTTGATTTTTAGAGCTACAAACACCAACAAGTTTCCAATATTTAAAACTGCGAGCTTTGGCTAGGAACATGGCAGATGTGGACTCGGCTAGCTTTTCTCAAAATTTGGAAGTTCTAGAAGGGGGAAATCACCACCTCAAAGCCTCCTGGCACGTTACATTATTTGATCCTGGGGCTGTTACTGTCTCCGCCCCCAATAAAGAGGTTCAGAGCCTGCCCTTCTCCGTGGCGCGTTCGTTCATTTTGATAGCCGCTGGTTCCTTTTGATAGCCGCATACACTTAAGTCAGTTTGGATAGGTTTCCTCCATCCATTCTCCCAGTTTTTTTCACAAACCCTTCAGGCCTCAGGCAGTACACCTCCCCAGGGCACCCGCGCGGTCACCACGTCCTGCTATACAGCAGGTTGGCGCCAAGCACTCCGCCGCCGTAGTCCCCCGCAGCAGTGTCCAGGGCCGCCAGCCCACCCCCCGGGCCGTGCAGCGCCGGCGGGCTGGGCGACAGCTCCTCCAGTTCTGGCGCGGGCGTCGGGGCTGGTGGCTGCGGGCCGGCCTGGCTAGGCGTCGGCGTGCCGGCGCTGTTCTGGCACAGCTTGCCGTCCTTGACCAGCACGGGCACGGCCACGCGGCGCGGGGAAGACGGCGGCGGCGGCGGGGCGAGGCCGCTCTCCGGCTGCAGCTGCTGCGCCACCTTGTCTTTGGCCTGCCGCTTCATTTTGTAGCGGTGGTTTTGGAACCAGATCTTGACCTGCGTAGGAGTCAGGTGGATCAGGCTGGCCAAGTGCTCGCGCTCGGGCGCCGACAGGTACTTCTGCTGCTTGAAGCGCCGCTCCAGCTCGTAGACCTGCGCTTGCGAGAAGAGCACGCGGCGCTTCCTGCGCGGCGCTGCCACCGCTGGATGCAAGGGCGCTAGCGGCTTCGTGGCGTCCGCGATGCCAGTCAGCGACCCCATGCCGGCCACGTTCACTCCCGTCGATGGCCCCATGAACCTGGAAACTGGGGAGGGGCCGAAGGGGGAAGCCCGGTGAGCGCGAGGCCTTCTTCCCACCGCGGCGATCTCGACGCCAGCGGGACCCAGCCTGGGTCCTAGCACCCCTCGCCCGCCCCCAGTCGTGTCCTGGACATCTCGCGCGCACCAGGCTAGAGCCCCACGCGCGCCTGGACACCGGCACCCCCGCGCCCCGCGCTGTTGCGGAAAGAGCCCGTGCCGTCCGCCTGCCCTCAGTCCCGCGCTCCTGGCCCCGCTCACTTGACGAGTAGCGCGGGTCCGGATTGGCTCCGTACCAGCCGGTGGCCGCGGGGGCCGCGCCGCCCCGCATGCTGTCCGAGTAGGCGGGCAGCTCGCTCACGTTGCCAAGGCCGCCGTTGCAGTAGCCGCCCAGCGCGCCAGGCGGGAACTGCGAGACGCCTGGGGGCATGTGGTAGGTGGCAGCCGCCGCCGCCGCCGCGGCCGCCGCGCTGTGCCCCGCCAGGCCGTGGGGCTGCACCCCTGCCACTGCCGCCCCCTGCGAGGACGGCCCGGGAGGCGCGCGATAGGCAGCGGCGGCAGCTACCCCCAGGGGCGCCCCCAGGCCGGGCGGCGCGCTGTCCATGGCACCGCTGAACTTCTTGTAGGTCTCCTCGATAGGGCTCAGGATGTCGGACACGGAGAAGGGCGTCGTGTGCTTGGGGCTCAACGACATGGCTCAGTGGGCCGCCAAGGAGGGGAACCCGGGGCGGGGGCGGGCGGGACGCGACAGTCCTTTAGTGCCGCCACCTCAGCCGCGCCACAGAGCCAGTGACGAGTCGGAGGCTCGGCAAGTCCCGGGAGCTGTGGATCTGGGGTTTATTTCAGTCCCGCGCCAGGTTTACGACAGACTCGGGGGGCGGAGCAACATCCCAAACCAGCAAACAATAGTCATTGGCATTTTTTCTCTTGCACCCCCCTCCCCACAACAGAGGCAAAAATGGTAAAGGGGGCAGTTGGATGTTTCCTGACAAGATCACCCCTCTCTGCATTCTCCATGCTCCCGCCTCTGTCCCCGGCAGTCACCCCAGCCCTCGAGCACCAGAATTAGAAACTCCGAAGCCGGCGTCTAGGCTTGATGAGAAGGGCTGAGAGCTTCTCCGATCCAGAGTCCTGTTTTCCCGAAGTGACTTCGGAGCAAAGTCCAGCATAACTGTGGATGGGAAGTGTGGTACAAAATTGGGGTGGGGGGCGTGCAGGACTAGCTGCGTCGTCTCCAGCTACCCGCCCCCTCAGTTAATCATCTAAAGAGTTTAAAACACACACACACACACACACACACACACACACACACACACACTTCTGGGTCCATCCCTAAGAGCGCATAAAGAGAAGAGGTACAATGACCGTCTTTTGCCATTGTAGGGCTCCTAATTTATGCATCTTTAGACTCTTCAGCATCATTTTGTGGGCAAGCAAACAAGCACTTCTAAATTAGCTCAAAGTATCCAAATCCAGAGAAGAGAGAAAACCCACAGAGAGAGACACAAATACATACATGCTGCCTTGTAAGTATTGTTTTTACTTTGTTGGGATGTAAATTGAGGTTGGTTAAGGGAAAGAGAATAACTTTTATTTGCTAATATATTTCACTTTCGATTTGCACCTGTAAAGTTCTTTACCGTTTTCTTTGCCTTCTCTCCGCCCCGCCCCAACCCCCACCCCGCGTGCGCGCTCTCCCTCTCGCTTTTCTTCTCTTAGGGATTAGTTTCCTATCACCAACATGATTAAAAAAAAAAGAGGGAGGAAAAACACCAAAGTATTACAAGTATTTCTAGCTGTTCGAAATGGGTCTTTTGTTGTCGGAAAAATATAACTTGTTCAAAGATGGAATATGACATGGATGCAATAATTAGGTGAAAATGGTGGTTTCTCTTCAAAAAACGAAAATGGTAGTTTCTTTAAAAAATTGTCCTTTGACTTGCAAATTTACCTGCATAGCAAAGAATAGATATTATGAACTCTCCACCAAATGCTGAATACAATTAATAAGACAAAAGAAGTATGCAAAACATATTGGCTACATTTTGAAAATAATGTTACAGTTAAAATTATGAAGGGGAAATGCGATGCAATTTTTAAGTTTTTCTGGATAGTGGGGTAGGAGAAAAAAGACAAGAAACAAGAAAAGTGCTTTCTAAAGCCAGATTTTATTGTTTAAGAAAGAAGAAAAGAATGTGCGCAAAATCTTTTCAGTTTAACCTCGCTGTACATGTCTTGAAGACAAGACAGTGTGACCTATTACTTTTTCTGTTTTATTTCAACCCTTTGGTTGGAATGTCCTCTGAGATTTTGCTTTTATTGTTTTAAACGTTGTTTCCTTCTTTCTTTGTACTTCTGCAAAGAATCTGCCCTTGAGTTGTGAGCGGCGGTCATCTATAGGAAGAAAGTATTGGCAAGGCAATTGTGTACAGTACTTTAAAATACTTACAAAATACATGTTTACATAAATTGTTTGCACTCATCAGTTACTGACTTAGCTATTGCTTCAGTTTTAACATGATGCTACTTTTACAGGTCTTTCCTGAACTTGAAACACTTGTGCTAGTTCTTCATTCTCACCTGCACTGGAATGCCTACTTATTTTTCTTTTAATTAGTGACACACAAAGAAGCATTTACATGTATATTTAAATGGTTGCTGGAATCCTGAAAACTGTAGTTTGGGTTTTAAGTTTTAGTTTAAGTCAGTATTGTTTACTTGTGTTAACTTAAACAAAAAGTAATAGAAAGTCTTTCATTTCAAACTTTACTCAGAGACAACAGGGTAACTAAAAATAGTTGTTATAATATCTGTGGATATAAAAGTCACTTGTAAACCATTATATTTTATTTTTCAAGTTCAAACATGTTTCAGAAATGAACCCAATGATCATGATCTTCATGTTGATTAGTTATCAAAATTGAAAACATTTGCAGTTACAGTTTTTTCCCCCAGAATATTATTTACTGCGTTTTCAGGCTATACATTTTATCTTTTGTAATTAAAACAAATAGAACTTTGGGATAGTAGTTCACATAAGCCAGGGGTGTCAAAGTCATTTTCACAGGGGGCCACATCAGCCTCACGGTTGCCTTCAAAGGGCAGAATGTAATTTCAACTCCTTAACAGTTAAGGAGTAGTTACATTTATACAGTCCTAAAATTATTTTCACCCTCGGAAGGCAACTATGAGGCTGATGTGCACTGCCCCCTCACCCCTAGTGAAAATGAGTTTGACACCTCTGACATAAGCGGTTATATCACAATTGTTGCTTATTTTGTTTTTCAACATGATTGGGTCCTGCTGCAGGTACATTTACATCTGGAGGATTCCCATTTTTCAATAAAAGAGCACTTTATCTCATATCTGGAGGCTCTCTGCAGAGAGTCACTTTCTGACTTCCTAGTTACTTGATACCACCCTAAATAGTACTCCTTCACTGGTGAGCAGCCCTAAAAAAAAAAAAATCCACAATCTTTAACATTTCTCCTTATCAATTATTTGTGTCTCATTCCATAAATTATATACTTCCATGCTGGACTGTTTGGATGTGTGCAGATGATTCTGAAAATAAATATAGTCCGGGGGGTTCATATGTACATGTATGTACAGACACGAATTAAAAACCATTTAATATTCCATTAAAGATTTTCATCAAATTGATTTCATCAGATTATTGTCTGCCTAAATTATATATGGAAATTTATACTTAGTACATAGTTAAAAACTATTGACTAAGTTGGATTTCAAGGGAAATATATTTTAGGAATGTTCTCTTTCCTTAAAAAAATGTTGCCAATCAGAAAAAAAAAGCAAATACTGTCAAAGGGAGTTCAGTAAAAAGTTTCCCTCCTCAGAGGCACCATTACCTATTTCTTCTGGGATATCCTATTAATCTAGAAGCCTATAACTGTTTTACACACAAGTGGTAGCATGTTTTATATTGTTTGGTACTTTTAAAAAATATATAGCTTAGACTTAATAAATGGGCTGTGGCACATACAGGAAATTTTCAGGGACAAAAAGATTCAGCAGGATTTCTTGGCTTTCTGACAAAAATATGGTATTTATTAAAAATTTCTGATGTATTAGTTAACCTTAGAGACAAAGATATTTGGCAAAAAAAAATTCTGAAGTAGATGCCTTCCCTAGATTTGGGATTTGCTGTTGTCAGAAGCTCAGAGAGAGGGGCCTGAGGAATGTTGAGATATATCTCAACTTCTGACATATCTAGACAGTACTTAATGGGAAATATTATTTTTCTAGAGTAGTAAACATTTCTGATGTGTAACAAATTTCTTTATAAAAACAGTTTGACAATATAGCTTTCTGCTTGATACTAAAGAAGGTAAGTACTTTTTAGAAATGAGAGACCTGAATTATTTGTGATTAGTTTAAAACACGTGTAAGTTGATTAATAAAATTTTCATTTTGTGGAAGTAGCTTTAAATTGTCATCTTTGCAGTTGGGAATGAATAAAGAAATATGTCACATCAACAAATAAATGCATAAATAAGTGGAACAAAACCGATGTTTTTCCTTCTCTCTTGTCTCCCCCTTCCTCTCCCTCTCAAAAATCTATAAATTAAAATAAAAAAAATATGTCAGGATACTAGTGTTTTGTAGCAAATTTTAAGGTTACAAAGAGGAAACAAAACTGCTATAGAAATGAAACACTGTTTGATTATTTTTAAAATTTGTGCTAATTTCACCAGTTTCTAAAATCTGGCTTTTATTTCTTTTCAGTCCCCCTAAAAGCTTTTTGTTTGAGCATTCACTTCAGTGACTTTGAATCTCTTATGATAATTTCTCACTAGTATTTATGACTTTATTTCTATGTGACAGTAATCCTTTCATATTTTCTTTACAAAATGCAATGATCTCCTTGTAATTTAAATCCTATAAAAAACTCATAAGTCATCTTCTCCTGAGATCAACTATTTTAGATTGAAAATAGTTTTTTTTAGTTTTTGACCAATGAGTTTCTTTTAAATTAACATTATTAGTACTATGTGAGAATGAATGATAGTAGGTGTTAAAGACATTATTGTTGCTGAAGTCATTATAATAATGAGTTCAATTAAGTGATTTCTAAAAATTTAAAACTAGAAGCCTCCCCTTCTACAGTCCAGCTGTAATACTAATTTTTAAAGTCATGGTAGAGAATAATATGAGGCTATACCAGCAGTGTAAATCTATGAAAATTACCTAGTATGTTACAACCTTTTCAACCTAGGATTGTGAGCTTGAGCTAGAAATTTAATTTTTGTGTGTATTTATTTATTTATCTTTAGAGAGAGAGGAAGGGGATGCGGGGAGGATAGGGAGAGAGACATCGATTTGTTTCATTTATTTTTGTATTCTTTGGTTGATTCTTGTATGTTCCCTGACTAGAGATCAAAGCCACAACCTTGGCATACTGGGTTGATGGTCTAGCCAACTGAGCTACATGGCCAGGACCTAATTTTTGTTTTTAAAATTATTTTTTAGGGTAATAAAATACATGACATGGAAAAACAAGTTTACTTCTATATCTTGCTTACACAGAAAGTTTAAAACTTTTTAGAATACAATGCATTTCTATTGAGCAATGTAGCTGACTTTTTTTTAATGTTTTGGAATGTAATCAAATGGCTTTTACAAGAAAAAATTCTTTGCATTATAAGCAAAATCATATTTCTATTTATTATTCTGTATGAGGAGCTACTCATTCTAAAAGTCCTACCATATCTCTACACATATCTGATTAGAGTGAATACATGTAGCTTTAAAAAAATAGGTACTTTTATAAATTTTTCTCACATGTTCTCAATTTTACCAAATCTAAGGGGTTCAGTTAATTTAATGTAAAGTATCTTTCTCTCCTACGGTTTCCATTAAAAGTGTACCACCTTACACTTACAAATGAATTTGTAATTATAAAGGAGATATCAGTCTTTTCACCTGAATCAGGTAATTAAGTTATTTTCATTGCTATCACTTACTTGAAGGAAAAATTCCAATTTTTGATAGTTTGATAAATTATTTGTTGCATTTATTTAGTAAAAGATTTTATTTATTTATTTTTAGAGAGACAGAAAGGGAGGGAGAAAGAGAGAGAGAGAAACATCAATCAGTTTCCTCTCACACTCCCCCAACCGGGGACCTGACCCTGGTCTGCATACCAGCCATGTGCCCTGACCAGAAATCAAACCAGTGACCTTTTGAGTTCTTTTATTAGGCTTCACTCATAGGTGATATCATGTGGTTTGTCTTTCACCACCTGGCTTATTTCACTTAGCACAATGCTCTCCAGTTCCATCCATGTTGTCACAAAGGGTAGGAGCTCCTTCTTTCTTTCTGTTGCATAGTATTCCATTGTGTAAATGTACCATAGTTTTTTTGATCCATTCATTTACTGATGGGCACTTGGGCTGTTTCCAGCACTTGGCTATTGTAAATAATGCTGCTATGAACATGGGGGTGCATAGGTTCTTTTGGACTGGTGTTTCAGGGTTCTTAGGGTATAATCCCAGCAGTGGAATCATTGGGATCAAAAGGCAGTTCCTTTTAGTTTTTATAGAAATCCCATACTGTTTTTCACAGTGGCTGCACTAGTCTGCAATCCCACCAACAGTGTACTAGGGTTCCCTTTTCTCCACAGCCTCTCCAACACTTGTTTGTTGATTTGTTACTGATAGCCATTCTGACTGGGGTGAGGAGAGGGGAAGAGGGGGAAGAAAGGGAGAGAACCATCAATGTGAGAGACAAACATTGATCAGTTGTCTCTCACATGTGCCCTGACCGGGAACAGAACCCACAACACATGCATGTGTGCTTCCCTACTGGGAACCAGCGACCTTTCCTTTCCAGGATGATGGGCAAACAACTGAGCCACACTGGTCAGGGCCTCTTGTGTCATTCTTTCTGAGCATTCAGATCAGCTTCATAGACATTAACCCACTGAAATTTGACAAAAACGTTTTCTATCCTTTAGAAGTCATCCCCACCCTGCCAAACTCCACCTGAAATAAAGTCAAATGTGCATTAAAAACAAAACAAACAAACAGCCCTGGCTGGTGTAGTTTAGTGGATTAAGCGTGGGCCTGTGAACCAAGAGATCACGGTTCGATTCCCAGTCAGGGCACATGCCTGGGTTGCAGGCCAGTTCCCAGCAGGGTATGCACAGGAAGCAACCATACATTGATATTTCTCTCCCTCTCTCCTTCCCTTCCCCTCTGAAGATAAATAAATAAAATCTTTAAAACAAACAAACAAACAAAAAAAAACCCAGCAACCTTTTGGTTTGTGGGATGATGCCCAACACACTGAGCACCCCACTCAGGGCTGTTGCATTTATTACTAAAGTTTTACTGCATACATTTGAAAAGAAAGAACTGTGACAATAATTTAATGAGAGAGTAATTTGCCCAATTTTAACCTGTATTGCTCTGTGCAATGCTAACGTTGAGGGAGATATTTGACAGGTATTTATTTGCGTGTGTCTGTCCTCATTTCAGGCTTATTTTTGTGCTTGAAGCGGTAGGCTAGTGTACATCTCATAATTCAATATCAGTTTGGGTAGATTTTAATCAATTAATTATTGATTCAATATTTTACATTAAAAAACTTAATGTGAAATAACTTCATTACTCCACTTCATATAGAATAGTGTCATAAGGAGAACCTGACTGATGAATATTGCCTCATGAGGTTTTCTTAAAAACAAAATCTAACGAGTCTTCCACCACAACAAACATGCCAGATGCACTTGAATATTACTAATAATCACCTCAAAATATCCAGTTTGTGAAGTAAACTAATAATGAAATCTGACTTATCAGTAAATATAGTGTTTATTAAGTTCTTAAAAATTAAGTTGTAAATTTAAAAGGTAGTTTTATTTTGTCATTGTATAGGAAATTATGTAAGGATCATACTGAAAAAGTGATTTAAACGCTTTTTTTTTGCTTTTAGAAATAATGGAAATTTCACAAAAGTTCTATAAACCACACACTATTAGAATTGAGCAAAAATGCCAAACTAGAGAAATAAAAATTCCTGGAGAAAATCAGTACAAGCTTGAATGAAAGCAGCTTATCATTGGTATATAGTATGTCTTTTATTGATAAAAATAAAATTATCTAATAGAATAAATATATACCATTGGAGATCACCCCTTCCAAAATAAAAAGCATATATAACCAAAATAAATTTTAAAATAAAATTAACCATAACAATAAAAGGCAAACCTCAATGGGTGAAAGATTTTTATACACAGTAAAAAAAGAGATTTGAAATTGAATTTAATATTATTTAAATTTAATTTTTTAATGAGATAAGTAAATCTTGAACTGTGAAGGGTATATTAAGGTTGAATGTTATGCATAAGTTGTTCTAGGAATTAGATAATGGAATACTTTACAACATGATTGTTTTAATATTTTTTCTGTATGCTTTATATGCTTTCTATAAGAAACAGAAAGTACTCTGAAAAGTCTGAATGAAAACTGTTACACATATGAAGTTTTATTTTTCTATAATGATCTGGTATGTGTGACAGTTTCTTCTAGAGTTGATTTTCTTAAGTGCAGTATTTCTTTAGGATAATCAGTGAGAGTGCATATATGATTGAGCTACCATTGTGAACAAAACTGATGGTAGACTGCCTTGATGCAGCTCTTACCAAAAATTTGCAGAGATTAAAAGGGTGATGGAAATGGTGATTTAAGAATTGCTTTCTAAGGACACTGGATTATCAAAAACAAACCTGGAGTTTCCAGGGCCCTCTGAAATCATTTTCACATAAAACCTAGGTTTAGTGCATACAAGTGTTGTTAAGTGCTTTACTTGTGGGAAAAAAAATATTTATCTGGCATTAAGAGATTATTTGGTCATGGGCTGTAAATGTACGTATTAGAGTATCTGTCTCTACCTATTTAAAAAAGAGAAATGAAGACTGTTCTGAATATTCAGTGTTCCTTATGTGGTTGTGATGAGCTACATAGCCAATAAATGAATATAGGAAAATACTCATAAAAATGAAACACTTTTGATGCCCAAGAAAGTCTAATCATGAATTGTCATTAACTGTCTGCATATAGATTGCCACATTTCCTTATGTTCAAGCAGGTAAGTTGTATCTCTCTCACATAGATGTTTTGACCTAGAGACTCATGAAAGAAAAGCTTAATTATACATTTAATCTTCCTCAACTTTGATTCATAAAGGCTATGAGATAGCTTATAAATAAGGAAACTGGTGTACTTTAAACTCTTACTAAGAATCAGGACTCATAAATAAGGATTCTATAAAAGAGTAGAAAGTTAAGGTGGGGTGAAAAAACAAACAAACTATACATTCCACAAAGCCTACCAACTTGGCTCTAAGCTTCCTAATGATTAATTGAAAAAGCCAGTTATGCTTTCCATTTTTTTAGGAAGTAAAACACCCCTGATTCCTTGGGGGAAAGAAGCTTTTCCTAACACTTGGTTCTAAAAGAAGTTTCTCATAGCTTTTGTGATGGGCTCACAAAATATAAATATAAAATTCTATAACATAGAATATAAAATTCTATAACAGATGAAGTTATTTCCTAAAGTTGGCTCATTATAGTGACCATTCCTCAAAAAATATGAGACCCCAAATTAGTTCAATTAAGGTAACTCTGAGGGGTGGATGCAAAATAATAGGGCCCAAGTATGTAGCTTTCTTATATTCCAGGAACAAACAGCATACATTTCAAAGAAGACTTCATAAAAACCACCACATTATTCTACAGTCTGGTTATTAGAAAGCTCTTATACTGATGTTAAATATGTCACTGTAATTTGCCGGTATCGGTCCTTATTCAGTCCTTTGATGCCAAACTATAAGAGAAGTCCCTTCCCATAAAGCTCTCTACATGTAAAAAAGATACTGTATTGTTATTATGTCATTCTACTTGTTTCCTCCTTTTCATACAAAAAATCCCCCAGAATGGAAAGATCTGTTATGATCATATATAATTCTACAAACCAAGAATTTATCAAGTAATTATATGCTTGAGGGTGTCCTGAGTGCTTTAGAAAATTGGTTAGGGAGCCCCTTTGATACCAGAGAGAGGAAGTTTGTTCTTGGCATTCACATGCTGATCTTGAAACAGTACTTTTAAATTGTATATACATATGTGTATTATGTATTATTTAAAAGTATATGTACATATGTATATATGCAAGTGAATGTATATGAATATTTCTGTATAGGAAAATGCATACCATTTTAAATAATAATTCTAAGTTATTTACTAATGAAATTTTTAGAATATATACCATTTGTAAGGTAGAGATAAAGCTAAAACCACTAACATTAATTTGTTTACCAATATACTAGGTACATTTATCACCTTTATGTATTTATCTCATTTAATATTTACAATAGAAGAGAACTTAAAGTGTGACCAACATAGATAGTGATTTCAAGTGAAAAAATATTCTAAAAAAGTGTTAGAAAGAGATCTCAGAATAATTTATATGAACTGTTTTCCTGCATCTCTACAAGGTTGATAGATCAGGATTTGTTGTTGTTGTTGTTGTTCAATACAGTTTTTTGCCTTTTCCCCCCACACCTCCCCACCAACCCAGCCCTCCCTGTCTCCCTCTCCTGTTCCCCCCTTGTTATTGTCCATATGTCCTTTATAATTAAATGATATTTGTATAGTTATTATTAATGAGACCATTCTTACATTCTCGTACAATTTTCATGTCTATCTAGACCAAACTTTACAAACTTAATATTCAACTGGATGTTTGTTTTGCATACATTTTCTTTATAAGGACACTAGAAAGTTTGGAAGTTTCAAGTGGCTCTAAGAAGAGTTAATGAAGCAGTGATAAAAAGTGTTTCTTTTTATAGTTACTACAGTGGTAAAATAATTTCCTGAGAGCCCTGACCAGTGTAAATCAGTTGGTTGGGCATGGTTCAGCAAACCTAGAGGTCATTGCTTCTGTTCCTGGTCAGGGCACATGCCTGGGTGGCAGGCCTAAACCCTGATGTGTGAGAGGCAACCAAGAGATGCTTCTTTCTGTCTTTCTTCCTCCCTTCCCCTCTCTATAAGAATAAATAAATATTTTTTAAAGTAATTTCTTTAGAAAAACTAACATTATAATTTCTCAGGTTACAATGAATTATATTTTTATTTGTAGATCATAACCATTAATTATTGATATCAGCTCAATATTAAACTTAATGAAGTAATAAATAAATATGAGCTATTTGTTAAACAATTCAAAATAATATAGAAGTGTGTAGAGTTATTTAATCAATCCTCTATTAATGAGTTTAGGCCCTTCCCTTCTCTTCCTTTACCTTAATTTCTTTCTCTTCTCTCTTGCTTTCTCTTTTTCTCTCTTTACCTATTAACGAACAATGAACATAGTTACAGATATTTATGTACCGGTACACATATTTCTGCAGGATAGAGTTGTAGAAGTAAAATTAGATCCAAGGGTAAGTATATTATACATTTTTGTAGAGGTTTACAAAAGACTGTATCAATTTACATGTCAGCAGTGTATGATGTACCCTTTTCCCCCCACATATCTCACTAATATATAATTTTTAAATTTTTTACCAGTCTAGTGCAGTTTGATATGCATACTTTAGAATCTCTTTAACATCCTTCTATTTACTGAAGAATATTGCTTCAGAAAAAAACAAAAAGAAAATAAAATTAACCAAGAATTACAACTACTTAACTAAGTATTGAAGCTAGAAATTTTAGCTTAGAACTCTAATATATTTGTAATTTTATTCTTGTTATTTTTCTTTTAGAGGAATATGGCATAGTAAATAGCAGTTATGTTTTAGAATGAAAATAAGTTGAAAACTAATATAAAACAATGTTGAATGTAAACTATAATTAGAAACAAATTTTTAAAAATATGCCAGTTGAATCCTACTTTACTAACTGTAAAATTTGGTGGCAAATTCTATTTAACCTTTGGAATCTCAGTTTTCTGATTTGTAAAAATGTGAAAGTTAGATTAAAAAGGTTTAAGAAATAGATGTGCACCTATCATTGCTGTTCCATAAAATGTTTGCTTTATTTATTGCTTATTTTTTTTTGCTCTCACTGCTTTCTTTCTGAGAAAAAAGGATGTATTTTATAAAATATTGTCGTGTTTTATTGCAGAACTTGCTGGCCCATGATATATCAAAGGAGATAGTCATGATGATGGACCTGGACTTGTGGAAAGATTTATTCCTTTGAGAACTGAGTCTTCTTCTTACTATCCCCTGACATCTCCCCTTCACTTAATCACATCTTGTTCCATGGTATTCTAAAACCAAAATGTTGAATAATATTATCCTTCCTTTTGGGAAAACATGAATCTTCAGGCATAAAAGAAGTACCTTTTCTTTCCTTTGGAAGAAAATAAACTGGATAATTCTGGAATCAACCAAACAGAAGTTTCTCATGCAGATAATTTGCCTTTGGAAAGCTCCATGGCAAGTTAGAAACACCTTGAAGGTTATGCTTTGGAAAACTCTGATGGGAGCTCTTTAATATTTATCATATTATATGCTACCAAAGGACACCTCTGTAACTAGTACATTGCATATAAATTTATTCCAGCATTGTTTGATTGCTAAATTAACAACTGCACAATCTGTCTAGAGATGGAGTGGCTTTTAGGCCTTGGAGAAAACACCTACAGGAATATGTGCTCTATCTACTCAATCCCTTGTCCAATAAGCATTTGTGTACTGCCCACAACATGCCATGCTGTAGATACAGAGAAAAAGGCAGGATGGGCTTTGTCCTCAATGAAGCCCTCTTGGGGAGCAAAGAAGGGGAAAGGCAAGAGAGAGAAGTTAGCCAACATTTACAATTAATTTTATTTATTTTTAATATATTTTATTGATTATGCTATTACAGTTGTCCTATTTTCCTTCCTTAATTCCCTTCTGCCCTGCACACACCCTCCCACCCCCATTCCCCCCCCTTTAGTTCATGTCCATGGGTTGTACATATAAGTTCTTTGGCTTCTCCATTTCCTATACTATTCTTAACCTCTCCCTGTCTATTTTGTGTCTACCTATTATGCTTCTTATACCCTGTACCTTTTCCTCCCCATTTCCTCCTTCCCCCTCCCCATTGTTAACCCTCCATGTGAACTTCATTTCTGTGATTCTGTTTCTGTTCTAGTTGTCTGCTTAGATTTTGTCTTTTAGGTTCAGTTGTTGATAGTTGTGAGTTTGTTGTCATTTTACTGTTCATATTTTTTATCTTGTTTTCCTTAGATAAGCCCCTTTAACATTTCATATCATAAGAGCTTGTTGATGATGAGTTCCTTTAACTTGACCTTATCTGGGAAGCACTTTATCTGCCCTTCCATTCTAAGTGATAGTTTTGCTGAATAGACAATCTTGGATGTAGAATAGACTAATCTTGGATGTAGCCTTTAATGACTTAGAATACTTCTTTCCAGTCCCTTCTTGCCTGTAAGGTTTCTTTTGAGAAATCAGCTGATAGTTTTATGGGAACTCCTTTGTAGGTAATTCTCTCCATTTTTCTTGCTGCTTTTATGATTATCTCCTTGGCAAATATCTTTTCGCATATAGTTGGTTCTCTTTTCATTTTAGTGCTGCGGTGGGAGGTAAATGCAGACAACTGTACTTGAACAACAATAAAAGAAAAAATAAAATAAATAAAATAAAACATTCAATTAAAAAAATGTCTCCTTATCTTTAATCATGGGTAACTTAATTATGTGCGTTGGTGTGTTCCTCCTTTGGTCCAATTTCTTTGGGAGTCTGGGCAACCTGGAATTCTTGGAAGTCTATTTCCTTTGCCAGATTGAGGAATGTTTCCTTCATTATTTGTTCAAATAAGTTTTAAATGTCTTGGTCTTCCTCTTCTCCTTCTGGCACCCTTATGATTCAGATGTTGGAGCATTTACAGTTGTCCCAGAGGTTCCTCATCCTCTCCTCATTTTTGTGAATTCTTGTTTCTTCGTTCTGTTCTGGTTGGGTATTTATTTCTTCCTTTTGTTCCAAACCATTGATCTGAGTCCCAGTTTTATTCCCTTCACTGCTGGTTTCCTGTACCTTTTCCTTTATTTCACTTTGTATAGCCTTCATTTCTTCCTTCATTTTGTGACCAAGCTCAGTTATTTCTGTGAGCATTCTGATTACCTGTGTTTTGAACTTTGCATCTGACAGATTGTCTGTCTCCTGATTGCTTAATTCTTTTTCTAGAGTTTCAATTTGTTCTTTGATTTGGGCCATATTTCTTCCACTCTGGGCACCTGTTATTGTAAGGTGTGAAGCCATAGGTATGTGCCAGAGCTGGGCAACCCTCTTTGCTGCATTGTGGTGCTTTCTGTTGAGGACAGGTCAGAAAAGGAACAATGCCATTTATTTAGCTCTGGCCCCACTTTCTGTCACTTCCCATAAGCAGATTGTGCCTTTTCAGGTGCTGGTTTGCAGATGGGTGGCTTTATGTACATTCTAGGACCCTGTGGGCCTCTCCAATGGGCTCTCCTGTGAGACTGGGAGTTTCTCCCCCTGCTGCAACCCCCACAGATTTTTACAGCCAGAGGCCTTAAGTCATTAGTTTCCTGCATCGAAATCCTGGGTTTCGCAGTCTGTCTTTCTCCCCATTTGTTCTTCCCGACATATCCGCACAGGAATGTGAGTGGGGTCAGCCAACCCCTGCCTCACCTGCATGGGCTGCCACCTTGCCTTGCCAACATCTTCTTTGCCCCCATCTCTGCCCCTCCTACCAGTCTGGGTGAATGTTTATTTAACTCCTTTGTGTCGGATTTCCATGCAGTTTTATTTTCTGGCAGTTATGGTTGTCTTTGTTTTTAAATTGGTTATTATCCTTCTTTTGGTTGTGTGAGGAAGCAAAGCATTTCTACCTATGTCTCCATCTTGGCCAGAACTAAGAAGAATCTTTGAAATTAGTTCTTGATGGGTCTGTTGAAATAGAATATTATGAGCACTATTGAAGTTGAATGGAACCAAGAGCCCAGTTTGATTACATTGACTGTATCTACACAGTTGTTTACACCATTGCCCCAAATATTTCATACTTAAATGAAAAGTAGAGTCTATGATTTTTTGTTAAGTTGAATAAATCTTTGGTTTTCAGCATTGACCAAATACATAATCAGATTTATAATTTCTAGGCTACTACCCTAGGTTTTTCTGTATAAGGAGAAATAAGACATGAAGCAACATGTTATTAATTACTATTATAGTCACCCTGAGAAATAGAATGGATACTCTGTCAAGATTTGTTTCAGATGTGGAGATTGATGATGCGATGTATACACCAAGAGGATGTGAAAAGGTTAATTGTGTACATAATAGATGTCTCTGGGGAGAGCAGGGCAGGCATCCAAGGAGGTCTGAAAGTGGCTTGCGAGAATGAGGAAAAGAGACTGGCACACTTATTGTGGTCAGAGTAGGTCTAGGTAGAAGATTCCTGTGTGTGGGCAGGGACTTGCCTAGTTTGAATCCTCCTCTGATGTATGTCAAAGGAGGGAACACCCAGGCTTTCTTACCAGCTTGCCCAGATTTGGAGAAAAGGAGCAGAGGGAGGGGTGTGGCTTAAAAGGTGATAGCAGTCAGATTCCTTATTATAACCACCAACCATTAAACAGTCACGTTTACATACCATTAGGCTCCTAGAAGTGTTGAAAGGTAACAGCACCCAGGATACTGGGTGTTCACTCTCCCAATATGCAATATGCTAGTTTATGCCAAAGATGTTTATGGAGTTACTAGTAGCCAAAAAGAACCAACCAACCAAACACCTTAAAAAATAATAATTTTTGTGTCAGGAACTCCTTATAATCATAATGTGGGTGTTTACCACACCAAACCTGGACCATCTTGTTAGCCCAGGTGTTTGTGTTGAGACAGATTTTAAATGACTTCCTCAGCTACATGGGTATACATAAACCTTTTATAGTCCTATAGCAATAGGGCCTCAGTCTGAGTTTTCAATTACATGGTGAGTTAGTTACTAATGTCCTATGAATCAGGTGTCAACAATGTATTTATTTCTAGAATGCTGAGTATCAAAGTTTAGATAAACTGTGGCTTTTCTCCGTTGTGGAAATTCTATTTGTTGATATGTGATTTTCTCATTTCTTCCTGAAATCATTTCATCATTGTCAGTATTTTTGTTTTCTCTCTTTAGGTAGGTAGCAGTTACTGCCCTTGACTGCTCGCTTCTCAGATTTTCTGTAATCAGTACAAACTGACATAGTGGAGCATTTATTTTTCAAATATTCCTGCTTTTGTTGAGAGTATAAGTGGCCATTTGATTCCAGTGGTTTCTTCAACTTAGTTTAGTTACATATATCTTTATGAACATTTTTAGTTTGGAGATAACTTGGGCTTCATGTTCAATACTAATTTCCAAGGCCTGAATGATTGGTTGGGAAAACTGAAGAATCAAATATTGCTCATTTTTTCATTACTTAATGCTATGCTATGTGATTAAATTTTTCATTCTGTAAAAGCCTATCATATATACCAGGCTCTTGAGTCATAAATCTCACTTATAATTATTTGTTTTTAAAGAGCTTTATTCTACCCTTTTATTTCTATACTACTACATCTTTATTAATCCTTTGATCTATGCTTCCTATACAGGTTTTCTTTGTATGTACAAATAATTTGCTTTCTTTTTCAAAGTATTACTCAAGTGTCTTTCACTGCATACATTTTTATCCCATTTTTTTCTGCTTGTTGGAATTCTATACCATATATATCTATACCTATATCTATAATCTATATATATCTGTATATCTATATCTATCTATAGTTTCTCTGTAGAACCTTAGTACAACTGATAACTTAAAAATTAATAATATAAAATATAAAACACTCTCAAACCCAATATATAACAATACCTTCATATTGATTTTACTTTAAACTTGGCTCAGTATTTTATTTTAACCTAAACAGTATGTTTGAAAGTGTTTAGTTTTTAAAAAATTTATTTATTTATTCATTCATTCATTTATTTTTAGACAGAGGGGAAAGGAGGGAGAAAGAGAGAGAGAGACATTTCAATGTATGTTTGTCTCTCTTGTGCTCCTACTGGGGACCTGGCCTACAACCCAGGCTTGTACTCTGCCTGGGAATAGACCTGGTGACCTTTTGGTTCACAAGCCAGCATTTAATCCAGTGAGCCACACCAGCCAGGGCTAAATTGTTTACTTTTAATTCTGCTTCTTCTTCAACAATTGTTTCTGTGCTTTGGGACCTGTTGGGTATTATGTTTCACACTGACATTGAAAAATAGCTTTTGTGTGTGGTGCTAAATCATACAGAAAATAATTATGGTATTAATTTCTAGTCTGAAAAGATAGAATTGACTGTTGTGGGCCTTTCCCATAATTTGGAACACCTTGTTTCACATGTCTTGTGACAAATACAAAGTCAATATTTCTGTTGGGCTGGGAGTGAGATGCAGAACAAATTAACACTCCTTATGCCCTGTTTCCTTGCACTTGCACTCCAGTGTGTCTTTTTAAAAGTAGAATTGGTTAATCTAAAAGGGTAAAGAAGTCACAGAATGCCTATGTGGTCTGACATTTGTGTGTGAAAGTGAGAAGAGGCAGTTGTACTCTCTTTGATGGTGGCAGTGGTGGTAGTGTTACATGTCAAATAGGCTTATAGAGCACCAGCTGATGTGGGATCCTGTTTCTCATATTCCCACTATCACTGCATGTTTAACAATTAGTGAAAAAGCATTGGAACCCCTGAAACATGTGGCTTCCTATTATCTCTCCTGTTATCTTGCCATTTTATTATTCATTTGAATAAGCTGTCAACATTTATTGAGCACCTAGAATGTACCGGGACTTATTTTAACAGCTGGTGTTTTGGAATATGAGTAAAATCCAGCTTCTGCACCAGTTAGATTATACTCTCATTTATAATGCAGCACAACAAATACTAGAACAAAGGTTTGTAAAAATGAACCACGGAAAGACCATCACTTCTTCACTTCTTTGCACTCTCCTTTGTCACAAATCTAGTCTTGGGTCTCTACAGATTCTGTTCTGTGCCATTAGCCCATTTGTCTTTCTATGTACTAATAACATGCTGTCTTATTTACTGTAATGTTATAGTAAGTTTTTATACCTAATTAAGATTTCCTACTATGCTCTTCTTCAGTATTGTCTAGACTCTTCTTGGTCCTATATATTTCCACGTAAGTTTTAGAATCACTTTTTGTCATTTTTCTATAAAAGAGAGGTTGTGAGATTTTGTTTGGGAACAGAAGTGATTCTACATATATATCAATTTTGAAGAATTGACATATTATGTGAGTTTTCCAATCCATAAACATGGTTTATCTCTCCATTTGTTTGTTTACATTAATGTTTCATGGTTTACTGTACATAGATCTTATATATATTTTGTTAGATTTATTTTGAGGAAAATAATTTTTTAAATGTTATTGTATAGGAATATTTAATTTTTTCTAATGGTTGCTTTTTGTAGACATATAGCTGAATAAAAATACTTTAAGTCCAGAAATTTTGCTAAATACACTAATTTTAGTAATTTATTTGTGGATTATCTTGAACTTTCTACACATAAAATTATATTGTCTATGATAACAGTTTTAATTCTTCCTTTTCTTTCTAATAATACTTTATGACAAAGCAAGCTAGTCAAATATTTAAAAATTAATTAAAGTAATTAACTCACTAGATAACACTAGAAAGAAGAAAAAGCATGCAGTCACTTCAGTAGATGCAGACAGAGCATTTGATAAAATTCAATATACATTCATGATTAAAAAAAAGAAACCTTTCTGAAAACTAGAACTAAAAGGCAACTTCCTCAACCTGAAAAGATATATATACAAAAAAACCTAGAGCTAACATCAAACTTATAAGATTGCTTGCTTTTTCCCTAGTATTGGGAACACAGCATGAAAGTCCACTCTCACTACTCCTATTCAACATTGAAGTGGAGATCTTAAACAGTTGGGTAAGGCAAGAAAAATGAAATACATATGTCTTACAAAGAAAGAAATAAAATTGTGTCTATTTGCAGACTACATAATTCTGTATATAGAAAATATCAAGATATCTTCAGTAAAACTACTAGAAACCTGTGGATTGGGAGAAAGTATTTGCAAATTGTGTATATGATAAGGAGTAAATACCCAAAATATATAAACAAACTCATACAACTCAATAGAAAAAAAAATAAACAATCTGATTTAAAAATGGGCAGAGGATCTGTCTGAATAGACATTTTTGCAAAGCAAATATACAAATGGTCAAAAGGTACAACAAAAAGTGCTTAACATCACTAATCAGGGAAATGCAAATCAAAACCACAATGAAATATCACCTCATACCTGTCACAATGGATGTTATAAAAAAGACAAGAAATGTCAAGTATTGGTCAGGATATGAAGAAAAGGGAATCCTTGTGTACTGCTGGTATGAGGATAAGTTGGTGTAGCCACTAAGGAAAACAGTATGAAGGGTCTTCAAAAAATTAAAAATATAACTTCCATATGAAGTGGCAATTCCACTTATGGGTATCTACCCAAAGGAAAAAAATCTCTATCTTAAAAATATATCTGCATTCCCACTTTTACTGCAGGATTATTTATTCATTTTTAAAAGATTTTAATGCATTTTTAGAGAGAGGGGAAGGGAGGGAGATAGAGAGGGACAGAAACATAGATTTGTGAAAAATAAAGCAAAGTAAAGCCAACATCATACTCAATGGGCAAAAACTAAAACCTTTCCCACTAAGCTGGAACAAGACAAGTATGTCTGCTTTCACCACTTTTATTCAAGATGGTACTGGAATTACTAGCCACAGCAATCAGACAAGAAAAATAAATGAAAGGCATCCAAATTGAAAAGGAGGAGGCAAAACTGGCATTGTTTGCAGATGACATGATAATGTACATAAAAATCCTATAGACTCCACCAAAAACTACTCAACGTAATAAGCGAATTTGGCAAAACAGTGGGATACAGATTCAATATTCAGAAATCAAGGGCATTTTTGCACACCCACAATGAAATATCAGAAACAGAAATCAGGGGAAAAATCCCATTTATTATAGTAACAAGAAAAATAAAGTACCTAAGACTATACCTAACCAAGAAGGTAAAAGACCTTTACTCAGAAAACTACACAACACTGAAGAAAGAAATTAAGGAAGTCACAAACAAATGAAAACATGTACCATGTTCATGGATTGTAAGAATTAACATCATCAAAATGTCCATACTACCCAAAGCATTTGACAGATTAAATGCAAACTCTATTAAAGTACCAATGACATATTTCACTGATAAGAACAAAGTCTTCAAAAACTTATATGGAACTATAAACAACCCCAAATAGCTGCAGCAATTTTAAGAAAGAAGAACAAAGTAGGAGGAATCACAATACCTGATATCAAACTATATTACAAGGCCATTGTAATCAAAACAACCTGTTACTGGCATAAGAACAGACATATAGACCAATGAAACAGAATAGAGAGCCCAGAAATAAACCCAAGTCTTTACGGTCAATTAATATTTGACAAAGGGAGCAGAAGCATAAAATGATGTAAAAATAGCCTCTTCAATAAATGGTGTTGGGAGATCTGGACAGCTATATGAAAAAAAATGAAACTCCAGCAACGACTTACACCGTATACAAAAATAAATTCAAGGTGGATCAAAGACCTACATATAAGTTGTGACACTATGAAAGTCTTAGAGGAAACATAGGTAGGAAAATCTCAGATACTCCATGCAGCAGTATTTTCACCAGTATGTCCCCTAGAGCAAGGGACATAAAGGAAAGAATAAAACAAATGGGATTTCATAAAAATAAAAAGTTTCTACACAGCTAAAGGAAACACCATTAAAATGAAAAGAGAACAAACTGTATGGGAAAACATATCTGCCAATGATAACTTGGACAAGTGTTTAACCTCCAAAATATATAAAGAACTCACACAACTACAATCCAGGAAGACAAACAACCCAATTAAAAAATGGACAAAAGCCTGGAACAGACACTTCTCCAAGGAGGACATACAGAGGGTCCAGAGGTATATGAAAAGATACTCAGCATCACTAGCCATCAGAGAGATGCAAATTAAAACCACAATGAGATACCATTTCACACCACTCAGAAAGGCCATCATAAACAAAGCAACAAACAACAAATGTTGGAGAGGATGTGGAGGAAAGGGAACCCTAGTGCACTGTCAGTGAGAATTCAGACTGGTACAGCCACTGAGGAAAACAATATGGAATTTCCTCAGAAAACTAAAAATGTAACTGCCTTTTTACTTGGCAATGCCACTGATGGGATTATACCCTAAGAACCCTGAAACACCAATCCATAAGAACTTATGCACCCCAATGTTCATAGCAGCACAATTTATAATAGGCAAGTGCTGGAAGCAACCTAACTGTCCATCAGTAAATGAATGGATCAAAAAACTATGGTACATTTACACAGTGGAATTCTATGCAGCAGAAAGAAAGAAGGAGCTCATACCCTTTGGGACAGCATGAATGAAAGTGGAGAGTATTATGCTAAGTGAAATAAGCCAGGTGGTGAAAGACAAATACCATATAATCTCACCTTTAACAGGAACCTAATCAAAAAAAGAAACAAGCAAGCAAAATATAATCAGAGACATTGAAATTAAGAACAATCTAACAGTAACCAGAGGGAAGGTGGGAGAGGATAATGGGAAGAAATGGGTAAGTGGTTTTCAGGAACAATTATGAAGGACACATGGACAAAACCAAGGGGTGTGTGGAATCAGGGGAGTGATGTGGGGATGGCTGGGGTGAGGTTGGGAATACAGTACTTGAACAACAATAAAATAATTAAAATAAATAAATAAATACGCTTATACAATGGGAAAAATTGTAAAAGTAGAATTTCTGAGTTATCTGGTGTGCATATTTTTAATTGAAATGCTAAACTACCTTCCTAGAAGATTATCCAGTTTAGATCCTTTTTCCAATTTCTTCAGGATACTGCTTATTACTCCTGGACAGCAGTGGGTTTTTCAAATTATTTTAATATTTACCAAAATGAGAGCTAAAAACAATATCTTAATATTGTTTAATTTTCACTTCTAAAAATTTTAGTGAAGCCAAGCATCTTTTATGTTTATGAGCTGTGAGTAAGCTTTGTTTTTCTGAATTGTCTGTTTGTGTCTTTTGTTCACTTTTCTGGTAAGGTATTTGTCCAGTTTTTTTTGACTTATAAACACCTTCTGTTTCTTGGGAATAGTAGCTTTTTTTTTTTTTTTATCTGTCACTTGATCTTAGCTTTGTTATGTTAGTGAAGTGTCATCAAACAATATGCTTATAATGTATTTATGTGTTTTCTGTAACCTAATATTTGGTCAAATTTTATAAATGTTCCCTGGATGCTAGATAAGAAGTTTACTTCTATTATTTAAATTTTTGTCTTTATTTTTTAAAAGTTTTATTAGATTTACAACAAATCTGAGATGTAGGTATAGAGATTTCTCATATATCTTCTGCTCCCACACATACATAGTCTCCCCCATTATCAACATCATTCACCAGAATGGTATATTTTTTACAAAATCACTTGAATTCCATAGTTTACTTTAAGGTTCACTCTTGGTGTTGTACATTTTATGGGTGTGGACAAATGTAAAATGAAATATATCCACACAGAACATTTTCACTGCCCTAAAAATCCTGTGTTCTGCCTTTTCATCTCCCCCTTCCTCCATCCCTGGGAAACACTAATTTTTTTAAGGACAAATGATCCAGTTTCTTCTTTTAAAAAAGATTTTATTTATTCTTTTTAGAGAGTGGGGAAGGGAGGAGAAAGACAGGGAGAGAAACATTGATTGGTTGCCTCCCATATGCACTGACTGGGACTGACCTGTAACACAGGCATGTACCCTGACTAGGAACTGAACTGGCAACCTTTCAGTTTGCAGGCCAGTACTCAATCCACCAAGGCACACAAGCCAGGGCAACACTGATCTTTTTATTGTCTCCATAGTAAATGCCTTTTCAAAAATGTCATATTGTTGGATTAATACAATATGTGGCCTTTTCAGTTGGACTTAATTCACTTAATAATATGCATTTAAGTTTCCTCTATGACTTTTCATGGCTTGATAGCTCATTTCTCATTTTTTAAATATTTTATTTCTTTATTTTTAGACAGAGGGGAAGGGATAGAGAAACGGAGAGAAACATCATTGTGTGGTTGCCTTTCACACCCCCGCCACCAGGGACCTGGCCTGCAACCCAGGCACATGCCCTGACTGGGAATCAGACTTGTGACCCTTTGGTTCACAGGCTGTCACTCAATCCACTGAGCCACTCCAGCCAGAGTTCATTTCTTTTTTTTTTTTCCTAGTGTTTTTTTTTTAAAGATTTTATTTATTTATCTTCAGAGGGGAAGGGAAGGAGAGAGGGAGAGAAATATCAATGTATGGTTGCTTCCTGTGCATTCCCTGCTGGGAACTGGCCTGCAACCCAGGCATGTGCCCTGACTGGGAATCGAACCGTGATCTCTTGGTTCACAGGCCCACACTTAATCCACTAAGCTACACCAGCC